>JAHLJT010009355.1:127553068-128065168 GCA_031308135.1 Acheta domesticus
TCTCATCTTTCAAACGACACCTTGGTCATACGAATCCATCAGTTTTCTAAATGTCAGATCTGCATTAGGGTTGCGTATAACCACCTAAATTCACAAGCAAATGTTTATTTTGCTTTTCGACTCATAATTTTATAACGAATGTTTTAAGGGATTGTTATCCAGGACACTAAGAGGAAGGGATTCTTGGTAGCTTGAAAACCCATGTTGTATTGAATACATTACTTTCCGTTGAATCAGCAAAGTGAATCACCAGTGAACCAA
This sequence comes from Acheta domesticus, assembly GCA_031308135.1. Lineage (NCBI taxonomy): Eukaryota > Metazoa > Arthropoda > Insecta > Orthoptera > Gryllidae > Acheta > Acheta domesticus. The sequence continues at coordinate 127,553,330 of JAHLJT010009355.1, forward strand.
AGTTAGGTAGTTTGAAACTGGAGGATTTCACAACAGACGACCGCCAATATGCTCAGTTGAGTAGCAACGCGCAACTTAAGCGAAGCCAAGCAGAACACTGCTTCGGGTGTATGGACCTAAATTTCGCCAAGTTATGACCACCTGAGTGTTATGCCACACCATCTTCTCCTAGGAATAGAAGATGCATAGATCTACTTGCAGTTGTTAGATATTGTCGGCAAACATCTACACTCTGAAATACGTTTCTCAATTCTAAATCTCCAAAAAACGTCTTTAAAATATATAGGATTTTTATTATCTACAAAATGTTTAAATTGTTGCTTTTCATACCAAAGTGTTCTCCAATGCATCATTCACTCCTACAGCGGTACAGTTTTGTTAAGCGAGAGTCATTTCAATGTCGTCATTTTTAAATATTTGCAAAACTATAATAATCCATCTATTAAAATGTGATCTAGAACGAAGTAAGTCAATCATTCAAATATCCAATTTGATATCGGATAATTCGTAACCACTTGATATGACCAGATTTCAGTGATTAAACTGATCCATGTTTCAATAGGATTAAAGCTAACTCGGATTTAGAAAATGATTGCGTGGAACAGAGCGCCATGCTATTTATTATTGCCTTGATAATCATCTTATGCAATGCATGAATCATTAAACAACCTCTCTTGGTTGAATGATGAATTCATAAATTTGAGAGAGACAGACAGACAGACGAAGTTGACTACAAATGAGAGAAGTTTTATTTATTTATTTATTTGGTAAAAAAAATTGTATATGACGTATGGGTAAAGAGATTTTATGCACACATTTTATTGAGGCCCAAATTAAAAAAACAACAAAAAAAGCGAAATTAGCAACATTTGAAAAAACTAGAAAAAGAATTTTAAAAAATTATTATTTTAGAAAAATTGAAATTAAAAAAATGTTTGTTCCTGAGTTATAGAAAATCAATTTCAACGGTAAATCAGCTACTGATTTAATTTATCTGCATTGCTAACAAAACAGTAACGAACATCAGTTCTACTCCTACCACTACAAGCAAAAGGAGTGCTCAACAAAACGTGCACACAGTGAAACTACATTAACGTCCAGAAGCCAAACAAGGGACCATCTCAGCATTTGCATTTGCATAAGTTGTGTGAAATATAAGAATCTGTCAATGATTACAAAGTGATTTTTTTACTGAATACTGCATGTCAAAACATTGTCTAAAAAGGGAATGAATCTAAAAATGAAGTAGAAAGGGAACAAAAGTACAACCCGAGAGCCATAATAATAGCTACAGAACCACGTTAATTAGCGAATTGTAATAATGACAGTGTATCTAATAGTTATTAGGGAAAGAAAGTTGTATCTAAGTAAATCTGTGCTACTCGTTAAACACAATAGGCTGATCAGCTCAGAATAATGGTGATTTCACAAAATAAAATACTTACCAGGCAGTGCAATCAGTGCGACCATGAAATTACGGAAAAGAACAGCTTGTGCAATACAAAATTCTTTGCATACTTGGATATGTCTATCTGTGTGAGTGTGTGTGTGTGTGTATGAAACCGGTTCTGACCCGCCTGACGATGCCTTTTTTCTCGTTTCCAACTCCAGAGAGAAACAAAAGGAAAACGGCAAAACAAATATGATTTGTTTCCTTTGAATTATTGATATCTGCGCAGTTATCGTACCTAAAGAGTTGACGATCGCATTACTGCAGAATCCGGAGGAAGCGTTTTGAAATTCAAATGAGGCTGCTCTGGAAGTCGCTCGAGGAGATGCTACCGAGAACGGGACGGAGTGCACAGATGAGGCAAGTGACTTCCAAGCTGGAGGAGAATGACGGGAAGAGGAAGCGGAAGAAAAGGAGGTGGAAGGAGTAGTGATTGGAGCATGAAGAGGAGGATTAAGAGAATACGTTGAAATGGAGGAGGAGGAGAAGAAGAGAATGGAGAAGATGAAGGGAGGCTGACGACGGCAGAAATGGAGAGGAAGAGATGAAAGCTGACGAGAGAGAAGATAGGAGAAGAGAGAGAAGAGGGAGAGCGAAAGGAAGTTCGTACCTTATAAAAACCTAAATTTTGTAACTGGTAGGAGAAGATTTTAAATCTTGAACTAAGTTCAAAAACTCCGTAAAGTAAACTGATACAAACATGCAAATAGGACGAATACATGTTGACAATTTTAAGCGGGTCTTTAGGAAAAGGGATGGGACTAAAAACCATTGCGCGTTTATTCAAGTAACTTTCATAAATATTCAAAATTCAAGTCATTGCTCGACGAAATCTGTAAATTAATGCTTTATCTTCATGTACGATAATACTTATATTTTTGAATGATGATACTAGTCATTTTTCAGGAATATAAATGGTTCTCCTCTGAAACATAAATAGTTCTCTCCTTTGAATTATTCCAGCAGCGAATTTGCGAAGCATCACGCGATTCTTCCACCCATTTGTTTTATCTTCGGAACAGTGCAATGTAGCAATCAAAATTGAAATTTTATTACGACACTCCGTGCACACGCATTTTCATAATGAAAAACTTAAAATAGAAATTAGAAAGGTTGTTGAATAATTAGTTCAAATTCACAGTTAGTATGGTGGCAAAGTAGATCGGTATGTGAACTTGTTCCCTATTTAAGCACTAACATTCTTTCATGTGAATGACATGATTACAATTGCTGTGGACAAAAAATAGTATTCCTTATCGAATACCTTCCAAATATTTATTTCATTCCGAATCATGTTGTTTCTAAACATAAAATATTATCTCAGGATGGAATTATTATGTTATTGTGTGATTGTACTTCAAATATTTTTAAAAATACATATAGATAGAAAAGGGAAGGAAAAATAGAAAATGTAGACATCTCATGACATCAGAAATCTCTGAATAGAAATCTCTTCGGAATTTATAACTTAATTACTTGTTAATGAATAACAAACACTTCACGAAACCACAACAAAAGGTGTGTGTTTATAAACGCAATGCTAACAGTAGTGAGAGAATGCCCAAAAATTCTCCCAACGAGCGACTGCCTTCGTGAAAAAAATACAAGGAGTCACAGCAAATGCTCTCTAAACCGCTTTTTGTGAATGATGTGTGCTGCTCGAAGTTACACTCGCAGACTCACTCATCCGCCAACGATTCCACCTCGTTCCGCAGTAACTTCCCCCGCCTCCGCTCACAACCCCGCCCCGCAGTTTCAGCGACGAGTTTCGCGTCCATTTCATATCCCCGGCCACACCACCTCCGCCTCTCCCACTCCGCCGGGGCGGGGTATGGCGGGGCTGTGCGCTGTACGTGAAAAGACCCCGTTTCCAATCGCTGCCATCCCCAACACCAGGATTTCAGCGCAGCCTTCAAACTTCCATCAATCGGGAACTCGACTAATATCTCGATACCCCGCGATCGACGAGGCTGAAAGCTTGATTACCTGCAATGAATCGAAGTCCCAAGAGGCGACTCGCCGAGGGAGGGTTGGGGAGCGAGGTGGGGGGGGGATGGAAGAGAGGGTGAGTGATGGAAGAGTGGGTGAAGCAGGAGAGAAAAGAACTGCATGCTTTAAAGGAGAGGAGAGCGCATCGGGGCAATATTCAGTGACGGAGTGGCCAACCCCTCTCGGGATTTTTTCCTTTCTATATAAAGGGCATCCCCTTTAAATGGATGGACCCTGAGGGTTACGGACAGATCTAATTTCACTCAACCCACGGATGCGGGAGATGTTTCCCCTGCCAGCTTTCTTTCTTTCTCTCTCTCTGTCTCTCTCTCTCTCTTGTCGCTCCCTTACCTCTCCCTTCCTTCCTCTCTTCCCCCTCTCTCAGTATGTCTCTCTCTGTCTCATTTCGTCCTTTCATTGCACCCCAAGAGTGAGGAAGGAATTTTGGGGTGGGCCAAAAAGAGTTCTACCTCCCTTTATCGAACCGAAAATAATTTCGTTACCTATACGTGCCAAACACACAAATGGGGTACCACATTCTTCGTCGGATTGTAAAATAATCGCGATACATTACGAGAATTCCAAAAGGAATTTGTAGTCGTTTGAAAGAGGAATAAAAGATTGTAACACCAGAAGAAAAAAGAGCAGAAGAGATCCAGGGATCCAACAGTAGTTTATCTCTGTCAAAAGTTGACTTTCTTTCTTAAGGCGAAATCAGACTTTCAGCGATCTTGAAAATACCGTGGAATCGAAGAAACCAGAATGTTCTACAAATGTTGAAGTTCAATCAAGAAAATGGGCCGGCACGAGAACCTTTAATTGCATTTAACAGCGTAATAAGGATTTTTCAATTCCAATTCAGAAAGTCGTGAAGAATTAGCAGTTTTCATTTCCAGAAAACGGAAAAAGAATTACTATGAGGACGAAAAAGAGAGCTATAAAACAGTTTCTAATAATTGTTGTATTTTGATTGATATTGAGACACGCTATAACAAATCATTGAAGCATTTTACTAACTTACTGCGTCAGTTTATTGTTTAATGTATACGTGTTAAAATCATGGTATCTTCCTAACCCTTTGACTTTACAAATTAATACAACATATGATCCATTAAAATTTGAAGAGATTATAATAAACCGAACTCGAATATTGATCAGAGGGGAATCTATTCTACCACATACTCATTCGTTTCGTGACATTTACCATACAGTTTTCTCGAGTCGCATAAATACTAGCTTAAACGTAAAGAAAACAAAATACTTTTTCTACTAAATATTAACTAATGTGAATGACGAGTTGTAAGGTTCTAAGCCACAGACAGGGGTCCAAATTTCGAGAAGGAAATAAACGTGCTGACAGCCCTGTGATATTGACTGCGCCTTTCTGTCTGCAAATGATGTTAAATGCCTGGGCAAACAGCAACGGCGGTGACAACGGTGGATGCACCAATGCAACCAGAGGTGAATGGGAGGCATAGGTAGAGGTAGTGGTGATGACTTTCATGGTGGGGATTGTGTTGGTGGTCGTGTTGGTGGTCGTGTTGGTGGTCGTGTTGGTGATCGTGTTGGTGGTCGTGATGGCGGTCGTGTTGGTGGTCGCGATGGCGGGTCATGGTTGAATAATAGTCGTGATAATAGTCGGGTGTTGGATGTGTGGTGGTGTGTGTTGGATGTGGGTTGGTGGTGATCGTGGTAATATTCGTGTGTTAGATGTTGTGGTGCTGGTCATGGTGATGATGGTCGTCGTCATGGTGCTCATAATGATGGTGGTCGTCGTGATGGTGGTCATGGTAATGGTGGTCGTCGTCATGGTGGTCGTGGTTGTGGTGTTCATGGAATGATGGCCGTCATGATGGTGGTCGTCATGATAGTGGTCGTCGTAGTGATGGTGGTTTTCGTAGTGATGATCGAGGTCGTGATCTTAGTGGTAGTCTGTGTTTGATGGTAGAACAAAGGTACGCATAGTCAAGAGTCAGTGCTTGAAGTTGACATTGAAGGTCGATTGAGGTAAGGAGCAAGTTTGAAATTGGCGATGGGCGTCAGAATGTGGATGAGTGTGGAGAAAATGGGAGGAAAGAGAAGTCAAAAAAAGGTAAGAGAGTCGTAGGGAAGGTAATGTGGAGCCAATAAGAAGCATCTAGTCTTCAAATGTTTATAAACTCCATTTTGTGACTTATTAATTACTTCAAATAATAATATTTCACCTCAAATGAATTAATTTTCTACGATGGTCTGATAAATAATGGTATATTGATAATTTTTTCATTTATAAGGCCTTAAATGGAGATACTCACTTGTGATACGAAAATATGAAGTTTGGCAAGAAAAGATGAAATGCTATTTACGAATTTTTGTTAGCTATCAATATCAATATCTTCATTTCCATTCATTGGCTCGATATTCTGCTAATTTTATCCAGTTATAGACTTCTTATAAAGGCCCAAATGTAGTTCCGTGATTGTGAGACGAAAACGCAAACCATATTATTTACAAGAAAATAAGAAATGCAGTTAACAATGCTTTAATTATTTAATTTTTTACAAATATCTGAAGTTAAATTACAATTTTTAGAAAAATTCTAAAATAAAGAGAAAAGATGCCAAAAGAAAAGAATACAAGAAGTCAAAATTTTAAATCATGTTTAAAACATAAGAACACAAGCAATGCGTACAACATAAGAACTTATCCAATCTCAAACAAATTGAAAAAGAACTGGGCTATTTCCCAAGTTACATAATTTGTGTTGCTCGTCAGATATCACAAACGTCATTTTCATTCACTGGCCAGATGTCTTCAACAACGTCAGAAGTAAGAAGAAACAGTAGTGATGATGAAAAGGTGGTATAAAGGACAAAAGGTCGTCCATATATTTTTTTCCCATATTTTGTAACGAGCCGTGGTCCTGGGTACATACTTCTTTCTCCTTTTTTAGATCTTGCCTTGAAAGATATCTCGTAAAGTTGGCATGAACCCAGAAAGAGTTTTTTTAAGAATTGCAAATTGTTCACAGTGTAGGTACAAACTGAATATTTACAGCAAATTGGCAAAACAAACTAGTGTAAGGTAAAATGGTGCAACTCCCAACTATACCACTTTACCTGTTAACACACGGAAGGCTTCTCTGACAGCATAAACACGCGTTTCCACTTACACTGCTGCTAAGTGACATACAAATACACCCTTTGTGCAGTTAATAGAATAATTAATAGGCCACTAGCTGAGCACAATTATTGATCTAATTTAAAAATACGAAAACAGGAATTGGAATGGTTGTAAATGAAAAAAAATTGGGCATTAACCCTTAACTGATGACGTGCTGTTTCCGAGACCCCTGAGGAAAAATAAACGCACAGCTCTTCTTTCTGGTACGTCGCAAGATTTTTTCTTTACAGTACCTTCCTCTTTCTTCTGAAACTATACTCACACGCGGGACTGCGGATCCAGTGACAGCCGTTCGCCTTTGAGGACCAGTTGAAGTTTCGGAGTGGTCTCGCAGAACTCACATCACCAGTAGTGGGACTTTTCTTCCCACAGTGAATGTGCATTGCAATTTTTTTATTAATGGATAATTTCTTGTAGCAGTGTATTATCGTATTTAAATGAAGGTTTTGTAATGTAATGAATAATATTTCAACCATTCTACGAGTTCTTAAGATAATTAAGTGAAGAAACCGTATGGAACAAATAATAGTCAGAAATTTACTCGGAAAGTAATAAATAATTATATTATTTTTACTTTACATACTAACAACAAAGCCTTTTATTTTCTTGTTTATTATAGAATTGTTAACGTGAAAAAAAACTGTGAATTCACGTGAAATGGAACACTAAAAATATTCTCTAAAACTTTTGGGGTCCCACAGACCGCACGTCACCGGTAAGAGAAGTTTGAAGGCACGTCACCAGTTAACGGTTGAGGGGATTTTATAACAAATGCGGATAGTAAGAAAAGAAGTTGACGTTTGCAGTGTGTCCTTACATTTGTTAAAGAATCAAAAATGATTAAAGCAGTCTGATTGAATAAGAATAATTGTAGAAAAAGGTATTAATGTTAAAAATAGTTAAAGGGTTTTGAAAAACAATGGTTATGTGAGGTATTTTATCTCGTATTGCATTTGAACTAGTACGGCTTTCGAAGAAATTATCACAAAGGGGTTTAATTAAACATTCTTTAATAATAATTTAACATTCCACGTGTACTGCTTTTGGAAGTAATACAGAGTACTTAGTTTTCATTACTAGGAAGAAATCACTGTCAATTATTCCGTTTCATTCAATTAGCTCGTCAATATCCTGGAATTACTAAATTCATACTTTTGTAGGATAATCTGCTTGTTGACTGCTTTTACCTGAACTCTTATTAATGGTGTGAAATTTTCGCATGGAAATTGAAATCGAATTTTCCAACACTCTCCGATGTGTCGGCAACGAACAGTTCCCCAGTCTTTCAGGAAATCCGAGCACGATATACCGCAGGAGCGTTGCGGAAATCCGAGACAATCTCCTCTGCTTACCTTCTCGACATCCTCCCCCCCAACTCAACCTCTCCACCGGCCACCTTCTCTTCCTCCATCGTCCTCCTCTTCTCGCTTCCTTTCCTCCTCCTCTACTACCTGGCACCTCGATTTCCTTTTTCCTCTTCCTCCCCGTCTCCTTTTCCCTCTCCTCCCTTCTCCTTCACTCCTTCCTCCCCCCACACACACACACACATCATCCCCCTCCTTCCATTCTCAAGCTCTTCTGACCTGCCCGAGAGGTCTCCGTTTGCTTCTATATGGTGACGCTCCTGCCACCTGACGGCGGGCGCGGAAACTAACGGAAGCCCACAGCCCCTGATCCCGGCTTCCTCCAGCTGCCAGAGCGGAGCGAGCCAACTCCTTAGGGACATGATCCCCGACAAACGCACGCAGTGCAAATAGAAGGCGGGGGGGGGCGGGTGAACGTAAAAAATAGCGTAATGTTTTATGTAGTCATATTACTCGGATGATAAATTTCTTGTAAGATAAATTTTACTGCGAAGGAACTCGAGAATAAAGATTGCGTGCTGCAATAAAAAGACGGCATTTGCATGTTGATGAAGCACCCCGGAGAGTGGGAATGCATAAGCGAGAGCGACTTCGACAAGGAGGTGGAGGACAGGCAAGGGAAAGCTGCTCGAGAGAGGTGGCAGAGGCGGAAAGGAATCTAATTCCCAGAGAAAGCAATGCTTCGTCTTTCTGCAGCGATTCCCTTCCGAAGTGCCGCGCCGTGGCGACCCGCGGGATTTTAAAACAGCCGAGCGCGCGGACGACAGCGGTTAATCAAGTTTTCTCGAGAGAGCTCCAGTGATTAAACGAGAAGCAATTTAATTATTTCCACTTTTATCGCCGCCTCCCCCACGTCATTAATTTCGCAAGCAGTGTCGCGTGCGTGTGCCAACATGTGTTTCGAGAGAGTTGGACATTCAGGCACTTTAATGAGGCGTGCAATAAAAAACCGAGGGATGTCACGTCCGTGCAGCTAATTTACAACTCGCCGCCGCCAAGACGAGTCGGATCGCGGCAGTGATGAATCGCTCCACCACATGAAGAGATTTGGCATACGTAGTGATGCTGCAATACTTGGATGAGTACGATATTAGGCGTCTACATGAAAAATGTAACGATGTAACCATACTATAAACTCTAGTGTAGATCAGTATTCTAATATAATAGTTTGTACAATACATGATTCCAAAACAGAAAATGAAATGTTTTCGTGACAAGCAAACATCTCAAGATTTAAAAAAAGTAATTTATGGTAGAATTCACTTTATTTTTTTCCTATAAATAGGTAAAAATTTCTCATTTAAATAATTTTAATTAGTCTTTCTTTTCTCTGAGAAAATACTGTAGAGCTGCAATACGAATTATCAAATTTCAACAAACAAACTCCTTAGAAAGATCAAACGATTGGAATTGCCGCCGCAGGGTAGTATTAACACCTCTCGGGATACAACGCTCTATACTTTCGGGAACAATAACTTAAGTAGGGGATGTGCCCGCAAATCAATAAATAAAAATAAGCGTCGATTGTGTCGCAACGTCCCAACTCGTGTCCGGGCGACAAGACGAATCGCTGAACAGTGAGTGATGAATCGCAGAACGGCGAGTGATCAATCATGAACAGCGAGTGATGAATCGCTGAACGGCGAGTGATGAATCATGAACAGCGAGTGATGAATCATGAACAACGAGTGATGAATCGCTGAACGGCGAGTGATGAATCATGAACAGCGAGTGATGAATCATGAACAACGAGTGATGAATCGCTGAACGGCGAGTGATGAATCATGAACAGCGAGTGATGAAATCTCTGAACGCTGAGTGATGAATCGCTTAATGGCTAGTGATGAATCATGAACAGCGAGTGATGAATCGCTGAACAGCGAGTGATGAATCGCTGAACGGTGAGTGATGAATCGCTGAACCGTGAGTGATGAATCGCTGAACGGCTGGTGATGAATCATGAACAGCGAGTGATGAATGGCGCTGCGACTCGCCGGAGGCACCGCACACACGCATGTCCACTCGCAGCGCGGCTGGCTCGACATCCGCGAACGCCCATTTGCATAAAGATAGATTCCGTGTCAAAGTTAAATTCCCTGCGGGCGTTGGGTTGCTCGTTTGGGGGCCGCTGAAATACGGTTCAATTGGAGAGGGTTATATGAAGCGTAAATAGTGTTGTGATTAGTGAACTTTTCGTTGCGTTCAATAATTCAAACAGTATCAATGTTCTCGATAGAGTGCTGGATTTGTATGACTGTCAGTCACGTTTCTGGATTAGGGATTATCGGTTTCATTATGCGTTGGCCACAATGTTATTCCTAGAATAACGCACCAATCCCTAAAACCCAGCATTTGCGAACTTCTGATATAATACCAGAAATGTACTGATTGGTAAATTAATAACTTTGGCAACATATGCAGTGTCGAAAGTTGTGTGAGTAAATGAGACTAACAAGAATGCGGAGGGGGAAAAAAATTCATAACACGAGAACTATACGAGTACTTGTTTAAAATAATTATAATATCTTGCGATTCTAGTTTCCTGCTCACATCGGGTGCAGATATTAGAATTATTCTATTGTTGGTTTGTTAATTATGATTAAACCTACGTTTTTGAACGTAAAATAGTATATTGCTTCACTTAAGAACCTTCACTTAAAACCGGCATCTAACTTCCACATTAAAAATTTCTCTGGACAATGCAATAGCTCTTTATTTTTATATTATGACTTTCAAGTTAGTTTTCCGACTATGATTTTCACATTACCCGGCCCGATTATGCTTAATGCGTGTCCTACCTCGTTAAATCCTTCGAGAACTAACATACAGAATATACAAACCATCCAAAATAAGTACTTCAGAACAATAACAAAGGCTCCTTAGTTTGCATATAATTTTCTGTTCCATAAATATCACATACATATAACATTCATTATCAAGATCTCACACAATTTCAATTTACGCCTCAACCAAATCGGACGACTGCCCCAAACCATTCCCTTGCACAAGCCACAGATTACCGGACAAGAATTAAAAGCAGGTTCCCAGTACATGCATGCATTTGAACATTCAGTTGAAGCTGAAGAATAAATATCGCATTTCATGAGCTTCCTTAGTAATATATAGGATTATTGCTAAGCAAATGTTAACGTAAAAAATACACATGTAACAGTAGTGCAGTACTGATCAATGCATCTAATAAATAAAAATGAAAATGGAATGAAATCGGTCTTTTAACCTTCGTGCTCGGATGCTGTTTTGCAACTTTGAAGAGTCGACGCCGGATAAAAGCCGTTGAGCTGCAGTGGCGCTTTCTCGCAGCGTGGACGATTGCTATTGGTACTTTACAGAATAGAATAGAATATTTATTTCGCTACTTAGGAATACATGGAATACTTCCGGTGGTAGCGTTTTCTAATCAATTAATCTACATAAAACAAACATCAAACAACTACAATTTTATAAAATTAATGTATTAACCATATGTTAAAGCTAATCTTAATATAAAATAACAAGAATAATACAAAAAAAATAATTTTAACGTTAACATATTCTAAAAAAATACAATTTATTTAATCTAATTTAAAAATTTTTGACATTCTGAGGAAAAGTCTCCAGCACTGCTGCAGGCAAATCGTTCTAATTTTGTATGGTTCTATTAATAAATGAGAATTTACCTACATCTGTTCTCTGTTTTCTTTGCCGAATTTTGAAGCCACGATCTATCCGCGCGACGTATGTTGGTTGAGGCGCAGAGAAAAGTAGACGACGGAGTGTGTGAGTGTACAGAGTGGGGCGGCCTCCTCGAAGATGAGGTTGAGCCGCTCACATTTTCCACCAGAATGAATAGGGCAAGTCCTTCGAGCTGTGGCCTGTCTGCAGAGGGAGGGGGACGCCGTAGGCAGAGTGATGGCGTGGTTGACGGTAGCAACGGATGGTGCGGCTGGAGAAACGGCATCGAGAGTTGAGAAACAGCAGGGCTGTGAAGAAGTTTTGGAAATCAGATGGGAAGACGACATTGATGGGTGGCAGTGTTAGTCGATTACCGAGGGGAGAAGATGCTGTCGGGGAGGGCGTAAAAAATTGACAGGCTTTGAAAGGGTGATAGAAGTGCTTGATACGACTGATCGGGAGATAGATGTGACTGATAGGGAAGGGAGGTTAAGAAGCGGTAATGCCAACGGATAAAGGAAATGGTGATAGAGTAGATGAGAGTGATGACGGCAAGAGCTGGCGACGTGGCAATGGCTGGTAGCTGTAGGCGATGGTAGGAGGTATGGATATACACGATGTGATTGGTGACAACTGAGCTCCTCTAGCAGAAGCGAGGAAATATGAGACAATCATAGAACGTTCTACCTACACGGCAGTGATAGATGAATGTAAGAACTAAAGACTACAACCCCTGGATTAAAAGTATTTATTGTATTAAATTAATTTTATTTCCACTCATTCATAATGAAGAATGCGCATTGTGATCGTAAATAATCACAATAATAATATATTTATTGCTAGAAATAAATATCACATATTATTTACATGAAAAGAGTTTTAGCACAGCCTTGAAAGAGCGAAACACATGTTCAAGGGATGTGTATGTGTATATATATATATATATATATATATATATATAATACTTTTAACAAAGGAATAGATAATACCATTACCAATACTTTTTATTTTTCCCCTTTTTATTTTCAGTTTTCGATACACCTTGGCAAATCCTCTGGTATTGTTTAAATCCTTCCACAACGTTGATCTTTATATTTTAGGTCATTCTTTGCAGTAATTTTCGTAGTCGTTTATTTTGTTGTTGATAAATTGCAATCGCTTACCAGTATGGAAGAAGAAGTACACTAAATGTTCCTTTTAGTGCACAAGCTTTAAGAAGGGAATGAAATCATAAACAATATGTGTAGCAATTTCAACCATCGGCAGTCTGTGAGTCCATAAAACCATGAAGTTCATGTATGGAATCGGTTTAATAGAATTATTTATCTTAATTTATTAGTTCTACACAATAATTATAAAATCCTGTAAAGTAAACAATATGGGAAGTATATTATAATACCTCATTCAGTATACGTCAGCACAGTCAATAAACAAGTTTTAACATTCTCTAATTAGTTATGAATGGAAAAGTTTGTCGAAACGTGCAAAAATACACAAGTGTGTATACAAAGCAACAGCACACACGTTGTGGACGCTAATTTCCAGAACCGCAGGTCTCGCAGCTTCGTCTCGAAAATCTCGAAAATGCAGAACGGTAATTGGACGAAATGTCTCGCACAGCGTCGCAACGGCAAGCTTTCCATTCATTAACTGACGAGCGCCCATTCAGCAGGCGGCAAAAAGCCATTTAAACTTCCTTTTAAATTCATCACTTGTTTCCAAAAACCACCAACTCGCAGGAAAGGTCTCCAGTTAATTTTTCATTTCCTTTACTACACGAGAGTTTCCATTTTTGATTTGAACCTTACAATGACGACTCTAGAACCGGTCACAAGACGTTCTAAAACGACGTTTAAAGTGAAGCTGGTTGATGGAGAGGAAAGGAGGAGGAAGAGATAAGTAATGATGGAAAGATAAATGGAAGGAGGGGAAGGTGGTAAGGAAGGAGAGGGAGAGGAAGATTGGAAGAAAGCAAGAGACGGTTAGGAGGAGAGGATGGCGACGAAGGGTCGAGGAGGAGTAGAGGCAGGAAGCGAAAAAGTAGGAGAGAGAAGCTGGTGAAGGAGGGAAAGAAAGAATGGAGGGGAAGGGAAGAGGGAAAGCATGATTGAGGAGCAAGAAGCGGAAGGAGGAAAGATGGGAGTAGACAGAGAAGAGGGGATGAGAAAGAAAAGGACGGTGTGGGAAAGGAAAGCGAGGGAGACAGCGGGCGGTAACGAGAGAGATGACAAGGAGGCAGCGGAAAGTAAGATAACAAGTAGGGGAGAGAAAAGGGGGCGGGTGTAGAGAATGGAAGTAGGTGATGGGTGGGTGAAGTGAGATGACAAGAGGAGGCGGAGAGAAAGGAGAGGATGGGAGAAAGGGGAAGAAATGAGGAAATAAAACTGCAGAGGCAGAGAGAGAGAGGATATGAAGGAGAGGTCAGAGAGTGAGAAATAAGATTAAAGAGAAGAAGCAAAATGCGCTGTTGACGGTGGTGCCGTGGAGGGGGGGGAGTTGGATCTATTCACATAACTTCTAATTTATGTGGCGTCGCCGCCTCAACAAGTAAATTACTCCCCTGGCAATGAGGGGCGTTGGCGCGTCAGGTGATGGAGCGAGGCGTTAAGAAGTGCAGGGAGAAAGGTGTGCGCGGTGGCCTGAGAGCCGAAGTAAGAGCAGAGAGAGGGAGAGAGTGATGAGAGGGGAAAAAAAGCGATGCGCAATTAGAGCATAACTGATGGTCGTGACGCTGTTCTCAAAGGTGAGAAGGAGCTCGTCGTAGCGAGGCAAAGCTACCGTTTCATTTTGGGAGGACTCTCAGTGTTTACCAAGAATATCATTGTTCTCCTTTGGAGACGCATAGTTGCGCGAGAAGAGTCGGGCGAATTCGTTTCGTGGTTATTTAAGGTCTTATTAGGTGCTAAATGAGATCTCGGAGTAGCGTATTCATGGACCGAAATAATTAATTTTCAGTACTTTTTATGTTCAGAGGTTTTAAGCCAATTAGACATTCGTTCGTTAAGATTTTATTGGTGGTCCACATATTCCTTTTTAGTATATTTTAATCAATCTAACGTTACCCCTCAATAGAGCGTTCTTTGCCAAATGAAAAAACTTTATCATAAGAGAGATAATTCAGTTTTACAAATGAGATGTAGCAACAGATAGAATTCAATGAAAGAATGGTCTAACGTAAAAAAATGTCTAATTTAGGTTCGTAAAATATTTGGCCTGCTCCAAACTGATAGGTACTACACTTTTAGATTGTAAGAATGTTTTTTAATAATGCATGACTCTTAGCTTTTATTCAAATGTAGTTTATGAATACAATGATTATTAATTAAGTTGACTGTAAGAATTAACTTCGACCATATTTTATGCGCATTTTTTGCTTAACAACGACAACTGGAACCATGGGAAAGGTTTGAAGGTTCAATGAGACCTAATGAATATTTCATTGATAATAAATAAAAAAATAAAAGTTGGTATTCTGAAAAGAATGGATAAACGAAATAAACATTAATGAAGAAATGTGTCATAGCTCAGGGGAATGGGTCTTTGAATACGTGTGGCACGATGATTATTGACAGTTATTAATCTTTCAACAAACTAACAGTTTGCTTATCTAATTTCGTGTTGTGAAATCGATCAAACAGATGTGATTGGCTATCAGATACAGAGTTATCAGGGGTAGCAAATAAACGAATAGAAATGTCAATATCGTGTCATATAATTGAATCATCTTCGTCGGCTCGCAAAAACCTACGTTCAATTAAATTGATGTTATGAGTACTTTTATATCGACATTTTCTCCTTGCGGTATTTATCCTTTCATCTTACTCTTTTCATCAACATTTTGTCTTTATTCTCTGTCACCCTCCACCTACTTAGAATTACACCTTCTACTAGACTTATTACACAGCGAATGCATAAGACTTGATTACAATACTAATCCACGTGACCACTGAAGGGTTAACGTCACGAAATATTTACAAGGTTTATGTAGTTTCCACAAAAACTAGGGAGACTGAGGACTTATTGAAATGAGGGCATGCGGTTTTTTGCATGTTTAGTCTTGATAGTAGGAGTTTAAAAATACAAGAAAAGGAGATAAAATATATCTGAATTTAGAAACACTAGTAACGAAAATGGAATTATTTGAGATATCTTTGAAATGGGTGTTTGAGACTAATCATTCTATATTCAAATGTATCATGACTACTAAATTTGAAATGATGTGTGAGGTTGAAACGAGGAAAATGTAATATTTGGAATAGGATTACTTACAAAATTGCAATGCATGTCGTAGCACCTTTAAGCTAAAGCAAATTAACATGTTGCATCAACGTTATTTACACATGAATAAAACCGTTTCAATGAAGTGAAAATGTCCACAATTTGGAGTTATTGACAGACAGAAATATTTTTAAGTGCAATAGTAGCAGAGCACTCTTTTCAACACGAGGATTCTTCAACCAGCACCCTAATAAGACGAAATGGCTTAGCATTCTTAGCACGGTCTTTGTTAATGAGCAACTCATGCAACTTGTTTGAAGATGTTGGGACGCTACATAACTCGTGTTTTTTGTTATGATAAAGATTCTAATGAATTGAATGTGCAGTTACGGAGGGTACGAAAAGTTACATTTTGCAAAATATTTCAATTAACATTTGCAACGTTTGTTTGAGTCAACGAATTCACAAAGTCAACGAATTCACAAAGCCCTCCTAGACTACTACATAGAAAACATTTCATCAGTACCATACTATGGATTCGTCTCTTGTTAGTCGATGAAAAAAATTAATACAGCAATAAAACAGACGTTAATATCAATAAAACAAGCTCGAATATTTTTATATTTTCAATATTTTTTTGATACGAGTGAAATCAATCACTTGAAATGTGGAAATCTTAGAAAAGATTGTACTCGAACGTACAATATAATATATATTAAATTCACACCACAAACTGTATAAGCAAATACAAACAAGAATATTTTTATATCTTCATTTGGAAGCATTTGTAATCGTATTGCTTTAAATGAAGATCATCTACATATTACAAGAATTAATAGTTTACGTTATCTTATTTTTCTCTACCTCTCTTCTCTTGTTTCTTTCTCTACTTTACTATTCTCTACTTTTAAGTTTTCTGATAGGCTGTGCGTCTCTAGATGTCACAAATAATTATGAAATGGATCAAAGCTAACCACAATAAGGGAGATCCTATTCTTCAAGAGTAGCGTAGTTTCAGACTTTCCTCCGAATAAAATAGCTCATTTACTCTCTTTTCAATCGTCCCCGTTGCTTGCTTTTGAGCGCCGACTGTGCCGTTGGCGAATTGGCCTTCGCGGCGGGGGCGGAAAGCGCGCGGAGGAAGCGAGAGGGAAAGTGACGGAGAGGGCGGAGAGCGAGAGAGGGAGAAAAACTTAATTACCAGAGCCCCGCTCGCTCCGCGCGCCGCCTGTCCGTGATTAATCATGCAGTCGTTACACGTCGGCTGCGGGCGCCGGGGACAGGCGGCGCTAACGGCGGCGTTGGCGGCGTCGGAGGCGCGGGCGACGGGGCGGCGCCGTGGTGAAGGCAGCGGTGGCGGCGTGGGCGGCGAGGGTGGCATGGGAGGAAGGGGCGGCGGGGGCGCGCCGGCGGTGGGTGCAGCGGATACGGCTGGGAGGGAGCAGGGGCGAACAGGCGGGGGAGGGCGGGTGCAGCGCGGGCGGCGGGGGTTGCGTGGGAGGAAAGGGCGGCGTGGACGCGCCGGCGGTGGGTGCAGCGGGTACGGCTGGGAGGAGGCGGGGGCGGGGGGCGTGCCGGCGAGAGAGGGCAGGGAAGGCGCGGGCGGCGGGGGTGGTGTGGGAGGAAGGGGCAGCGGGGGAGCGCCGGTGGGGCGCGCCGGCTGTACGGGTGGGAATGGCTGGGAGGGGGTGGGGCCGGTGGGGAGGGACGGGGGAGGACGGGGTGGCGGGAAGCGGTGGTGGCGGCGGGAGGCAGTGGGGGCGGTGGGTGGCGGTGGGGGCGACGGAAGGCGGTGGGTGCGGCGGGAAGCGGTGGCGGGTGGGGGGCGTGGGTGGTGGAACGAGGTCGGTGGCGGCGGGGTGGCGGGGGAGGTGGGGAGGAGGCGGCGAGGGCTGCAGGGGCGGCGGGGGCGGCGGAGTGGCGGACGCGGCGGGGGAGGGTGGGGCAGCGGGTTGGCGGGGGCGGCGGGGCGGTGGGGGACAGCGGGTGGCCGGGGGCGGCGGAGGCGGCGGGTGGCGGAGCGTTTGGGGGCGCCGGGGCAGAGTGGGCGGTGGAGGCGGTGAGGCCCTGGGGGCGGTGGGGTGGCCTGGGGGAGAGGTGGAGTGGTGGAGCGATGCAGGAGATCACCAAGAGCGAATGGACGCAGTGCGGTCGAAACAGCACATAGACAGAGTAGGTGCCGACGGAGAGATGGTGAGAGTGGATCAAAGAAAATAGATAAGAATCAAAATCTATAGCCCATTTGCCGACACAGGCAAGGTGTGTTACTCGGGGGGCGAATGTTTCTTTTTATAAAATTTTCCCAAGAACGCTCGTTTATTTATAATGCAACTCAGTATAGTAAATGTGTGGGGTAGGGATTCCCGAGCTCTAGAAAACATTCACAGATTGTACTTCTCCCCCGTGTGTCATACAGTTTTTTAACAACTTTGTTGAGGTTAAATGAAAAAAATGAAAACAAGATTATTAGCAAGAATGGACGATAACTCCCAACATCTTCCAGTTTTCAGAGGATGGAGTATTTTCGTATGTCGGAAAAAACACCGGTCAATACTGTATGAAGAAAATGTACTCAGGAGGAATAATTGGTGTGTTGCTATACACTATTCACTATTCATATTTTTTTTCCATTCTGGGCCTCAATACACACTACATAATACACAATACACACTCAAGAATATGTGCGCAGATAATTTCTTCCCCCATACGTCATATAGAGTTTTATGGTTTTTGACCAAATAAACAAATAAAACGATTCTGAAAATAAGATAAGCGGTTTAACTGATCTGATGAGGAATGGTATAATAAACGTAAATATGTGGAGTAAAGTCTGGTCCTGGATCGTTTCCCATTAGGGCGGTAGTCGTATCATGAAATGAGAGGGAATGTTGTCACTATTTGTTGGTTATGATTGCTAATGTAGACATAAATGATAATGTGTGAACATCAGTGGTAATTGTGGCTGTAAATAAGCTTCGGTCATGGCAGTTGAGGAAGACAATGATGACAGGAGTTAATATCAAAAACGCGGTTACTTTGGCGATGAAAAGTTTGATAACCACAGAAATAACAAAACAGAGTCAAAACCGGTTGCTGCTCTAGAGGGTCCTTGAAATATAGAAAGACATTTGTCTTTCAACATGTCTAGGCCTGTTACAAATTATTATGAATAAATGAAAAATCACGTTGTTCAAGTTGGCAGATTGACAGACTAAAGAAAGCAAGATTTCATCATATCAGCAAGATTGCATTAGTTACCTTAGCTTAAATTAAAACAGAAGCCGGTCGTTGATTTATTTTGAAACATCAAAGGAACATTAAGAAATTAAATAAATTTATTAATAACTTTAATTCAATAACGTCTACATTCCTTTAACAATATGTGAAGCGCTTTAGAAACGAGCCTGTGCTGAGAAAATAAAAATGTCCTATCTAAGACATTCAACTCTCTCACGTTATTCACAAAGACAACGTGAACATTCAGTAGGTCGTGATTGATTGATTCTTTCGTTTGTCCAGGCTCGCCAACTGCTCTAGTCATTAGTCGTGAAGTGCAGTGAGTGTTTTATCACGGGAGGTGACAGTGATATTTCTCTTGAGGGTTGGTGAGATCAGGTGCCAACTTACACGCCACTTGCAGGGTTTCTCCATCCAAGTAGTTTCCATCATTGGGGCAACGCCCCCGTCGGAACAAGCTCTAAGCTCCCGACATGTATGACAGTGTAGTAGTACTTGTAAGTCTAAATCTGTGTAAGTAAGACGAGAGGATGCGGGGAAGAAGAAGGGAAGATCGCGCAAACTGTGGACCGTTTGTTAGGGTACTGCTCCGTCATTCTCCTGGTGTCGATTCTCCGATCACGGAAAGCTACCGATCGGTGAAACTTTTCGCTATAGTTGTCCTCCAAACACCGCCCGAATTCGTTTAGTCAATGTCAAAATTCTTGCCACCATCCGGACTGGAACCTCAAGACCTGCAAGACAGAGGCACTGCAGTGACATCAGTTAATGCCCTGAGGCACCTCAGACCTTTCCAATGGTGAGATGATGTAAAATATACTGGACATCTAATAAATGCCAATGTCGCACTTGTAACACCAAAGCGACGGGCATGGAAATTCTCTCTTTTCTTTCTCTAAAAGAACCAAAAGCAAGCAAAACTACTAAGCAAACTCAGCCACTCAATAAGTTATTATTGAAGAACGAACGCATCCAAAATCATTCGTGTGTAGGAAAGAATTTTTGAACTCAAACGAAAACAATTTAGAAGAAACAATTTATTTTGAAAAAATGAATGTTTTGTCTAAAAAGATCCCAGTCTAAAATCTTCTTGCGAAAATTTGAATATTGTCTTGTAATAATTGTCACATAAAAACCCTTATATTTCTTTCCTTGAGCAAGACTTGAACCTTCTTTAAACCATAATCCAGTTACGTATATTTCCATAAAATGATGGGTACCATCTTTTTAAGCTAATAATTTCTTCATTCAGAAAACTCTTTCAATTTCTGCAATGTAATTTCCAGACCATTCCGCTAAAGTTTTTGGTATGATAAAAATCGTAATGTTTTGGGATTTATCAATATGAAAATATTTGTTGTTCAAGAATTCTTACAGAATAAATATAATATGTTGGAAGGCTAGAAAATATGTGCTCTCATAAATGAGGTAAAAAATCACAAAGCAATGGGAAACGAAGGAGACACATTTGCCAGAACGACAAAACATGGCTCTCTGAAGCGATATTAACTTTCCATTCTCCGAGTATGGAAGACGCCAATACAATTGCTAATTCCAACCAAACGGAATTTCCAGAAGTCGTCAATCTGTGAGCCAGACACCCATCGCCAGACGTTCAACCTTTAAGTGATCGCTCATTCACAGTCCAATTGGATCGATTGGCTGTTTGTTTGTTGTTGTTTTTTTCAACACCAACGGCCCCAGTCTGTCTCGTCTTCCAAGGCGAATGATCGATTACGAGATTCTGCTATCGTCTTACCACCGCGAGAGTTGTCAGTGTCAATATCGCTAATGTCACGAAGAAATAGACGTCAATAAAAATCATCAATTAAATTACATCAGCAATTGACTTGTGATTTTTTTCTGTAAGTTACAATAATATTTTAGCATTTAATTTTTTAAAATGATTACTTAAGAGTAATTAAAGATGTCGAACTTTACTCTTTAAAAGCAAATCATTTGTATTCCTATTAATTTTTGGTTTTAGAATGTCAGATAAGTAGGAAAGCAACTTTTGGTAATTAATTCGGATGATCGAAATTATTTTTACATTTATTTCTTCATTTTTTAAAATGTTACTTAAGGTGTGAGCAATAAACATAATGTCACTCAAGTCATTATTTTATTAATGAGTAGTACTTCTTTGTGATATTTCAAATGATGTAACGTTTGTGTTTTTTTAATGCTTTAGTATTTTCACTGTCGTTTGCAGGGCGGAATGAATTATTATTATATATGACGCAAACAGACCAGTCCAAATATTATAATTTGATTGTACATTTTTACCCTACGTAATTCAATATATAATGAATGCATATATTACAGAAATGTCAAAATTGCAGGTGAAAGTTATCAATTTTCAAGAACAGAGGAAAAAGAGATGTTAACCTCGTTAGTAAGCAAAACCTTGAAAATATTTTACAATTAAAAGGAATGCTAAAGTTTTCTCACTTTCAGACTATTAACCCCGTGAATTTATTTCAGTGAAACCATAAAGATTTATTTCGTTAAAAACCTACATCAACATTCACTCACTAACCAGATCAAGTCACGCAATCATCCCACTGAACCTCGCAAACGGGTCTTCTCGTTCACACGACTCCAACAATAAGCACATTGCTTTTGTCCTTCGGCGTTGTATCTTTCATTCCTACTAGAGTCCCTAGATACAGAGAGTAGCGAAACCGCCGCCATTTAATATCCACTCCTCCGACAACCCCGTCAGGCAGCAATCAGGACTCTGAAAGGAAATTATGACAATTGGTGATATTTTGAAGATTTTATGAAGATTTGATGAAGATTTTCAAGAATATTAACATTAGTTTGTGGTAGATTCATGGTTGTCATCATACAGAATACCACACAGTTCCAATTCTCCTGACCACTGGATATAAAATGGCGGAATCAGTGGAACAATGGAATGCGCTACCCTCTGTATCTAGGGACTCTAGCCAGGGGAGGTTGTTGCAACTGGACATAAAATGGCGGGATCGGTGGAACAATGGAATGCGCTACTCTCTGTATCTAGGGACACAACATTCCTACCCAAACAGCGACATGACGCCGTGCCTAGAGCGCACAAGCGCTCGGCGACAGCAGCTGCGGCGGCGACAGCGGAGGCGGCGGCGGGGGTGGTGGCGGCCGCGGCGGGGGTGGCGGCGGCGGCCGCCGGTCCCCGCGAGGCGCGACGCACGCGTGCTCTCGATGTTTATTCAGCAGCGGGAAGTCGCGGCGCCACGCTAATCCGCACGCACACGCCCCCGCGCGCCCGCACGCCGAGTTCGCACGCGCGTGCGCGGGACGGCCCCGCGCTCGCACACGTGCGCCTCCCCCGCGTCCGCGAAATAACAGCGCGGTGCGGTGAGGGCGCGGTTGAGGCGCGGCGCGGCGACGGGATAATGGCGGAGTCGCGGCAGGAGTGATGGGGTGGTGAGAGCGGTGACGGTGGCTGAGGCTGCGATGGTGATGGGGGTGGCGGTGGCGGGAGCAGGTGTTGGGGCGCTGGCCTTAGCGGAGATGGTGGTGGTGGTGGTGACGGTGGCGGTGGCGGTGGTGGGGGCGGTGGGGGCGGCGGCGACGGAGTTGGTTGCGATGGCGGAAACGTGCGGGTTGGTGGCGGAGGCATTGGCGATAATGGTGGGGGTGCGGTGGCAGGGACGGTGGCTTTGGCGGTGGTGCTGACGAGAGCGGAATTGGGAGTAGTGCCGGTTGAGGCGGCGGGATAATGGTGGCGTCCGCGGGAGTGATGGTGACGGCATCTGCGGTTGCGATGGTGATGGTGGTAGTAGTGGATGGTAGCGGGTTCCAATGGTTAGAGGGATGGAAGTGATGGATACGGTCGAGGCGACGGTGGTAGAGGCGGTGACTGCGACGGGGCGGGGGGTCGTGGGAGGGGAACTATACCAGAACGAGGGTGGTGGAGGCAGCAGTGAAGGTGGCAGAGGAGGCGGGGATAGCGGTGTTTTTGGCGGTCAGTAGTGGTCGCAGGGGCAGGTGTTGGGGGGGCAGAGGCAGTGGCGGGTACGGTGGCGGTATCGGCGGCTCTGGTAGTTGCGATGGCGGTGGCGAAGACGATGCCAAAGGCGGTGGGAGTGGCGAGGGTGATGGCGATGGCGGAGCCGGGGGCGGTAGTGGTAGTGGTCGCGGAGGTGAGGGGGTAGCACAAGCAGGGGCGGGGCGGTGGATGTGGCTTTGGCGGGGGCGGGGGTGTAGCGGAGGCAGGGGCGGTGGCGATGATAGTGACGGGGTCGGAGGGATAGTGGCGGCTGAGGCGTGGGCAGGGGTGGAGCGGAGGCAGGGGCGTTGGCGGTGTCGGTGGCAGTGGTGTGGGCCGGGGTGGAGCGGAGGCAGGAGCGGCGCGGGGCCAGTGGTGGGGTGGTGGCAGTGGCGGGGGCAGGGGAGGAGCGGTGGCAGGGGAGCGCGGGGCCGGCGGCGGGGTGGTGGCAGTGGTGAGGGCAGGGGTGGAACGGAGGCAGGGTCGTCGGCGGTGTCGGTGGCAGTGGCGTGGGCCGGGGTGGAGCGGAGGCAGGGGTGGCGCGGGGCCGGTGGCGGGGTGGTGGCGGAGGCGGGTGCGCGAAGCGACCGCGCCGCCCTGCATACAAACGGCCCTCGGCGCCCGAGGAAAATGGAGATGGAAAAGTCCGGAAAAGCAGCGGCGGAGCGGAAGAGTCGGAGGCCGTGGAGAACGGACGGGAAAAGTGATGCGGGAGCCTCCGCGATTTGGAAGCCCGAAGCAGCCGCGCGAGACCATTTTCTATAATGCAGAGGGAAAGGAGGCGAGAGGGCGGCGGGAGAGAAGAAAGAAGGGCGATACGTGAAGGGGAAAATGATACGGAAGCTTCCCGGCACGATACCCGCGTGGAGTGTGAATTGCTGTAGTTCGGCATTGTCAATAGCTTGAGGAAGTCAAGGGGATGAGGTTACCGTCTCGAAGCCGGGGTGGAATATACTCAGGCACACGCACAAGATTCTAAAAAGAAGTTTGAAAGAAAGGAAATTGTATCTATTCAGGAAAAGAATACACGAGAAAAATGTCCTCCCAGACTACGTTACATGTTTTACTGTGCATTAGCGTTAGACAAAAAAATTAGCACTTTCATTTGGTCCAACGTAGCTCTCTTACAACAAATCTGTTTACTAAAATATTAAATCAGATTCTTTTAACCCCACGCAAAAACGGATGAAAGAACTTTTATTCGACGAAGTTCCATTCCGCGAAACGAGATTTAAAAGACCGAACAGAGCGAAATATAAATGTTCGTGGTGGAGCAAGAATCTACATTTTACTTCCCTCCCTCTTCTTTTGCGTGAAAGAGTTGGGGAGAACTCCAAGCCGTCCATTCAAAGTTTCGGCCCGTATTATCTGCAGAGACAAAAAAAAAGACAAAAGAAGAGGGAGAAAGAGAGACCGAGCCAGCCTAGCGTCACATATTCCAGCGCCCTTTTTGTAGAACAGAAGGATAAGTGCAAAGTTGTCTCTCGTCCCCTTCTAAATGTTTAAGGACTTTGTCGGGCGCACAGACGCAGCAACGGGGTGGGCGGGGCGAAGCAGGTCGGAGCGGGGCGGGGTGCGGGTGAGGGGGGCGGAGCAGGCACTATCGCCCGAGGACAATCCTGGGCGAATCCAGTAGAAAATTGTGCCTTTCGCGCGCAGCGTGGAAGACACGAGGGGCGAGCGCGAGGAGAATCTTTGTGTCAAGCGCCGCGCCGCGCCCCGCCGCGCGCCGTGCCGCCGCTGATAAATGAAGTGATACGCTCCAAAGAGGCCCAACAGAGAAGGCGGCGGCGGTGCCATCGACTTTTGATAATTGCTTCAAGTGCCGTTTCTGCACCGGCGACGAGGAGGACAACTTTCCGCGTTTAGCGATGCGGGGGGCAAACAAATTCGTACTCCTCGTCTCTCCCCGGCCCGGCCCGGCCCGGCGCGGCCCTCAGCCTGGTTGCAGAAGCGCCGGATAATTATATTGCTGGAGCCTTTGCTCGGAGCAGAAGTTTTCCGATCCATCGGAAAAGTTTGTTGGCGCGAGTATTCGATTCATCGACTGGCGTAGTTGGGGAAGAGCGCGCTGGGCTAAGCAGACTCAGCCGTCAGAAGGAAGCGCGAGGCTGAATAATACCTTCGGATTAAAAATGAAATCTAATTGATTTCAGAGATCAAAAGGGCAGCTCGTTTTCTCTACAAATACAAATTGTTTCAGTGTTTTCTTAGATGTAAGAGTCTCGTGTCTCAAATCACGTAATAACAATCAACATCGAAACAAATAAAGAACTAAATAAACTCTGTACGTTTATTTAGATCTATGTGCATGAATATCTCTGATCATTGTGCAAGGCTGTGGTTCATGTTATCTTATTAAATTATATTTAGTACAAGAGGTGATTTATTTTTACTTTCAACTAGTACAAAATGACCGCGTATTAATATTAAAACGTTTAAGAGATCTTATATTTAGCCTATAGGAAATTTATTTTCGTTGTGCCGGTGAAAGCCCACAACACTTGGGTTGATATTATAGTTTTCTTATTTTATTCCTTATCTACTTCTGAACAAATAAAAAACTTAATACCCTCTGTAAGTTTATTTAGTTCTTTTTGTATGTATCTGCGTGATTAAATTTTTATGAATTTCTATTTTAAAATATGATGGCGTTTTAGCCTAATTTTGGGTGAACTCATTCAGTATCCTTCTATCATCCCCATTTTTTCGGCTCTCTCGATTTTCGTATGACCACACCCGACCAGGAAAGTTAATCATCGCCATGTCCTGATAGCAAAATTAGTAAGCGTTAAATAATTGTTATGTCTTTTGCGTTTTTACGTAGTACGTTCAAAAACTTTAGTAACACTGTAAACGGTCATTAGGTATTATTATATATTCCAGTATGTTATTGAAAGCTTATATTAAATAAAGAAAATATAGCACATAGAAGATATAAAAAGTAGTATTATCTAAAATTCCAATACTCAGACTTGTGGCATATTCGCTGAAATACTCTATTTTCTGTAGGAATTGTTGTAGTTCTAAATATGTAGATAAGATAGCAGACAATCCATTAATTGACACGAAATAAAATACCGACACGCCCTGTACGACTGCCTGCGTAAAAGAGAAAATTTTTGAACGATAACATTTAAACGTTTGGAGAATCCAAAAAACCTATCACCACTTGCTTTTTTTTAAAAGAATTGTAAGTTACGTAGTAAAATAACGAAGCGACAAAGTTTCTCATTCCACATTTGTTCCTTGTTTTTTTCGGAATCAATGCCCCTACAATAAACACCTGATCAGCAGCTGATCGCAAACCCCTTCGTGCAGCTAGTCGCAAACCCCCAAGTGAGTTGTAACGAGTAGGAGGTTGAGATTACAGGTCTCTAACCTGCACCCCGCGCCAACACGCAACAGATCAACACGCGTTCAACAGGAACAGAAAAGTTAAGACTAAGACGGGGGCAGTTTGACAGGTCGGCAAACAAATTGAAGTCATGTTGAGCGATGGCATTGTAAGAGGTACTGTGAAGCTATTTACAACTGCAAACGTACGCATTGACTAATTGAGCACATGGGCACAATCTGAAGTTATGTTGTCAGCAGTAGCTGTCAAAGGGGTTCCTTCTCAAAGAAGGAAAAGCTCTGCATCATCTGCCAAGCGGAATACTACGCCCAGAAACAGAATCGAAGTTTATAAATAGATTCATTGAAGTGCTCTTTGAGCTAAAGTTCGGTGGCAAACATGATTACAAATAAAATTAGTTTCAACAATTACAAAAATATTACTTTTAGAATTGGAAGCTGACAACTTAGTTCTAATTAATTTCTAATTATCTCTAAATTAACATTTCGTTCTTATTTCCCTTTGGCTTACAGCTTTTCTAACACTTCACTCCTCTTCACTACACCACACACTACTACACTACAGTTCACTTCACATCATTTCACTGTAGTTTATCTGTGAAGAACGATGAAAGGTGCGCGGCGCATGGAAGGGGGATGATAAGAGATAAAAAATAATGAGACGACAGGATGATGAGAAGTGTAAGAAATAGGATGGGTAATGAGTCCATTGGTCCCTTTTTTGTTTCATTTTTTTTTTTTACTTTTCACTCTTAACTCTGGTATCTTGTTTTGAATGTTCGGCCTTAAGCCCCCATCCGGATGAGTTTTTTTCTGGGTTTACTGAGTATCTTAAGGCGTGTGCCGAGATGATCCCTAGTATTGCATCTCAGATGTAAATGTAAAATATACCCTCCTTTTTTCACTGTTCACAGTTGAGGCACTTCGGGTGTTAATGATAGCAACTAACTTTTCGGGCAAAATAAGGTTATTGATTTTAAGTGTGATAAGTAGTTGCTCTCTCATTCTTCATCTTCACGAATGTTCCCTACATCATAGCTCTTTCTGCGTTGCAAGAATTGTCAAGAAAAAGCAACAGAAGGCAATAACATTCAGTAGTACGAGAGTCGGTCAGAAAGTAATGCTCCGCATTTTTTCCTTCAACCAATAATAGTAGTAAACAATTCTAGTAGTTAACTCTCCAAAGTATTTCTAACGTTATGATGTGGATAATCGTGAGGGTAGATCAATAAAAGTATTTTTTTATTACAATACCTATGTTTCACCCTTTTAGTTGGACTGCTTTAGGGAAATAAATATACAATAACAACACAAGATAAATATACAGGTAGTGCAATTGGTTAACACGATTTATCATTACATAAAAACAAGCATATTCAAACTAGAACTCATATATATTCATAGTCAAAGCATATTCGTAAATATTCATATTCAAAACATATTCAAAGTATTTCCGGCGTTAGTGTATGAAGTTTCAAGTCTTTCCTACAGACGGCTGTTCCTTAATGAACTGTTAAAATGGAGGCTGTAGACGACGTTCGTTACAAACAACGTGTTGTGATTGACTTCCTCGTTGCGGAGAAGATGACTGTTGTTAACATCTACAAACGCTTGTGTGCATCTCTGCTGTCGACAGGAGTAGCATTGGACGTTTGGCTAAACAAGTTACATCTTCGGAGAGCGAAGAACGCGATCTTCATGATTTCCGCGCTTGAGACATCCCGCAACAGCGTCAGTCCTGACATGCTGATCATTGTCTTTTGGGGCATTGATGGTGTCCATCAATTCAAATTCTTACATCAACACTCTGAGTACCCTAAATAAGCGTTTCCCGCGAATTATATTCCAGAATATTTGTGCACGAAGTTTACTCTTGCACGATACGCACGCCTACACACAAGCACCTACAAAATGGGTTGGACACCCCCAAAATGGACTGTGATTTCCCAACCACCATACAGCCCGGTTTTAGATCCCTCCGATTTCCAACACTTTGAGTCATTGAAAAACGGTATTCGCCGAACAAATTTTGAAGATGGCATTAATGTGACCTGCGAAGTGAAGGAATGGCCACGTCGCCGGAAAAGTCTTGGTACCGGCAAGGCATTCACGGATTTGTTTCACGCTGGCGCAAGGCTGTAGAAATAAATGGAAATCATGAGGAAAATTAGAACATGTAGAATAATCATGTATTAATATTGCGTGAAAATTTCAGGTTCTTTGAATAAATATTTCTGGAGAAAAAAAGTAGGGCATTCTTTTTTCACAAACCCTCCAAAGTTTTGGCTTGCACACTCAATTTCATGTAGATGGTAGTCTCAGATTGAATTTCTTTCTGTAACATGAAATGTCGGTCAATACTTACGTCCGAATAAATTACTGACTCCGAACGTCTGAACTGCAATTTTTGTCAATGGAAATTCATAAAAGTGGTAAGGAGGAAGAGCTGGTTTAATGGCCTGAACTTCGTCACAAATACACACATTTTTAAAATTTCTATTATTGAAATTTGTATTAATGAAATATGGTTATGACAGTTAAAGTAATTATATTGGGATAAATAATTATAAAAATTAAATTTAAAAAATTGTAAGATTTCGCAGGTGTTCATGTTGAGAATGCAAAAGAATTAATGTAGAAACTTATAAGAAGAAAATTAAATAGAAAGTTTCAAATATGCAGCTGTAACAGTCGGATGCAGACAAGGCGAATACTGAAAATGAACACGAACGAAAAAATTGACGCCTGCAGATCAGCATTAGTTGTAGAAGTTCTAAGTGCACATCGTTTCCACGAAACCCTAAAACCGTTTCTGATTTGGATTATATGCCAACAATACAGAACGCCAAAATCTATCTTTCTAGAATATCTAAAAGTAGACTAGTGTGCACTGGATAAAGTAAGAGAAGTCCTGTGTTCCTTGAACTCTGCATTAATGTTGTAAAGACCTAAATACTTTACGTATCGTACACAGATAAACCTTTTGTCTTTTTCAATAGTACAAATATTGCATGATACACATTTGTGTCCCTCACAAGAACTGGTGAAAATTTTGTTACACAAAAACTTTTTGTTAGACCTTTTCCCGCCCGAAGCCGGTTACCATCTTTACCTCAATGGGACGTATCACGTACTATTCACTCGATGTGCATAGAAGTATACACGCACTAGAACATTACACTAGACACTAACGGGTTTCCCGGATCTCCAATAGGGAGAACGAGATGACTTCGGCGACAATCAACACAAGAAACAGGAGATGCAAACAACAACAGCCCAGGACGGGCTACGACCCCACAACCCTTTGGACTGAGGCGCTGGATCGGTAACATGCTCTTAGCCACATTGGTTATTCAGATCGTCTGAAACTCTCAAGCAAATACTGAAGAGACATCTTTAACTGGTTGAAATATTTCATTCCTCGTTTTATAATTGATTCCCGCGTGTTGGGGCGCGACCCTAGTGTTGCTCGAACACTAGGGAGCGAGAGATTAGGAACACAGTTCGGGGACCCCAGCCTCTCGCGCAGGTTGCCCACCAGAGCTGTCGCCACGGCTAGACCTCGGCCGGGGCAGGGCGCGGGAACACAGGACGCTGCTGCCCTCTGTGCTTTGTGCGACGAATTAACTCCGCGGAGCGCGGCGTGGGGCGACGGCGGCGGCGGTGACGCCGCTTTGTGCCAGCTCCGCGCAACAATAACCGGCAGCCAGCCCGGCACGGCACCCACGCTCACCTCTCTCTCTTTCCCTCCATCCCTCTCTCTCTCTCTCGCTTTCACTCGCTCTTCGCGTCCTTCTCTGTCTCCCTCTGCGAAGCGCGCACCCGCGCGCGGGCTCCCCGCGCCGCCCTCCGCCCCGCGCGTTCTCCGCCACCGCCGCCGCCGCCGCCCCTCGCCACATCCGCTCGATCAATAAATCGCTGTGGTGAGCAGGCAGAGAGGCCCGTTTATTTTCGCCGGAGGCTTAAAGGTGCTCGTCCGGCGTTGGCCCCGAGCGGCGCGGGCGACGCGGGCCGCAAGGATGACGCGGTGACGCGGGCGACAAGAACGTCGCGGGGGACGAGGGTGGTGGGGGCGGTAAGGGCGATGAGAACGGTGCGAGTAGTGAAAGTAATAAAGGCAGTGAGGATGTTGGGGGGGGGTGAGGTTGATGAGAGCGGTAAGGGTGATGAGGGCGAAAGGGTGATGAGGGCGGTAAGGGTGATGAGGGCGGTAAGGGTGATGAGAACTGTAAGGGTGATGAGGGCTGTAAGGGTGATGAGAGCGGTAAGGGAGAAGAGGGCGGTAAGGGTGATGAGAGCGGTAAGGGAGAAGAGGGCGGTAAGGGTGATTAGAACTGTAAGGGTGATGAGGGCTGTAAGGGTGATGAGAGCGGTAAGGGAGAAGAGAGCGGTAAGGGTGATTAGAACTGTAAGGGTGATGAGGGCTGTAAGGGTGATGAGGGCTGTAAGGGAGAAGAGGGCGGTAAGGGTGATTAGAACTGTAAGGGTGATGAGGGCTGTAAGGGTGATGAGAGCGGCAAGGGAGAAGAGAGCGGAAAGGGTGATGAGAGCGGTAAGGGTGACGAGGGAGATAAGGGTGATGCAGGAGGTGGAGGCGGTGAGGACAATGAGGGCGGTGAGTGCAGTGAGGGTGGAGAGGCGGTGTGGGTGACGAGGACGGCGAGGGGCGTGAAGGCTGCATGGATGGCGAGAGGGGTGAGAGCGGCGACAATGAGGTCGGTGAGGACAGTGCTGGCAATGAGGAAGGTGTGGGCGGTGAGGGCGGTTGAGGGTGGCAAGGATGTGGGCGAAATCATTGGTGACTATGAGGCGGGCAGAGTAAGGATAACAGGGAGGTCTACGCACATCACATTGTAGCACGGAGAGGAACCGCAGGCGTTAAACGCGCAATATATATTTTTATTTATTTACGTAAAAAACTGTTAAAAACTGTGTGTGACGAGCTATGGGGAGAAGTGAATAGCCGAACATACGTAAGATAAAATGAGAGATCGGATATGGATAAGGAATTGGGCGACTTCTATCTGATCCCACAAGTAGTCACTAAACATTTGTTAAACAGAAAAAAGTAAAGCAAAGTAGGTTTTCGTGACTGCATTCACAATTCGAATTACTTTTTGGGTTGGACAGTCGTGGTCTATCGTGTATTATCGTACGTCTAGAAATACGATTTCCATTAGACCACCGCTGTCCAGCCCGGAAGGTAATTCGAATTTCGAAAACAGTAATTTCTGTAATATCAAATATTTATATAATGTTTCATGTCAATCACTTGTTATCTCAATTTGTGGTCTGCATGAACAAATGAACTCGTGTTATATAACATTCCAATATTTTTTTAGGGAACTGGACAACGTAATTTCCTATAAAGATATTCAGTTAACTGCGTTTTAATTTCCTTTACAATACACGCCGGTCTCACTGATCAATATGCAAGACTATGGTTATAAATTACATTTACCAGAGTTGAGATTATTTTATATTCAACGTGTACAAAATGACCTCACATGAGTATTCACGAGTTAAAAAGATCTTATATTTAGCCAATGGGAAATTTGATTTACCGGAGATGGACAAATTGAGATCACATATATTAAAATATTAACAAACGCAAAGCCAAAATGGAAAGAATATTAAAAATGTAAATACTGTATTTACATTTGTATTCAGCAACAATTGATAGTTTATGCATCAAAGAACGCGAAGAGATACTGTTTATCTACCGTAAAGAGTTAAAAATAGGATATAAAGGAAGTCAAAGGAAAAGTTTCTTCAAAAATATACCCTCGTGCATTCAATAGTTTACACAAGTTTCCTTTGTGCTGGTCAAAACCCACAAAATCTTTCTCTTGCGTTGATATAACACTTTTATTATTTTACTCCTTAACTGCCACCTAAAAATAAAATGGATAATTACACCACATGTAATAATAATCTGCGCCCCAGTATTACTAAAATATTAGTATATTAATAAAATATGACGCCCAGATGAACAAATTTTAAGCATGAATAGTTTCAGTTCAACCCAAGGCACGAGACAATCTAGCAATTCAGGGAGTATTTTGACCCGTCACTCTCTGTAAAGGATCTTCATGTACGAACTCATCCTACCACTCTTGCGGTAATCCAACACCTACCTGTAGAATGTCGCAATATCTTGATAAGTGTTCTCCACTTTTATTCACGTTAAACACAATAGACAATAAAAGCATTGTGTTTAGGTGTATCTGACGCGTTTGGATACAAACAAAATATTGATATTTAATTAGCCAGAAATCAGTGCAAAATATTCATCAGTATTACTAATAAAAAACATGAATTAAAAGAATATTACTTAAAACAAGCAAAAATTAATCAACAATCCCACAAGATCAGAAATAAAATTTATAACACATGGAAACATTTTAGTACTTGTTTACACTTAATCACATTTAATGATTTTTCTTTACTTTTACTTTTAATAACCTATACGTCATGGTAATTCTCTCCTAATAGAAAACAAATTAAGAAAAAATGTACAAGAACATGATTTTTTTAAAATAAATATCACAGTCAACTTTTGTTTTTCAGTGAAGGAATATATTGGGAACTCATTTGCAACTCGGCAACGATTACCATTACATCTAGGAGAATTCTTGCCATAAAGGTAAAGTTCTACAAATATTCTCTTCATACTATTTGGCAATACTTGAATGATCTATTACTGTACATTTCTTTCGGAGAGTCAGAAGTTTGGTCTATTTGTTTGAGAATCGTTAAAAATCTAACACACTCAGCATTCTAGCATGGTTGAGTTTCAGTGGCAAAACGAAAAGAGTGGGCATGACTTTTATGGATTTATTTCCAAACACATCAATTTTTCAAATGTACTCGTACAATTTTGCACTATTCGAAAGATCACAAATATCTTACATATTAAGGAAGGAGAAACATTTCAGTCTCAGAAGATTTTCTTATGACGCATTTGGAAATTTGAAATATCTAAATTTGAAATTAACTACAGTCCACTTTATGCTTCTAGAAATGCAGATATTGTCCCATCCATTCGAAGAACAAAACATCAGATTTCTTTACGAACCCCAAGAGAAAGTTGACAGACGTAGAGGTGAAACACGATGATAAAGTGAATATGGTACCCACGTGGAAGCTCACATGAAAGTATCGTAATTAAGGCACTGGGGCAGAAGCGAGAGGCTGCTAAAAGTATCGAACCGAGGACTCTGCTACGCCCACCGAGCAGCGATAGCATCGGGCGCACCGAGGCACCAAGGCACCGACGAGCTCGCGGGAATTCCCCTGGCGGAGAGAGTACGAATTAGCTGACACACGATCTAATTACAGCGCCTGTTTTCCGCTGTTATCGCCAGCGGGAATCGCTCTGCGATGCTAACGCCGCGCCGCCGTTAGGATAGCCGTGCAGCATTCTGATGTAGCGTTATTTATTTATTCACTGCAGTTTAGAAGTTAACTACTAAGGTTAGATTAATGAGGCTCGTGGGTGATGGTCTGGCGCGTAAATGATTGCGACTGATTAATTGATTGATTAATATTTCCGAGTGCGTCAATTGCTAAGGTTAGGTTAGGGTATTGCTCCGGCATTCGCCTGGTGTTGGTCGGACACGTTACATGCCCTACACTACCACACAAGCCGGCTTGCAGGGTTTTCCCCACCAGCATTTCCCACCTCTAAGCTCCCGATAAATATGGTAGTTTAGTGCATGTAAGTCTGTAAGTAAGGGGTGAGGATAGGATAAAGAAGAAGAAGGAAAGATAGCGCACGGTAAGTGGACCGTTTGTCCGGCATTCGCCTGGTGTTAATCGGAGAAACCACAGAAAATTGCCGATCAGAACAGCGCCTCCTCCAGTCAGTGACTGAAAACGACCTAGTTATTAAAAAAGTATTGAAAATCCTGCCATTGTCGTGACTCTTACCCCAGGACCTCACGGCCAGAGGCACTGCAGTGACATCCATTTATGCTCAGAGTCACAACCTGATAATACGACGATGATGAAGTAAATGATGTAGAAATGGTGAGATGCAGACAAACGAGAGAATCCTGTGAAAAACTGCCGAAGGCTCTCTTTGTCCACCACAAATTTAACATGGATTGTCTGGATACCACACTAGGACCTTGGAGGTAAAAGACATTAGCTAGACGTTACGCCACGCCCCTCCCCCTCTCCCTGCATAGACAGGACTCAAGGCGGCGGCGTCGATGGGGCAAGGAACGTTGGAGAACCCCGAGAAAACCTCCTGAGTGGTCGCTTTATCCACCATACATTTAATATGCATTGGCCGGAGGTCGAACTTGGACCTCAGCCTTGAAAGACGTTTGCGCTAGATGTTAGGCCACGATCTCTGCCTCTGCTTCTAACCTCTGCCAAAATAGCATTGGAGGCGGCAGCACTGATGATGTACGGGAAACGAGAGAACCCGAGAAAAGTTGCCGAGAACTCGCTTTGTTCACCACAGAATTCACATGGAGTGGCCGAGAATCGAACCCTGACACCAGTGGTAAAAGTCATGAGAGAGCCAAGACCACAGCCCCAAGTGGTGCAATTGCTCTAATAGTGCTATTAAAGTGGTGTTCAGCAGAAGTTTTTATTGTTTGTTTCGTCAAGTAGGTTGCCTGCGGTGTGAAGCAGATATAACAGTCATTTTAACGCTAATTAAATTGTAATATTTTCAACATTTCTGTTCTGAATTTGTACGTGACAAATAGGTCTTACTTTCATCAAATTTTTGGATTTTAATAAAGGAGAATACCACATTTGAGGTGACGTATTTACTAAGAGACCGTGGAAAAGTAGTCTGTACTACGTCATATTAATTTTCGTGAAAACTGAATACCGAGGTACCAGTATCATAGGGAATTGTTTTCAAGGCGGAAGAATATTGATTAAAGTTATTAATATTTGTAATTTTTTAAATTAAATTTGAAACAACTAGTTAAACTATGAAATTGTAATAATGTAATTTTGAACGTAATGCGCTGATGTCGAGGAAAGTACCCAAACCCGGACCTGGTTATTAATGCGAGCCCCTTGATTTGCTACTCTTTATAATGCTGTTGCCTGTAGGAAACGCATTAAAATTGTAGTTCTTTGCAAGTCAGTAGCTCTGCCAAGCGGTAGTGTCTTCATCGTCACTTGTTGCCGGTCAGTCGGCCAATAATGCGAACAGTGAAAAGCAAACTTTTTTCAAGTGCTTTTTCTCAGATGCCTGATTTCGATACTTCATCGGCAAGTCTTCTAACCATTGCATTATTTTGAAGAAATTGATGTAGGGTAATACAATTTATTTTACTAGCCTTGTAAAAATGTTAGTGGCATTTAGAATATGATCGCGCTAGTGCCTAACCCGAGCCCCCTAAAGTTCCTACCGCAAGCGAATTTCCTTCTTGTAAAATACAAATAATTAAGGTTTTTGGCATTCCTTGTAATTTGGAAGGCTAATAAAAAGCAAGAGCCTACTCTGAAACCTACTTATAAACTACTTATAAGATACTACTTATAAACAGAGACTACTTATAAAATTGTGAATTCGATTTATTTTAATACTATTGCAGACAGATAATCAAAAATAACAATAGGAATTGTATCTAAAAATTACGCTGTTAAAATATATTACAATAATATTCAAGATTTTACCTCTTATAAGATTCTACTGAAGTGAATACGTCGTCAACCTACTTTTATATATTTACAAATATATTCTTCACAAACTAATTACTTATATTCATCGGAAATATCTTTTTGGGCTCTAATTCACACTAATGTTGCCCGTAATACAATTATGAGATATTTCTAACTGAAGAAGAATATAATATATCAAGGGAAACATCATTCACATAAAATTATGTACGACAATTTGGTTGCTGCAATACGAAATCATAAAGTAATTCATAATTACAATTTATGAAGGTACTTTTCTACGGATGAAAAATGAAATTCCAAAACCTATCACTGTCGACGCCTAATTTCACTAAGTAGATTCATCCTAATATTAAAAGATGATTGTTTTACAGAAAATGTATAGCAACATTACTTTCAACTTTTAAATTAACAAAAAAGAATTGTCTTGTTTAATTATTTGTCTAACAAAGCAAAACCAAACATGTGACAATTTTTAATATGAAAGAGTATTTTATAACGAATAATATGAAAAATCTCTAACATATCTTTCAACTACGCAAACTAATAATACGTAACACGCCAGTGAACAACCGATAATTAAAATACAATTTCGGGTTTATTGTATGAAAATTTCCCTTGAGGGCATAGAACTAGCTGAATACACACATTGTATTTCAATTTACTATTTATTTTATTCAAAAGCCTCTCTAGGAATACAAAATTCACGCAGTGAGCCCGTTTATGTGAAAGAGCTTAGAGTATGATTTTTATTAATGCTGCAGGTAATAATAAGTTTAATTTTATTTACTCCCAATCTCTTTGCTCGTATCAAACGCGAAACAAAGCTTTTTCCTTTCGGGAGAAGCGCACAGTCGTCTTTTTGT
This sequence comes from Acheta domesticus, assembly GCA_031308135.1. Lineage (NCBI taxonomy): Eukaryota > Metazoa > Arthropoda > Insecta > Orthoptera > Gryllidae > Acheta > Acheta domesticus. Next base: position 127,590,293 of record JAHLJT010009355.1, read on the forward strand.
ACCCTTGCGTGGTTTCACTGCCTTGTTTCTTTGTATAAACGCCCCCTTTAATCTTCGCGTGAAAGAGGACAGGCGGGACACAAAGAAGGTATTGTCTCGAGGAACAAAAAACGTATAACTGACTCGAAAACCTTTCCCTCTGCTCTTCCTTCTTCGCCAGGAAGGAGCGAAAAAGGGTACGAAGATGATACCCAAGGACAATGCTAATTAAAATCACCTCTAAATGAATATCGGTCTGAAGAATTTTTCCTTTTGAAGAATCAACGACAAAATGTCTCTTGTAGCGAACTGAAAATATCCGCGAAAAGATTAGCATCCCATGTTGAAAGAGTGATGACAATTATGATGGTAATAGATTCCTCTCATTTTTGTAAAACCTTTCAAGTGATTGTGAATTGATACAAAAACGATCTGGTAATACAATTATTGTGTTCATTAGGTCAATGATCACTGTCCATACATAATTGTTTTCGGAAAATTGGAAAATGATTTACTTGCTTTAATTTTTAAAATTTCAATTTCAATTTTTGCAACATAAAAACTAAGAATTAAAATAAAATAAAATTAATAATTATCTCATTAAAATAAAAATTAGCTTTTGTTCAAGCTAATACATCAAGAATGTGTTAATGGAAGAGTGGTAGGAACAATTGCTTTAGAACTTCTTTTTATTGCCTATTCTAGAAAGAACACAACGCTTGCTATCCGTTTGAATTCTTATGGTGAAATAATCGAGAATTAAATGTGATCATGGAAATGTAATATTTGTGCTAAAATCACCTCTCAATCATGACACTTTTAAACGATTTTTGAAAGAAATTTCATTACATCGTAATCATCTAGTAATACATTTTGAAATGAATTATAACGTAGATTAAATCACATAGCCAATAAAGATTAAATTTAATGTAAAATAAATCGAAATAGTTTTTGGTTTTATGAACAATTGCGTAAAATGTCTTTTAGGCATTCAATGCAATTCATATGAGGACATTTGCATGTCAGTGCGATGTACTCCATTAAGTGTCTTCCGAGCCAAGTCGACGAAGCGTGAGTCCGCACAAAATGTCGCAAAGTGCGTCAATTGCCCTAAAAAACAGCTCTTTGAACCTTCGCCCAAATGCTTTGACACCCCCACGGGGCGGCTCGTAACAGGAAACTAAGCTTCATTAGTCCCCAGCGCGGCCGTGTTATTTCATTCCCAAGTTACGAGCCATTTTCAGAATGAATGTGCTTGCGCTAAACCTGATCACAGCGAGAAATTAGATCAGTTTTTATACTCTCTCGGACGTGCGCTGGGAAGCGGTCGATCGGAAACAGGGAGGCAGAAAAAAAAAGAAGGAAAAAGAAAAAAAAAAGAAAAGCGAGAACAACAAAACAAAAGACAAACGAAGTTTCCCCCTGGCAGAACGCGCCTTTGGAGAGCAGCCAGTCCATTAGACGATCAGGAGGGGGGGCATTTCACCCTACGTTAGTTTCTCTCCGGGATGAAAATTAAATATTGGGTTTAATCACAACACACTGAATATTCCGCCGTCCGGTCGGCACGCGGGACGGCCGGGCTCGACAGGGGCTACGGACATAGCCCCGCCCCCTCCGGCCCTCGCACGGGAAGCACCGACTGACCCGCTCCCACCGGCTCGGGGACCGAATCCTTTCGCACGATGGAACTTAATGTTCATTTCTCGCTTGAGCAAATATTGACGCAGCGATCCGGCCGCCTTTGGAAGGGCTGCCAGAGGAAACGCGGGGGTGATAGGAGAAGGGGATCGCGGATGGAGCTGAAGAATGGGAATTCAATTCCGTGATGACGTACTTTTATTTTTCAGTATCAATTATGTCTGCTGTCATGATAAAATGATCACTGTGCTAGCAAGATAATCTAGCAATTCCATGTCACGTATGGTTTTGTTAGATTAAAGTTCCTAAATAAGGCTACGAAATACTGAACTTCAATAAAGCATACTCAGGCTTTCAGGGTCTTGAATAAACAACAAAGTGAGAATAAATATTTTCTCGTTAGCGAATCATTAAGAAGCCTGCACAATCCAAATGGTTCATCGATTTACAGAACTAGCGATGTCAATCTGGAGAAAAGTAGTACCTGGCCATGTGAGAGGTGTCTACGGTTTTATTAGGTATCCAAGAACACGGGGAAAAAATCCAAAAACTACGAAACAGTTTTGATATTGACTGAAAAGATACAAATATTTTCGGTAAATGCTCAGTTTAGGGTGGCACGGTTCCTTTGATTCACTGATTGAGTTCATTATAGAGGAATCGACTCTATGAACTGAATCCCTCTTTATACGTATTATTCGCGTCTAGTAAAGTTCATCATGTTAACACAATAAATATAATTATTTAAAATAGATTCTATTTCACAAACACATGCTACTTAAACTTTTATTATTGAGGGAGCTATCACACTTCAAACCCCCCATTTTAATACTAAACTAAACCCTCGTCTAGTTTTTAAACAAATAGTACATGATATTTTAAAGATAGTAGTATTTTTATAGAAAAAAGAAAAACAATCAACTCACATATTCGTTTAAATTATAATTTTTTTGATAATTTCTAGAAAATGACATTTTTTGCAAATCCTTTCTCCACTTTCTACGACACATATTCAGAGAGGTAGCTATCAAAACAACTTTCAACTTTAGGCTTACTTTGGAATTACCCACTTAATTACACTCCATGTCCCTTCAGTAGAATTTGTATGGGCGCCACTTTCATGGTCCTTGAACTAATAGAATGATTAACCCGCAAATGTGAAAAACTTTCGTCATTAAGACAATCATAAGCTTTCCAGAAATCTAAAATCACAATAGATTTCGGCTTGACGTAATCCATAATGATCTCCACGAGTACCACCTCGCTACGACATTCATCGACCTTGAAAACTATTCTGTGGACATTTTCACGTCGAGCAGCTAGCAAACCAACATTTTGACACCATTTAATTCCATTCAAATTTCCCTGTCGGTGCAAGTAAGCGATGCAAACGTATTAAATGGACTAAAAATGAAAAAAAGGTAATTTCACACCGGAAATATCGAGAAATAGTGTTCACGATTAATTATATTCAATTTTTCAACAATAAAAATATATAACTTTATATGGTTTTGACGCGTAGTCATATTGTATACGACTAAGCTTTGACCTACGAAAATTAATCAATGCCAGTAAAATTATTCTCGAACATTCAACCAGTAATTCAAGTGAATCGTGATCGCCTCACTATAAACTTTATTTTCCTTGGGCCACAGGAATCATCAGAAATAATGAATCTTCAAAGGAACCAAAGGAACCGTACCAAAGGAATCATTCTTCATGTAACTACTGAATGCTCATATTTGGGGCGTCACTATTTACGAAACAGCTGAAGTTACTCGTCAGGAAAACTCCATGGACCTCCAAGAGACCTCCGCCATTAAATATTTGCGATTCACATATTGCTTCATGTAACAGTAGCTTTTGTGACATTCTTGGTATTTAAAGAACTGTTTTACTGTATATATTTTAAACTACGTTCTCGTAATATTCCTGAAAAATACTTTTAGAAAAATGTTTAATTCGTTGCAGTGTTATACGAAGGTGTTTTATTTGTTGTTCTTGATTAGTCTGCTACTTTAAAAAAATCTATTTTAAGTGGTTTTGTTCAGCAAATTTTTGCTGCTACAGACCATTAGTTTGCACTAATTCCTTGCGTCACGTTTATAAGTTCTGTAGTCGTGTTAAATATCTCTGACGAAATTGGAAATGAAGATAATACATGAAATAGAAATATATTTTCTTTTCTGTATTTCAGCTTTCGATCAACATTCCTTTATACATGCCAAATGAATTAAGATTAATTTTTCAGAAATTATATTGGATCAGTTATTCACTGATATGCCTGTGAGTTTTTGTTACAATCCACGACACATTGTATTAATTTTTCGGGTAAAAACTAACAAACGTATGACTGTAGATAAGTGAAGTATGACTGAGGTATTACTGTACGTGCGTACTTTGATACAATGTGCAATAATTGTGAATTAAAATTAGAGGTTGAGGGGGGAAAAGTGAAGGCCTCGGGACAATAACATGCTATGTCACAATACTTAACTTTTCAGAAAATGGGCAGTAAAGGTTTAGACATTGCATTCTACACATAGGGATAAATTACATTAATTTACGAATATCACTGCCATCTTACAGCGAATCTTTCAAATAAAAACCCAACATACATGTATGGGGCGTCGAAATAAACTAATTTTTCAATTTCATCAGAAATATGGCATAGCATGTTATTGCTGCAAGGTCTTCCAATGTGTCAATTGCTTTTGTTGTTTTACTCTCAGAAAAAAATCTATAATTATTCTTTTAACCTGGGAGTGCTCGCAATCGATGTGAGATCCAAGCCAGGGCAATTTTGTGTTCCTGAATTATTGGGATGCATTAGGCGTCTGATATTTCATGTATTCCTTCATTGTACTTTTCAGAGAACTCTTGGCCTTGTACTTTTATTTTTTCGATGGGTGATTTCCCGTGAGCATGCTGAAACTTTAGCACTGCGCTGCGCGATATCTGTCATACGCTCACAGTGCAAGGTGAGCTCCTGGCGCAAGCGGTACGTATGTTATTTTCAGACGTGTCTACGAAAAGTGTACGACTTATTAACATTTGCATTGAGAGACATGTACAAACCAAATAAAATACGATTTCAGCTAATAAAGCTTCAGATCATTTCCATTCACGAAAGGTTTCAGCTATATCTAAGAGATACATTGCGGGTACTGGCGTGAGTCTACTTATAGCGGGCACTACCGGGTTAAGTATTATACTGCGATTTTCGTAACAGTGTCCCTGAGAGAAATCAGCTGTTCAGGGTTTCATCCAATAGGGAGTTTGAACGTCACCATAGTGACGTCACTGTCGCGAAATATAAGCTGCCGATTGGATGGCAGCGAAACAGCTGATTTCTGTCAGGGACACTGTTACGAAAATCGCAGTATAAACCTACAACACACTAAACCAAACCGTGTATTACCTGTCAAATGAAAAAAAGCTCGACTCCGATTTCACCGTAACTGCCACACGGCGAGAGAGCTGCTCCAGGAGGGAAAGAGCAGTCCGAGGGAGGGAGTCGCGAGGATTTCAGTGGCGAAAGTCGAGGGGGTGGGGGGTGGGCCCTTCGTCGATGACGGCGGCCCTTGGCAAAAGAGCGGCGATAAATTCGAGAGGCCCACCAGCGCCGGCCGCGCGCCACCGCCTCGTAATTCGCGGCCGCGTCAAACAGGCCGCTCCATCACTCACGCCCGCGCGGCCTCAGTGACAATGCTTCATGCTTTATTAATGAGGCGGCTGATTGCGGGAGGCAGCAGGCGAGGGGCTGGGGCGGCGGGGGGGGGGAATGGGGGGCCAGGGTCAGCAGAGACCAGAAGAGGAACCGAATGAAGGACGTGAAGGGCAGGTGCGAGGTGCTGAACAGCACGCACTTTCTCGCACTATTTTTAACGATTACGTAATTTTATAATACTACTTGAACATACATTTGCGTAATTTTTGAAAAATGAAAACATTACATCAAAATAACGATTATGTTATGTTATTCGTCGCATTGAGGTCTATTCAATGAAAAAGTTTAAAGAATAAATTTGGAGCAGATTTGAGAACATCTTGTTTTAAGTATGCCTTTACTGCACGCAAAATTACGCAAAATATAATAATGTTTTGAACAAATGTACAAGACGTTATTTAAAGAACTAATTTTGAAGAATAGAGATCTTTAAGAAGTTTCTTTTACTATCAATATTGTAGTTGTAGGAAGACACCGAAAAAAATTACACTTTAGCAGCTTTCAAAAATTGAGAGAGTTTCATGAAAACATAAACCACGCCATTTTTTTAAAGCGTTGTTTTCTCCATCTGAGAAAAAATGTTGGGGAAATTTTGAAAATTTTCTCGAAGTTTCGTGATACGTATCATCAACAAACTAAATATCCGTTCCAAATTAAAGATATTGACTCGACATCAGTCAAAGAATATCAATGTTGGTGAAACTCCTGCCAACGGTTTAGTAGTTCACAAGTGAACAGACACGTTTTGACGATAACTGATTTTTACTTTCCCGTATACATACGTATATACGGAGTAATATTCGTAGTATAGGGAATGTTATGTAATGTTGCGCGAATGTCAACTATATTACTCGGCGCTGGAGGCGATCTTTGTGTGTGATGTCACTTTTAGAAGGATTAGATTTCTTCATATTACATGAATGCTTTCTGTGTACAAGATATTTTCCATATAAACGTAAATGCTCACGCAGCATCTATTAGACGTATCAATAGTTGCTTGATACCGATGAAGATTGCTTTTTATGTGCATAGTTCAACCATTCATCTATGGAAAGTAAGTATTGACAGTTTTGTTTCTGTGAAAAGTTTGTGATATAACCTACAGTACTCATGCACTTGCTTTGGTTTATCACTAAAAACTCATGTTATTTTTATTCAAATTTTTTTTGTCCGCTTTTTATCGCTCACCCCTTAAATTTCAGGTTATGCTAATGTTAATTGCGAAACCGCGCTATGGATTATCCTGTTATCTTATATTTTAAGCTTATGTAAAATTTTTATTCAATGAACTCAACTAAATCATTTTTATTAACAAATTTTCTTCTGCTTTTCAAGTAAATATATATTCATGGATAGGGCTATTCAAGAGGGGATTTTTTTTAAAACCATGACTTAAAAATGAAATTTGATGAAAGCATGGGCCTATATTTTAACATTTTAAATTTTTTTCTGGTGTGGCTGATTTTAAAGACCCAACATGTCATTTAAGAGAAATAATTGTTTTACATTGTTTATTCGATCTCATTTCTCTGAAGGTGGGTGCAATTCACTTTGATGAAAGGAAAATTTGCTGCAAGTTCTTAAGCTATGATGAAAAGTCAAAGGGAGCTACAGAGAACTATGAGACGACCGATACTCAAAGAAGGAACCATCTGCACGAAATAGCCCAGGCAGTCTGCTTGTGAATCCAAAAGATAAGGCAGAAGGCTTAAGAAAATTTGAGAAGGGCGTTATCAGATAGCTTAAAAAGTAAATCAAACTATGATGGAAAGAGAGCTCTTCCACCTTTTGATATTCTTCGTCAGAAAAGAAAGAAACAATATTGGCAAAGAATGCACGATTGTGTACTGTGAAGAGTGAAGACTGTATCCCGTTAGGATTGGATTCTGTTTTACCTGTGCCAGTATTTTGTTTATCAGCAGTGATTCGATGAAATTTTAAAGTCACCGTGTTCAGTCGTGATGTTGCATTGAACAAGTTGGGAAATAACACTTTCCCTAGGGTGATTAGTAATTTCAACAAGCTAATGTATATCTTGGAAAAGTTGCAGCATTTGCACGAAAACTAGGAGGACTATTCTCGTAGTACATTTAGTACTTAAAATGCTCTTTCTGGTGGTTAATAAAATATTTAGATGTTACATGCATGCAAGTTAAATTTATTATTAAGCAGATCGATTGATACTCATTGAATACAGGTGGAAATATTGTTGGTGCAGCATATGATAGTCCATATGCTGCTACTTAATCTCACGTTTTATGATTTGTATTACGCAAAATCCTCTCCCATATTATTTCAGTACTATAGATGAGTGTTGCAGAGACGCAACCGATCATCATAAATGAGAGAGAACTTCGCGGAGACGTGACAATTTGCACATTGACTTAACAAACATGAAGGATTTGTTGAAAAAATGAATCTAAATATTAATGTCAAACGCATAACGATACACACGCGCAGCATTATTAAAATCTAAGTTGAATAACTATTAGACGAAGCGTTCTAGGGCCTTGAAATGTGGAAGTTTGAAGCCGAAGGCCACAAATAAACGTTCCTCGCCACGTAATCTGCAAGGTCGAGAGCTTCTTGAACATTCTATTACGTTTTGATGATCGGGTTCTTTTTGATATTACCACATCTGTTCAGAGACGTGCAGAATCTGCAACTGTATGTGAAATGAAAGGATGTGTGTACTTACTTGTGCGTGTATGTACTTGTATCTGTATGTACTTGGGGCGATTAAATTGCACGGGCGTACCTTTCAGTTCGGTAATAGAGTTAGATAATATTGCAAAGTATAGGATTAGTCTTTCTCGATCCTGTATTTTCCCATGGACAACTTTTAGTAGATATCTGGCGAGTAAAAAGCTTATGTAATATTTTTATTACTATCAAGGAAAGCGAAAAGCTGTGAAGAAAGATGGTATAATTACTTCAAATGTTTTTAAGGAAGTGTTGCGAATTGTTCCAAGAAAATGTTTATATTACTGATTATGCTGTCTATAATACTAAGCAGGGCGTTATTCAAAATCTCTAATATCAATTTCATTGTTTTAATTGTTATTTTAAATTCTATAAGTATATTGGAAGTTACATTTTAAATTTTCTAAACAAATAAACGTTTTGTTAACAACTTTCTCTCTTAATATGGAAAAGGAAAGAGGGTGAAATTCGACATGCAAGAGTTCTCGCACGGGTACGCTAGTTCTCTATAAATTACAAGGGGCTCTGCAACTTCCCGCACAGTAATAAAGATGATAGTGGCGACCATCAACGTAGTTCCTTATTTAGTGGTTGCCCTGCCAGCGTGTATTCTTTGACTTATCCGAATTCTCTATGCATTTATTGAAGAGCAATTTACACTGCCTTGATGCCGTTTATGTTCGAATGAAACCGGGGGCTTTCTGTCTTATCACACTTGGAGGCAACTGAAATGGCATGTCGTTGTTACAAATAATAAAATATAAGTAAATATCAAACGCCCTCTTCAATATCACGAACCATGAAATTTGTACAAGATATTATGTTTAAAAATATATGACATATTAAACAAGAATAAAATAATGGATTTTCACGCAAAATGTTATGTATAAGCAATCTAAAAGTAGATTTGAAGGGTGCAAGGAAACGCAGAAAGGTAAACTAGTGGTGCTACAGAATGGCACGGACTTTCTCGTAATAGTTAGTTTTCTAATTTCTTTTGTCTGGGCTAGCTTTTCGGTGTTCCCTCACCTATTGACAGCTGCCATCTATCGCCGTCAAAAGTACATTTCTTCACATTTTCTTACTTTTTTGAATCAAGGAATCCCATAATGTGCATTTCCGTTGAAATCTCGAAATCGATTCCCTGCAGCTTTAGTTAACTTTCTCTATAATTACTCAGTATTCTTACATATGCAAGAAAGTAAAAATATTATCCTGTATTTCAAATAAATCTTTTCCTACACTGCATGAAAGTACAATTAAATGTTAATTACTATTTTGTAACGTTCTTCAATCTGCACCCATAGATCAAGTTTTATGTAAATAAATTGCCTTTCAATTAAATTAGTCTTCCACAGGCATGTAACTTGAATTATTTCACATGAATTTCATATGAATATTGAAGGAAACGTCATATGGAATAGCAGAAATAATTATTTTATTCTCGCATTAAGCTCGAGTTAAAAAGAAACTTGTATTTCCCTTCAACTAATGTTGAGGTTATTTCGTAATACATTTCAATTACTGTTAGGAAATAAAATGGATTAGGTTATGAAGTGTAGTACCGGCAAGTGAAATTTATCGGTCAAAGATCATTTGCTAAATTTCTTCATTACATTTGTGGTACTAATCGTTCTGTAATGTACTTGTACAGTTAATAATAATCACGGAGTGAAGTCTCATGTTTGGCAACGCAGCGCCGAATAAATTATCCCAGAATTACCTCTTCCTTGGGTTCGTTATTTTGTGAAAACTCGATCTCCCCGAATTAGCATCTCATTTGCAAAACGGGTTGAACTCGCCCTCGCCGGAACCGCAAAACGGCTTGCCAGGCCGCCTGGAATGGAGCTGGCAGAGCCATCTACGCGCGGCGTGCGGTACTGGAGGGTCGGCCATGTTGAAACGACGGCAGAGGCCCCTAGCGGATCGATGGCCGAGCGCGGCCGACATTCCGTGAGCGAGCCGGCCGTGTTGGCGTCGCGTTGGCTGCGCGGTTACCGTCGTTTCCTGCAGCGTCGAACTGCGTGGCACTTCTTCCCTCCCCCCCAGTGCCGCTCTGCCCACCGCCCGGACCGCAGTGCTTGCGCGTCACCGAGACCCGGAGCTTCGCCCGCATCGTCCTCCTGCTTCTTCTCCTCACACACACCACCATCACCATGGTGCAGGCTTCCACGTACAGCAAGGCGATCGTGTTTACGTGTACGGTGGGCATCGCCCTGTGCGTATACGCGTTCGTCGTGGAAGAGAGGAAGTCGCAGGATGCGAAATACCAGGCCGTATGCGATCTCAGCGAGCACATGAGCTGCTCTCGTGTACTCACATCGCCGTAAGTACCTCTCGCTATTGTTTTTAAGCGCTTTATGCTCTTAGGTTGTGTGCTGTTGCGTAAATTCTGTGTGTAGGACGTAGTAGTTTTCCACCTGAGGCATACATATTACTGCTTACATATATAGCGTTCTCGTGCCTCAGTACACTATATGAGCATATGACTTAAATATTTATATTTTTGCAAGTATATTACATAACAATATTGTTGTTTTAAAAATAATTTTAATTTATATTTTTATTGGAGTTCCACGTTGCCTTCCTGATGAGATATTTTCATTCAGAAATTTGTTTTAATAAAATGTACTATTTAATATATTGCCCTACAGAAAATAAAATAGAAATGTGTAGAATGTACTAATTAGTGAAGTAATGCATAATTTAGTAGGGAAAGGTGCCAAAGGGTGCATGCGGGAGGTTCCATCTGCTTGGTAGCCCGCCGAGCAGCGTGGCCACGGGGGCAATGTAGGTCGCGGCAACGGTGCTGGAAGGAGCGTAGCGGTAAACTGCCCCTTGCTTGCAGGTACGCCAAGGGCTTCGGGCTGGTGCGCCACGTCCTGGGCGAGGACTCGCCGCTGAACGTGCCCAACAGCATCCCCGGGGGTGTGATGTACACGCTCTTCGCCCTGCTCTGTAAGTATTCCGCCCTCCGCGCCCTTCGCCTCACCTCCCTTCCTCCTCCTCCCCCCCCCACTCCACCTCAACCGTTCGCGTCCGCCGACCGGAAGCGGCGCGGGGCTGCCCTCAGCTGGCGGCAGCCGTGACGTAAATAGAGGGCGGGTCTGGAAGGACATTTTTAGAAGCGACGGTTTTTAATCCTTCGTCTTTGAACGTTCTCAAAATATTCTCATTTCATTCTTTCTTACTGTTGGTTCAAACATGTTTTTTGACAGTGCTATCTAATATTAAAGACAATCAAAACGAGTAATATTTTTAAAATATATGTATTGTATATAGACAGACAGGTTTGGTTTCGTTTTTAATTATGATTATTTTTATTTCCTCTTTCCTTTTTGTTACTTTAATTTATTAGAAAGGGTGCAAAGGTAAGTGGGAAGTTGCCCCTGGCGAAGCAGGTTGTAATCCCACGACGGGTGGCAGCCCTACTTTCCGACAGGTTCCGCGATGTAATTTTGCAGAGCTGGATCGAGGGAACGGAAAGAGAGTAGTTAAATGCATCGATCCCATAAAAAAATACCATTTCTCGTACTGCAAATAGTAGCAGAACAGTTGGATATGTTTTCGTTTCCTAATGTTTAAAACTACTTGCTCTTCTCCGGATCTGTGTGGTTTTTGGCTCTGTATCCTCAATTTTGCACGTTCTGAGAAAGATGACTGGCGAGTTGGACTGTAGGAGTGTGATGGTGAAAGGAAGAAATAACGGTAGGGTAACGGGAAAATCAGTTCGGGCAGAAGTTCTTTCCTCTCCTTTCTCCTGTTAATTACCGAACGGCCTCAAAGTCCGGAATTTCTTGCGAAATGGTTTGAATCTTATTCAGTAATGCAGGTGTAAACATTGCTTCATCTAGCTTTCGTTTAAACGATAGCTGCTCTTGATTTTTTAAAAACTTAATAAAGTAAGAACTGTTAATAATTATTTAATTTCTTCCCATCATAATGCATTACGGATAGAGAAGTCAGTCTTCCAAAATAATCCATTTGCTCTTACTACTCTTCTCTCGTAATGCAGGAAAGAGATAAATTTCATTTGTGTAATCATAAATGGTTGCTGTTATCTCCCGTTAGCTTCTAATCGGCTTGCAATAGAACAAAGTGGAAGCTACTACATTTCCTCTCCGCCAGAGTATTTCATCATTTACTGTTAACTCAACTTTATCTCTACCACATATAATCTTCAGAAGTACGGACATAGTTCTAAAGGTCAGAAAAGTGCATTGAAACGAAAAGTATTGAGACAAGTTTAACAACCAACAATCTAATTTTCAAAAATTAAGAAATAAAACATCAAAAAATCTAGGCGTGGCTTACGTAAAAATATTTTTAATATTATAAAGTAAAATATACTAATTTTAAAGAATGACTAACGAGGATCACAGTAATTTCTGCATAAGGATTAGGAAATGGTGACGGTTATTGTTAGCAATTTTATTATAAAATTCGAAAGATAAAAAATTAGATTGTCAAATTTAAAATTTCTCTGTCGACAACACTGAAACTTGAGACAATTGTATGAAATTTGTTTTCTTGTCGTGTTGCAGGTTTTTTCCAGAGAGCGTGGACCGCGAGGATCCAATTGGTATTGGGCATCCTGTCTAACATCAGCTCCATCTACCTTGGCGCCATCCTGTACTTCGTGCTGCAAGACTTCTGCGTCATCTGTGTGTCTGTATACGCACTCAATTTCATCAACCTGGTCCTGGCCTTCCTGCGCCTCAGGGCGTTGACCTCCAAACCGGCGGGCAAGCAGAAAGGTCAGCAGAAGTCGCAGAAGGGCCAGAAGGGAGGCAAGCAACAGCAGAACGACAAGCAGAAGTCTCCGCAGGCGGAGAAGAAGAAGGACAAGCAGAAATCGCCGCAGGCGGAGAAGCAGAAGCAAAACCAACAGAACGGTAAGGTCAAGAACCAGCAGAACGACAAGCAGAAGAGCCCCAAGACGCCCAACAGCAAGAAGAAGAATTAGCACTTTCATCCTGAAACGTCTGCGCTTTGGTCCACAGTTGTTGAGAATTGTTGTGAAGCAGACTATGTTGTGATGTTGTTTAGGGGCATCTTTCTCAGACAACTAAAAAGTATAATCGTACACAAGATGCACTGTTGCGCGAACCTTGTGATGGTGAATGTAATTTGCTTCAAATGACGCGAGAAGAACATTCTATGACCTAAACGCTATGAACTCAGATCATGCTGTTCCCCAAGTGATAGCTTCGCGAATTTTTTGGAACTCTCCGTATTTTTCTGACATGATATATTGCTTTGTGTGGTTTTTTATAAGAAAGTTTCAAGAAAATATTTAAAAATGTTTTCACTTGGCTGAGGTTATTATATAGTTTGTGTGTTGTTAAATTCAGAACTAGTCATGTACACAAAGGTGTGTGCTGCATTTTTGGGACATAGTGGCATATAAAATTTAGGAATTTTTTATCCTCTGATATAACTGATATGAGGGAGAGGAATTAACTGCATGCTTGTGTGCTATCACACTGTTCTAATCATGTTTTCAGGGACATTATGTAGGAGGTAAAATGTATCAGATATTATCTCAAAGTGCAATCATAATAGTAGTTATTTTAATGGAAAGTATGCAAAATATATACTTACATTTTTTGAAAGTTCAAGTAAAATCAATTAATTGAATTAAAAGAAATTGGCTCACTTTACAATTATTTATGTAGGATATATAACTATTCAGTTCATTAAACATTCCAGAGAACAGCAGCAGCTGAATTTGTTACGTGTGTATTGAAGATATTAATACTATTATTCTTGAGTGAGAGTTGCTTGTTAACTATTTTGTATTCTTCATTATGGTTTATATTTACAAAAGCTCTATCACATTTAGAGGTTGTTATTTTGTTGTTTTCTTTCTTTGTGGAATAATTATTCAGTGTCTCCCTTGTAATTATTATTTCGTATAAATGCATTTCATGAGATTTTATAAAATGTCGACAAATATTTTCAGGAGATATATATATTTTTGTAATGCCTTGATTTTTATGAATAGACCCTTAAACAATGTAATGTAAAAAAAGTAACAATTTTATACAAACTGTTGAGATAGAGCCAGAGTTCACGAAGATAAATAAACGAAAACAATGTTTTAAACGCCTCTGATTAAAACGCACTGCCCTTTGCTCTAGCGCGGTAGGACGCTTTGGACGCACGCAGCAGGCGAGTATCGATCCCGGGCCCTTGGCTCGAGTATTGATTCGAGCCTGACCTTCATTCCGCACGCCGACACGTGGCCGTTGAACTCGGTCGGCGTACGTGTTGGAAGCGCGGCGGCGCAGATAGTTCGGTGCAACGCCGACAGATGCCAGCACGTGGCGTCCGTCGTCGGTGGCGCGCTCACCCGAGTCTCGTGGGTAATACCGTCGCTTTGCCGCAGTGGAGCAGGGGGTTTCTAGGTCACGGTGCCGCCATCTGCTGCGAACGATGCGGGATGGAGCAGGGAGGGTGAAAGGCCGAGAAAGTCCGCGGGTTGATGCTGTGTCAGCAGCCGTGGTAGGGTCATGGGTGCAGAGATATGAGGTTATTTAACAGCTTGCGGACGGAGAGATAGCTCTTGTTTGTAAGGGTTATCTTTATCGATTGACTGAAACGTGGCAGCCAGATGAAGCTTGCGTTGGCATAAAATTATTTCACGCTCATTTATACATAATGCGTCGGCATTTCTTTCAATATCTTGGAGCACATTCCATCCCTTAATAAAAAAACTTCGAATGAAAATTTGCCAGTAACATTGAAATGTACGGAAAGGCGTCTTGTTTGAGATCTCCTTTAGAACTTTTCGATAATTCAATGGAATTTTATGCATTAATGTAATAGTTAACTTTCAATGTATGTTATTTTGGGTAATGAAATTGTCAATTGTGATGAAACATTCAAGTGGCAGTTTTCGAAACTTAAAATTCGGAAAGATAGGTCATGTGAAATGATCTACACTTCAGTAATTTATCTTGCTCTAATATCAGAAACATTTTCATAAAATTAATTAAAAATGTGAAGATTTACCCACAGACGTAAAGTGTTTAATAATTTATAACCAAGATGTTGATTTAATGAAGTAACTATTGTAAATAGGGTTGCCAGAAATGTTTTCAGAAAATAGTGAACGGGGGGAGAGGGGATCTTTGAATAATAATTATGCTTTCTGTGTATTGTTTGAAGCGCAGCCAAGTGTGAAGTTGAGCTATGCACTTGCATAAAGTGGAATAAACCTTTTATACATTAGTTAAAATTTTCAAATAAATTCTCTATGTGCACTATGGCCAGCACTCATGAGGAATTCATGACATCTTGGCTGTAAGGCTTGCGTGTACAGTCATGAGGAATTCGTTAAAGTATGGCGTTTGTGAAATGTAATGAAGGCGTTTATGAAACACAATTTAAGCTTACGTTTGCAGTACTGTGCACTCGAACAAAGACTTACATATTATGAATAGCAAACTAAGACAACTGCGTGGGTCTGTGCAATAGCCAATGGCTAGAGTAATGTCAGCTTTAATCCAGATTAAAAATTTGCCATAATAAACACAAAGCTCTACTAACACGTGTTCACTCATAGAATAAGTTGATTTTTTTGTAATTGGATAAGACCTTTATACAGGTTCACTATTTCCATTTTTTAATTAGTGAATCGGAAATGTAGTGAACAATTCACTCAAATAGTGAACATCTGGCAACCCTAATTGTAAACAAAGTTGAACAAAAATTTTCTTTTACATCTTGCCAAAACATTTTAACATTCAGATGGTAGTAATGTAGGTAAGATTTACTTCATGGCATTGACGGTTAAAAACAAATGAAAATTGAGTACTAAGGAGTGTTGCATATATCATTACTTTCATTCATCCTCCAGTCGCCATTTTTTTGTATATATGCTCACACTAAAGTGTGCCATTCCCAGAAGGAAATTAAAATTCTGTCTCTACTTTTCTCGTAATTTCTGAGGTAATGAAAAGTGGCAAGAACAGGCCTAATGACCTAAATCTCGGCATTCATAAAGACGAACTGTTATTATGATTATTAATATTTAATTCAACTACAATTGATTTTTATCAACGATAGAATATATGAGTTTGGTTTTTATTATTTCATATCAAACAATACAATAAAGCAGTGGGAAGAGAATGCCAATTCTTTGGAAAAATGTGATGATATTAATATTTAGACACTTTTCTTTTTAAGTTGTTTGCCATCCCTTATTGTAAAAGAAGTAAAAAATTAAAATATACAAAATCAATAAACAAGACCCAACCTAATTGAAAGAAATATTGATGCGAGTGCAAAGCAAGGAATAATTTATCACAAGAGTTTCACAGTTATTTTTTTTATTTTAATTACGGAACTCACAACCGTATACAGTAAACAGTTCTTATTGTTATCACTCTGAGACACCCATAATAAAATAGCATTAACCGATTAATAACATTTGTCGAAAAATTCTAATAGGTAAATTATCAAATGAAAAAGAAAGAAGTCCTCGATTGTAGTTTTGGAAGTGCTTCTGGTTTTCTCTGAGGGATTCCATTGCTGTAAATCTCTCATAATATATCTGGAAATCATCTGACTTCTATTGAAAGCACGTTTTGCTACACATTGCAAAAGTTTTCCATGCCTGTCTGATTTCCGCCCTTGTTGGAGGTTCAGACGGTTTTACATATGTCATCTTCTGCCAGTCCAGGTGACGTAGTGATGTTTTCATCGACAAAATTTAGCTTATAATTAAGTTGGCATTTCCAAAATTTGTTTTCCATTTTAGTCGGTGGTGGAGTCACGGTGTAAGATATATAGGTGTGTCAACTAGCCGCCTTTTGGACAAAATTTTTGAAGCCAGTTTGAGGCTAGTTCCTCGCTTATCCGCACGGTGCGCACGATCGAGTTGGGCATTCACGATGGCGTTTCGCGATTTAGTGGCTTCCACCAGAGGTTACAAAGCTATTAAATGGATCACCATCTTGCCAAAAATGCCCAAGTCGTTCGCAGCGCTAACATAGCGAGAACTGTGAGAACTAGCCTCACATTAGTTTCAGTTTTAGACCGGGAGTGAACCCACCTATATCTCTTACACCGTGGTGGAGTGCACAGGATTTCTTCACGCCAATAGCGAATGTTATTTGCTTAGTCTTACGCGAGTCGCGACTCACGAGGGCTCGAAACTATGCGTGAGGGAAATGTGTTTCAAAATAATAACACTAATAATAATAATAATAATAATAATAATAATAATAATAATAATAATAATAATGTTTACTTGTCGATGTTGCTGTACCTTGCGATCAAAACGTCGTTACCAAGGAGGCAGAGAAACGTCTTAAATACAAGAGTTTGGAAATCGAGATCAGCCGAATGTGGGGCGTAAAAGCACAGGTCGTACCGACAGTTATCGGAGCTCTGGGATTTGTTCCGCAAAATTTGAGTAAGAACTTGTCTAAACTCCCAGGTAATTCAAAGGACTGGGAAGTGCAAGAAATAGCTTTATTTGGAACAGCCCACATTTTGCGCAAAGTACTGTAGAGGCACCGATAGTCCCTAGATCTACTCCTTAGGTAGCTGGTTGCAACCTGGAGTAGATTTTATATTCAGCCGACTTATAACATCTTTAGTCGTGATGTAATGGAAAAATAATAATAATAATAATAACAATAAACGAATTCTGATCAGAATAAACGACGTTTTCTTAATGCCATGTCATTGAGGGCGGAACATCATAAGAGTGATAACTAGAGAGCGGATTTCTATGATTTCGCATACTTCTGTCAGTTGCTTCAGAGTAAAGCTAAGTGAAATTTCTTGAAATTTGGTTAGAATTGGATGCTACGTATATTAATGTTAATGCAGATTTGTGCATATTGGGCCCATTTTTCCTCTTGGTGTATATTCGTGTAATTATAGGCGTATATTTCACACATTTCGTTAGAGAATTTTCTCTAGAAGGTTTCAACTTTTCATACGATCAATTTATTTGTGAGCGTTCATCGATTACAAAGAGCTTGTCACAATTGCGGTTTTGTTACTTTTCTGTAGATGTTTCATTTTCACATTGATTTTGTATCTTAAGCTATGTCCAGTATTTCAATGTTACTGTAGGGTTCATAGTTTGACTGTGCTTGGGGTCCCTGAAGATATTAATCCGGCCCGGCCAAGGGAAACAACGGAATATGCCCCGCGTCGCCGACCTCGTATGAAGCCGTTTGCTCCCCACACGCAGCCGCGCGGCTTACGGGTCTCGCGGGAGTATTTTATGTCGTGGAAGTTTGCGCCCCGCCCCTTCCTCCCGCCCCGCCCCTCCCAGCCCCTCTCCGCCCCGCCACGCCCCGCTCCGCCCCGCCCCTCCCCACCCCTTTCTTCCCGCCCTGCCCCGCCACGCCCCGCTCCGCTCCGCCCCGCCCCTTTCTCCCCACCCTGCCCCGCCGCGACCCGCTCCGCTCCCTCCTGCCCCTTCCTCCCCGCCCCGCTCCGCTCCGCCCGGCCCCACCCCGCTACGCCCCGCTCCGCTTCGCTCCGCCCGTTCCTCCCCGCCCTGCCCCGCCCTGCCCCGCCCCGCTCCGCTTCGCCCCTTCCTCCCCGCCCCACCACGCCCCGCTCCGCTCCGCCCTGCCCCGCCCCGCCCCTCCCACTTCTCGCCAGCCGCTTGATGCACCGACCGGATTATTTGTGCCCCTATTGTGATGCGGGCGAATATTTATCGTCCGCAATCGGCGGACACGAGCGGAAATAGCGGCAATTGCCTGGAGTTGAATGTTCTCTACGAGACGGCGTGACTTCGTTTTTTTTCCCCTACTCAATGGAATTGCCGTTGAAAATCCGGACGTCATTCTCCAGACTGATTTAGTGTTGGAATTCATGTCTTCTAATAAATTTAAAACCGCCTGAATTCTCGGAGCAAGCACGCTGTATGGGGTGTGGTAGTAAACGTTCATAACGCACATTCAAGAGAAAAATGAGTTTTGTCCATACATGCTAAATGTGACAAAAATAATATTAAAAAAATCTTCCGAAATTGTTATGGGAAAATCGGATATAAACATACATGAATAAATCACACCTCCGGTACGGGCTACGTCTTTAGTCAGAAAAAGACAGTTTTGTCGTGTTCTCAAAATCGATTGGTAGCGAGATATCTACATTTTTCACACGTCTCTAGAACTGGAGGAAAATTCTGAGCAAGTCTAATGGAAATTTTTAAAAAAGGTTCAAAGAATCAAGTTAATTTAATAATTTGTAAACATTTTCTTATTTTATTAATCTCTATACGTTTGCCAAATTCTCTTAATACGTTTACTATAGTCTGAATAGCAAATTACACTTGACTTGGAATCGTCGTATTACTCGGTAATTCCTCCACAAACACAACTGACGGAATTTCATGCTCGATTAATTAAATGAAGATTACTCAAGCAAGGATAAAGCAATAAAAATCCTCAGTAAGGACAAAAAATCGTGGTCTCTTCCTCATTTTCTGCACTAACAAGAAATGTAATAAAAAACGGCAATGTATCATCAATACAATTGAAATAGTTATTCATTTTCACTGTTCTGAATTACTTTTATTAAGACAAGTTCTCAAACCATTTAAAATATGGATTCTCAAACTCAGAGACCTTTGAAAAACAATCATAAATAGTTGAGAGAGATTTTCCGGGCCGATAGGCCATGGTCTAGTTGGCATTGAAGGGCCAAACGTTTCGTCTACGACTGCGGTGGATATGTTTGGCCCTTTAATGCCAACTAGACCACGGCCTATCAGCCCGGAAAATCTCTCTCATCTTCACTCTTACCGTCAAAGCCTACGATGCTATGTAAATGACAAATAGTGTTGCTATTCTGAAGAATAGATGGTTAAAAGCAATCTCATTGAGCACTTTCATGAAATGAATCGATGATCCTCGAAGCAATCTGAGGGAGATATAGAGTAAAAAAATCGAGAGTACTATATTGATGTTAGGTATCAAAACCGTTTGTTCTTTATACAGCCAATAAACGCAGTTCTCTTACATTCTGGATTTTGTCCCAATCATTATCACTTTTAGGAGTCAGATTCAAATCTAGACTCCCGCCATTAAAAAAATGAAAGAGAGACCCATTCGAAACTTAGTACACGTGCAATTTGGAAAGAATGGAAGAAGAATATGCAAGAAACATCTCCGCTATTTCTTAAGTTTTTTTCTTCATCTTGAATAAGGCAACTGTTAAAAAATGCAGTATTTAATGAACTACTTTATCGATAATAAGTCCAACTCGCGTTTCATACTTCCCTTAACTTCTTTCGATTAGTATAAAGTCTTCCTGCATATTGGAACCACCTCACATCGTCTCTAAGAAGAAAGCATCTTCACATTCTTTGGTGATATTTGTTCAAGGTTTTGTTTCTGTAACCGCTCAATATCTCAATTAAAAAAACATTCTCGTGATATCTCTTGTCTATAGGAAGGGCAGATTTCTTTGAATGCGCACGGAATAATTCCACCATAAATGTTAAAAATGATTTGTTGCAATCACAAGTAACTAGTTTGGTTATAATCTCTCATTGCAAAGTTATGAGATTACTCTCTATTGAATTACTCTGAAGGTGATAGACGCCCTCACGATAGATAATGAAATCAGATTTCAGATTTAGACCATCCGCGGCAATTGCAAATTTGTTGTGGCGATAGAAATGCAGTGTTGTTAAATTAAAAGTCCATTGATTAAAAAAAACTAAGAACATATTTGAAGAAGTTGAATTTCAATCATTTATAAATCAGAATACTTTTCCCAAATACAACAATGAGCCTGATATTGGAGAAAAAGTTAGTATTACAAATACAATGTTGCAAATACCATACAGCGCAATCGATCTTCCTCATGCTCATCCCCTCACCCTTCTTTACATACACACTTGATATTTCTATACATTTACATTTCTATGCGCTACTCTACCACATATCCACTGAGCAGTCGAGAGATTGTCCCGGCATGGGATGGGGCTCCGTTGGGGAGATACCTGAAGGAGGAAGAATCTCGCAAGCCGACGTGTAGAGAACTCGGTTGTCCGGCGCCCAGAGTTGAGACCTCGGTTGTCCGGGTGACGCCGCATGCCCGGCTGTGTAGCCGACGTTTCGACCATCATTTCGCGGTCTTCTTCAGGGCTGGTCTGCCGCTTCTGAAGAGACAGCGAAATGATGGTCGAAACGTCGGGTACACAGCCTGGCACGCGGCGTCACCCGGACAACCGAGCTCTCAACTCTGGCCACGGAAGCCTAAGACTTCCGCCGACATGTAGATCGGCGCCGGATCTTGTCTTCCAGCGGGGGAGGAACAACGCTAGAGTCATAGCATGCCCTTCACTTACGGAACAAATGCCCTAAGTAATTGACGAATTCAGAACAAATAAGAGTAAATACTGGCTCACATAATATAATATTTGCATTCAAAATTTCGCATCCTCCTATACAAAATATACATATATACTCAATATATATACTCAATAAATATACAAAATATACCTCCTATACAACATATACATACAATCTCTCCTATACAAAAAAACCTTTACTTATTTTTGAGCGGAGAAGAAAGACTGATGTTCGACGAAATACGGTATTGCAAACGCAATGATACCATGTAGCCGCCATACATTAAATACAATAAATCACGAACAATCAATCAATTCTAAGTAACTGACGAATTCAGAACAAATAATACGAGTAAATACTCACTCACATAATTCAATATTTGATTTCAAAATTTCGCATCTTATAATCCCTCCTCAACTTATTTTTGAGCGGGAAAGAGAGAATGATATTCGACGAAATACGATATTACAAACGCAATGATACCATGTAGCCGCCATACATTAAATACGTACAATAAATCACGAACAATCAATCAATTCTAAGTAATTGACGAATTCAGAACAAATAATACGAGCACATACTTACTCATATAATTCAATATTTGATTTCAAAATTTCTTCTCCCTAAACAAATAATCTTATAATTTCTCCTCCACTAATTTTTTAGCGGGAAAGAAAGACTGATATTCGACGAAATACGGTATTACAAACGCAATGATACTATGTAACAGCCATACATTAAAAGAACCAAAAAAATGTAGAGTTGACGCGTCCGGAATCACGAACAATCTATCAATCCTAAGTAATTGACAAATTCAGAACAAATAATACAAGTAAGTACTCACTTACATAATATAATATTTGCATTCAAAATTTTGCATCCTATAATCTCTCCTCTACAAAAAAACTTTACTTATTTTTGAGCGGGGAAGAAAGACTCATATTCGACGAAATACGGTATTACAAACGCAATGATACCATGTAGCAGCCATACATTAAATACAATAAATCACTAACAATCAATCAATTCTAAGTAATTGACGAATTCAGAACAAATAATACGAGTAAAAACTCACTCACATAATTCAATATTTGATTTCAAAATTTCGCATCTTATAATCCCTCCTCTACTTATTTTTGAGCGGGGAAGAAAGATTGATATTCGACGAAATACGGCATTACAAACTTAGTTATACCATGTAACAGCCATACATTAAATACATTAAATCACGAACAATCAATCAATTCTAAGTAATTGACGAATTCAGAACAAATAATACGAGCACATACTTACTCACATAATCCAATATTTGATTTCAAAATTTCTTCTCCCTAAAAAAAAATTATAATCCCTCTGTTAGCACATTTTGCTCGGCGCGGACAAGTTCCTGCGATTTCCGCCCACCTGGGCACTCTTTGGAGTGCTTCCCGCTAAATTATGGGAGTTCCATGCTAGACCAGGGTGTCATGGGGGCGCCAATTCCAAAATTCGCGCGTCCCACTTAAAAAAAAATCCATCATCAATCAATCAATCCATCAATCAATCAATGAAATGGAATGAAGACATTAATTAAATCATTGTTTCCCCGCGCCTTGATGCATGTGACAGTTCTTCCGCCGCCCTGCCAGGTTGCAATCAGCTACCCTCGCCGCCGACACCGGTGACGTCACTACATCACCACCGTCACCGCCGCCACCAACACCATCGCGCCGTCGCGCCCGTATCTCTCCCCCCGCCTACGTCCGCCCCCCGCCGCCAGCTAGCCGGCTGCCCGCCCCTCTGCGCCCTGCCCGGGGTCGGAACCCGGGGCAGCGCCAGAACACGCGCGGACAGCGGGCGACACAGCTGGTGGAGTGTGGGCCAAGCGGAAGGAGCTATGGTGGACCGGGAGCATGAAGCATCCACGGCGGTGAAGGGCATTTTTCACGCTTTCTGCATTTGAGACCCTCTACTAGACAGCGGTGTGATTTGTAGGAGCGGTGGTGCTGTGACAGTGGTGTGGTTCGACAACCCAGCCATGTGTGCCTCGTAACCTTTCAATGTTACATTCATTTGGTTTTTGCTTGCTGTGTTAGTCAGGTAGCATCGCTTGGTCAGTGTGTGCCTTTAATTTTGTGTTTCGCAACACTGCAAGAGTTTTGTGAAATTGTTAAAGTTCTTTTTTGTATTCTTTGACACCCTCCTCCACTAATTTTTGATCGGGGAAGAAAGACTGATATTCGACGTAATACAGTATTACAAACGCAATGATACCATGTAGCAGCCATACATTAAATACAATAAATCACTAACAATCAATCAATCCTAAGTAATTGACGAATTCAGAACAAATAATACGAGTAAATACTCACTCACATAATTCAATATTTGATTTCAAAAATTTCTTCACCCTAAAAAAATCTTGTAATCCCTCCTCCACTAATTTTTGAGCGGGAAAGAAAGACTGATATTCGACGAAATACGGTATTACAAACGCAATGATACTATGTAACAGCCATACATTAAAAGAACCAAAAAAATGTAGAGTTGACGCGTCCGGAATCTAGAACAATCTATCAATCCTAAGTTATTGACAAATTCAGAACAAATAATACAAGTAAATACTCACTTACATAATATAATATTTGCATTCAAAATTTTGCATCTTATAATCTCTCTTCTACAAACAAACCTTTACTTATTTTTGAGCGGGAAAGAAAGACTGATATTCGACGAAATACGGTATTACAAACGCAATAAAAATAAAAATAAAAATAAAACAAAGTAGAGTTGGTGCCGCTGGGCTGTGCTCGCGAGCGCTGCCCCGTCAGCCAGGAGCGGCGGCGCGGGCCGCGGATTTATTCCCCGAGAGCGTGAGCTAACGGTGCAGGACGGGGCTTCGGGGAACGCGCCCGCGAGTTATGGCTTCGCCTCCGCGTTATGCGATAGGGGGGCGCGCATGCGCAGAGCGAAGAATAAGGCGAAACGTCTCCCAGTACGAGATGGATGTGTTCACTCGCTCAGGTCATCACGCGGGGAGAGTATTGCCGAGAGGTTTGGAATGTGATTAGAGTCCGGAAATTCAAAAAAATATAGGCAAAAATAAGTAAGAAAAAGGGTTCGTTTTTAATAAATTATGCACAGAGCGAGACGTTTATTATTGCTAAAATAGGGGAGCGAGAAGGAATGCAAAATATGAGCGAGCCTTATGAAAGGAAACGCTCAAATTATGTTCGAAGGGTTCAAAGGTATTCAAGAGTGGGATGGGACTCATGGTCGATGAGAGCTTGTACGTGTGAAAGTAGGAAACTCAAGAGTCTTAACTGGTATTATATTGCTTTCTGGCAGCTGTTTTTAGCTCTTCTAGAACGAACACACCGAGTTTATTTTTCCTATCGTAAATGGCGTGTCCACTTGCAGAGAAAGACAAAACACAATGTGTCCACTTCTTGTCTAGTGTTAAAGACAGGTTTTCAACTTCGAGATCGTTATCAGGACTGAAAGGAAAATTATGACAAAAAATAATCACATTCAAATAATGCTAAATACTTAAACAGACATGCCAAGGTGAAAGATGCAAAAAGGTTAAAATTAGAATCTTCTAAAATATTTCCGAAACCACAGTTAAGTGATTCCTTTGGTTAAGTCTTCCTAACAATGATAACTAGACGATTTCACAAACTTCCTGGATGTATACATTATGAACAAAGCCAGATATATGATTTCCTGGTTTTAGAAAAATGGGATAGGTATTATGACCTTACTTCCCGATCATCAGCTTGTTTCTACTTGTACAGTTTGTCTCCTTTCTTGTACAGTTTGTTCTACTATTCAGTGCTTTTAAAGAAATTTTGGTGTCTGGTGAAATTCCCGTGCTAATGTGTTCTTCGTCAGAGATTTCTTGAAAATTGAAATCGAAAGAGCAAAATCTCACACCAGTTATTTCTGAAAATATTGTTGGCAAGACTTTCCTTTTGTTTTAGGTAATAATCCAATTAACGTACAAATTATATTACGAGAAAACTATCATGTAGAAACTACAGGAAAATGGCATTAAAATATGATTGCATTTTCATCGAAAAGCTACCATAAATATTACGCTTTACCTTTGTAACGGAATCAACAATGATGATTGTTATTAATTCCGGGTTCGATTAAGGTCATTAGTCTGTAAGTGTAGTACATTTTTTCTCGAGAGGTGGCGGTGGTCTTCTCCCGCTGGATGGCGAGCTCCGGCGCTCACCTACCGTCAGCTAGCGGAGTTTTCCCCAACCAAGTATCTCCCATCAGCGGAGCACCGTCCCAGCCGGGGCAAACTCTAAGTTCAAACCGGTCTCCCGGCATGTGAGATAGTGTAGTGCATGTGAGTGGGTGTGTAAGTAAGGTGTGAAACTAGGGCTAGGAAGAGGAAGGAAGATCGCACACGGTCCGTGGCCCGTTTATAAGGGTACTGCTCCAGCATTCACCTGGTCTTACAAAAAGTTCCCCCAGGTTCTTAATAACGCGACTGAATTCAAATCAAGAGTAACTGCACTATCGCAGACAGAGCCACACAGCCCCGATTCCCCACAAGGAGGGTCGGTCCACCGCCCGGAAGCCGGCAGCAAATGCGGGTCAGCGTTCGCGCGTGGCGGGCGCGGCGGGGCGGGGCGCGGCGCGGCGCGGGGCAGGGCGGGCGGCGTTCGGGCGGGTCGCGGCTGGGCGAGGCCAGGCCGGGCGGCCGTCTAGCGGCGCGCGCCGCCGACGCGCGCATGAGGCGTGGGAGGGCGCGCCCTCGCCGCCTTACGCGGCGCGCGCCCGCCGCAACTGCCCTCTCAGCCGAGCCACAGCCCCGCGCACGTCAGCCGAAGAAGGCGCTAACACCGAAACGACCCGCCCCATTTCCTGCGGCGGGTTCCTACTTCTGCGCCCGCCTTTGCGAATGGTTGGAGATGCTGATTCGACCGGAATGGTCCATGTGCGAGTAGCTTTGTAACGGTCGGTTCATTAGTTTTTCGCTTCCGTGAAACAATTCTCGTCGTATCTTGAAGCGATATTCATCCAGACTCTCATATATCAATTGTTTCGTCAACATTGCCGCCACCAGGATCGTCATCTCACCCGTCACCAGGCTCCGACAATCCCTGGGAGCTCCAACGTCGAGAACCTTAGTGACGAGAACGTCATCCGAAGAAGGCGCTGACACCGAAACGACCCGCCCCCTTTCCTGCGGTGGGTTCCTACTTCTGCGCCCGCCTTTGCGAATGGTTGGAGATGCTGATTCGACCGGAATGGTCCTTGTGCGAGTGGCTTTATAACGGCCAGTTTATTAGTTTACGCTTCCGTGAAACAATTCTCGTAGTAACTTGAAGTCATAATCATCCTGAATCTCATATATCAATTGTTTCGTCAACATTGCCGTCACCAGACTCGTCACCTCACCCGTCACCAGGTTCCAACAATCTCTGGGAGCCCCAATATCGAGAACTTGAGTGTCAAGAACATCAGCCGAAGAAGACGCTGACACCGAAACGACCCGACGGACCCGCCCCCTCTTTCCTGTGGCGGAATCCTACTACTTCGTCCCCCCTTTGCAAATGATTCGAGATTCGATCAGAATGTTCCTTGTATGAGTAGCTTCCTAATCGCCGGTTCATTAGTGTTTCGCCTCTGTGCAATCCATGCAGTAACTTGAAATCAAATGAATCCCGTAGGCATGTCTAGTTTATCAATTGTTTTGACAACATTATCGTTTTATCGGTCACCAGGCTCCAGTACCCTCCGGAGCTTCAACGTCGAGAACGTCAGCCGAAGAAGGAGCTGATAAAAGGCCCGAGGACCAGACCCCCCTCCCCCGGTTTCCCAGCGTCTTCTTCTGAATCCCACTTCGAAATAGAGGTGGCAAATCGCTCAGAATGTTCCTTGAACAATTAGCCTCATAGCAGCCAGTTCATTAGCTTTTGTACTGTGAAACAAATCATGCACTTACTTCGTGCAATTAGGTTTTTTCACCCTCTCATTTGTCAATTGCTTCGTCAATTGCCGTTTTACCCGTCACCGGGCTCTAGCAACCCCTGGGAGCCCCAACGGCGAGGACCTTAGTGGCGAGAATGTCAGCCGAAGAAGGCGCTGACACCGAGACGGCCTGCGGACTCGCTCACCGTCCCCACAGCGGTTTCGTACTTTGCTGTCCCCTTTGCTAATTGTTGGGAATTCCAATTCACCCATGTTACTTGAGGTACTTGCTGCATAGCCGCCTTTGGGAATCAAATTCCAAATTCCTAATAGGTAGAATCACGTTTAACCAGCGTCAACAATTATGTTTTTTTAGTTCTTTTCATCAAAAGGTCTCCAGCTACCTACAACAAAGTCTTAGGGTCGAAAAATTCAGCGAAAAAATGCGCTGACAGTGAAAAGTTTACCAGACCTGCCTTCGAACTTGTCGCTACTTCCTATTTCTGAGATCTCCTTTAATTTATGGGAATAGTGCAAATAGTTGATGTTGATTCACTCAGAATGTTCCATTTTGCGGCTTAGTGGTGCCACTTTGCTAAGAGTTGGGGCCTAAAAGCCTCTCATTAAACAAGAGCCTCGTCAACTAATGCTTTATTCATCATGAGACTGAAAAACCACCCCTGCGTGTCATGAACATTAGCTGAAGAAGCAGGTACCTCAGTGTAGGCTGAAGAAGCCGCTGACTTTAAAAGGTTGGCGGTACCGCCCACCTTTGCGAATAGTCGGAGATGCAAATTCGCCGTGCATTATCCTCCTATAACTAGTTATGTGCCATACTAACCCTCGTATAACAACGTATTGTGCTTCAGCATGGGTCAATGAAACAAATAAGGTACTAATTAAAATAGAGATAAAGTTCAAAGAGCGGCCCTTTTAACTTTCACTGGTGTTTACAGACCAAATTTGCAGAATGCGTTACCTTCACGCCAGTACTACAGGTGATCGTCAGAGATTGGATTTACCAAGCAATTGTGGCTCTTAAATATGAAATTCTAAAAGGTGATGTTATTTTCTTCATTGATAAACAGGAAACTCCACTCATTAGAAGAAGCATCTAGAACATTATATATTAAAGTGCTAGAGAAGTTTATGTTTTGTACCAAGTGTGTAAGCAAAATGGAATATAAACATTTCCAGCCATCAAGAGTCATGGCTTAGATTATTCGTGGACATAGTCCAATTAAAGCAAACGTTTTTCAAAAGCAACAAGTTAATTCTCCCTTCTTTGAGGGGGAGGAGACAGCAGTGATCTCTTGCGTGAATACCAACGTTGGGAGAGACAGCGCTTCGAGATGGGGAGGGGGCAAAGATAGAGAATTCAGATGCTTAAAATGCGCTCTCTAACTTAATTTCTGTCAAAAGATCTTATGTTGAAATAGAAATGATTGCTCAAAACGGAATTGCAGCTGAAATCTCCAATGTTTCAGTTAGTAAAGAAGATAGAAGTCGTGAAACTGGCTGTGTTTATTATAAACGACTAGTAATCACCAGACGTATGAATGCTACATGTTAAGTATGCGTCGTCTAAGAACGAACGTAAAATAGAATTTAAGTAGTTAGGGAATTCACGTTTCAAAAATTCGATTTTTATTTTTCTATCTTAAAAAATTGTATTTCATTTTATCCTTGGAACAAACACAAATTGTATTGACCTACAGTTAGAAACAGTCTTCTTTGTACAGTCCATTATTTGCTCGAAAATCGTTAATTTTAAGTGCAAAATTAATACTAATGAAAAAAAAATTACGAGATAACTGAATACTTCCAGTTAAATAAAATGTAACTTTGCACATCTAGACGAAACGGCCTTGAACTTGAAATTCACCAGCAAATTTTGTTGCTTGGAAACCTTCCTAGTGACTAGTTCCCGAGCGACTAAATATGTTATGTATCATCACTTATATGGGATGTAATCGCAACCAACACGTGCATCCGTCCATTGCAGTGGCCTAGCCGCTTGGGTTTCACTTGATCGATTGATTGGTTGATTGACTGGATATGGTTTCCTCAGAGCGTGTTAACTATTATTCTCATTGGTCTCATAATTGTAGTGCATGTTATAATCCGGAAGCTGACGGTGTTTTCCGCTATTAGAACAGGAAATTCGGTGTCAATTTACTTGTCGGCTTTGGCTTTCCCCCTCCTGTTAACTTCGCCAGCAGGACACTTTCCCAGCCACAACAAACCTAAGTTCCCGACTAATTTCTTGGCATGATTGGTTATGCTGTGCATGTAAACCCAAGTGTGGGTGTATGACGAGAGAGAATGGAATAAAGAAGAGAAAGGAAAGATCGCGCGTTGTCCTGCATTGTCCGTTAGTGTACTGCTCCGGCATTCGCCCGGTATTGATTAAAAAAAACGAAAATCACCGATTAGAACAGACGGCCGCTAGACTTCACCTGAAGACTGGTTGAATTTGACCTAGCTCAGGGTTGTCCAACTGGTGTCCTGCAGCCCGCACGCGGCCCAAGTTGCCATTTATTGTGGCTCGCGAAAGGTTATTAGTCAAACGTGAATGTTCCGTGCATCCATGTTGGGGGAAAATATTGTGCGCCTAGCGCACGCGCCTTGTTGGCGTCAACATTCCCTTAATGTAAAAGTCAGTTAAATAAAATGTAACTTTGCACATCTAGACGAAACGGCCTTGAACTTGAAATTCACCAGCAAATTTTGTTGCTTGGAAACCTTCCTAGTGACTAGTTCCCGAGCGACTAAATATGTTATGTATCATCACTTATATGGGATGTAATCGCAACCAACACGTGCATCCGTCCATTGCAGTGGCCTAGCCGCTTGGGTTTCACTTGATCGATTGATTGGTTGATTGACTGGATATGGTTTCCTCAGAGCGTGTTAACTATTATTCTCATTGGTCTCATAATTGTAGTGCATGTTATAATCCGGAAGCTGACGGTGTTTTCCGCTATTAGAACAGGAAATTCGGTGTCAATTTACTTGTCGGCTTTGGCTTTCCCCCTCCTGTTAACTTCGCCAGCAGGACACTTTCCCAGCCACAACAAACCTAAGTTCCCGACTAATTTCTTGGCATGATTGGTTATGCTGTGCATGTAAACCCAAGTGTGGGTGTATGACGAGAGAGAATGGAATAAAGAAGAGAAAGGAAAGATCGCGCGTTGTCCTGCATTGTCCGTTAGTGTACTGCTCCGGCATTCGCCCGGTATTGATTAAAAAAAACGAAAATCACCGATTAGAACAGACGGCCGCTAGACTTCACCTGAAGACTGGTTGAATTTGACCTAGCTCAGGGTTGTCCAACTGGTGTCCTGCAGCCCGCACGCGGCCCAAGTTGCCATTTATTGTGGCTCGCGAAAGGTTATTAGTCAAACGTGAATGTTCCGTGCATCCATGTTGGGGGAAAATATTGTGCGCCTAGCGCACGCGCCTTGTTGGCGTCAACATTCCCTTAATGTAAAAGTCGATTAAGTTCAGATTTAAGAACTTTTTTTCTAGTAAATTCAGTCATTCAAAATCATCACAATGTGTTTCAGTTCTTTACGCGTGGCACGGACTGATATCAGGCATGGTTGCATTCCCCCTGCCCTCCCCCTTTTCAGAGCAGCCAGGGAAACGAGATCAACAATACGGAGTTACGTGTGGATCGCCTGTGTAATGAAAACATGCCCCGCAACCATATCAAAAATATTAGTAGTGGCCCTTGAGACTTCGCAAGTTCGACACACCTGATCTAGCTTTATAGCTTGCGTCAAAAATCCGCCACAGTAAGGACTCGAAATCTAACACCTAGTGGGGACGTAGAGACAACAGTTGTTACCCTGAGCTGAAACCAGGGCCTTTTAACTCTCGTATAACGTGGTGGAGACCATTACAGTGGCGCCCTCTCCTGCGGCACCTTCTTACAGGAACTAAAATAAGAACTGCTGCCAACGATACTTCAAACGTGCGTGGCCGCTGCGTATGTTCGCGAGACGCAAGTAGGTGCGTAATGTTACAAAAACTACCGTCGATGTTCGCGCATTCTTTAGCGGTTTGTTGTAGGTATATATTATGAAAAATTGAGCATTTAGAACCCAATTTTCACATTTATCAGATATCAACCAATATTTATGTGCGGAAGTTGGCGATCCTAACCTGCACCTGTACCCGGCGACACTAGTGCCTCCTATAATAACACCCTCCAGCTTTGTCTCCGGTTTTGATGTAGAATTGCAAGTCCGTGGCTGAAACCCCTATCTCCACCACGGGTTTCCTTCGATCGTGTATAAAAAAAAAATTCAACTACCCGCACCTTTCGACGGCAACTGTTGAGGAAAACGAGGGGCTGGTAATTCGTCCACGGCGCCCGTAATTGCTCCAAAGTGGGAAAGGCGCGGGTCGTCGTTTGCGGCGGGGAGCCCTCATCAGCGGCAAAGGTTTCGCCGCGACGCGGCCGCCCGGCGCGTTTTGCGGCAACGACGCCACGCCACGCCGCGCCGCGCCGCGGCGACTCTCCATCAAAACCGGGGACAAAGCTGGAGAGTGCTACTATAGGAGGCGCTAGTGTCACCAGGTGCAGCTGCACATTAAGCTCGTCAACAACCGCACATAAAAATTGGTTGATATCGGATAAATGCGAAAAGTTTCTTCTAAATGCTCAATTATTCATAATTGTACCTATAACAAACCGCTAAAGAAAGCGCAAACATCAACGCTATCTTCTGTAACGTTACGCGCCTGCTTGCGTCTCGCGAACCTACGCAGCAGCAACGCACATTTGAAGTATCGTTGGCAGCAGCTCGTCTTTCAGCTCCTCTAAGAAGGTGCGCAGGAGAGGGCGCCACTGTAATGGTCTCCACCACGTTACATGGGATGACCATCACATCACATACCTTGCCACAAATTTCAATTATAACATACATCAAATTCCAGCACTCTCCGAATTCAGACTCACAAAAAACCCAATCCATAGAACGAGAATCCAAAATAAATATCCATCTCATGATTTTCAAACCAAATTCGCCAACATAGAACCAGATTAGAGGACCCATAATGGGACACCTCCCCATTGTAAGTAAGTTTAGAATAAGTTAGTGAGTAAGCACCAAATTACATATGTAAAGTTTAAATAACTATCTATGTATCTATCTTCAGGAAAAAATAAATAAAAAAACGTTATATGGGAGTTAAAAGGCCCTGGTTTCAGCTCAGGGTAAAAACTGTGGTCTCGGCGTCGTTTGCAGCAACGGCGTCATTTTGCAAACGCCGCGCCGCGCCGGTCGCCCGTCGCCGCGGCGGCGGGGCCATCGGCGTGACAGACGACGCCAATCAAAGTGATTATCGCTGCGTGCGCCTCCGCGCCGACAGTCGTGTTCCAGGCCATGAATTACCTGCCCGGCGACGCCGCCGAGCCGCGCCTTCCATTTGTGCATCGGCTGGCGGCAAGGTCAAATGCACCGCCACGACGCGCCATCCTTCTCGCTGCCTGCCTCGTTACACAACGCGCCGCCGACACGAGCGTATGCGCCTTTTATCTGACCGTGAGCGGTCCTTCGCTGTTACTGTCGAGCGCTGTAGTCTATGTTTATGCGACCAATATCCTCGCTGATGATGATGATGATAACTATTCAGATAAATGTATGGGTACGATAGTGTCCAAAGGTTCGCACCTTTCAATGTAATCAAGGATTTTTTGTGAATACAAAACCTTTACCGACTTAAATATCAAATTGTACTGGAATTTTTTGACACACTATCTCGAATGCGACCCAATCTTACGGGATTTACTTTAATATTTATCTCAAAATATCTCTTCTGGTAAGGTGGTAGCGATTTCAATGTTTATGCGACCAATATACTCGCTGATGATGATGATAAATATACAGATAAATATGTGGATATGTTAGTGTTCAAAGATTTGCACCTTTCGGTGTATCTAAGGATTTTGTTTGTGAATACAAAACCTTCATCATCTTAAATATTGATTTTCACTCAATTTTGCTGGCAAAGTATCTCGAATGTATTCAGCTCTAATGCGATTTAATTTAACCTTTTTTCTCAAAATATCTCCTCCAGCAGGTGCGGTAGTGTTTTCGTCACTATTGCAAGCGTACTTCTGCTTTATTATTTAGAAGGCTGCATTGTTTGTGTAGCTTTTTGTCACAAAGATGATATATTAACATGAAAGAATTGGGAAATTTTGACAAAAGTGAACTTTAGAAGCTCTTCTCTTGGTTTGTACCTTGTTGGTAGGAATACTTTACTGTTCTACTCTGAAAACGAAAATTTTATCTTGAAAGTTTGCATTTATTTTTATAAGCATTGATATAGTTCTGTGTAAACATAAACTCGTATTTTTGAAGGGATGTGTAATTATATTTTTCGAGGGGTAATTCTGGATATTCACTTTTAAAAAATTGTGATGGTTAAGTTTAATTTTCCATCATATTCAACGATTATGAAGATTATCTAAAAGACAGCAACGGTGCATGGATGGTATATTACAATTGTTATTGGATTGATAAAATAGTTAAGCAGCCAAGTTAATGCTTAAGAAAATAATGAGTGACAAATTTATACATTTATCAACCCTGTTTATTTGCATTTTTTTTCAATTTATAAGACATTAAATTGGTACTCAAACTGAGAAACATGATTTAACAAAAAAGTTAATAAATGGAGTACTGAGTTTTATTTTACAACTATCTTCAAGTAAATAGATATTAATCAATCATCCAACCTGCACATCCCACTCAAAATCGACTTTATTTTCATTGCGGACATTTCATTATCAGACATCAACCCGAATGATAGTAGTATGAAGGATGTTACATATGGCAGAACACACAGATAAGATTGGTGCCTTGTTATCTCACGTGTCCGCCTCAACAACTCAGTACGTCTACCACGAACGAAGAAGGGAAAGAACCTTTCTCTAACGAAAATCTTTTCTGCTTCACGACTCAAACAGGCAATGCCCCGATAAGTTCCAAGCAGCATTCCGAGAAATTTTAATGGGCCCGCCTTCCCACCTACCACACGAGATTTTCGTTTCCATTTATGGATCTTTTGTGTCGCCCAACGCAACAGAGATAGCGCGGAAAATCGGAGCGTCCCTGACGGGCTGGGCCCAACCGAGTGGAAGAAATCCGCTCCACAAATCCCTTGGGCGATGTAAACAAATTAATCAGGGACGCCAACCTTTGTGGAGCAACACGAAACGGCTCTCAGAACGGCGCGCCCAACTCTTCCAATTAGACGAGCAAATTCGAATCTGCGCTAAACTCGCGAAGGTCAACAGCCCACCGTCGAGACAAAACACTGTCGCGGGGCGCAGACGCTCGTCCGCTGGTTGTTGCGGCAGGTTGGCGCGCGGGAGGAGGCCGACTCCACGTGTGAATTTCCTCTGAAAGGGAAGTCAGTGAACTCACCTACTATGGATTCTCTATCAGAAGGAGGAGGATTTTTATGCCATTAAAAAGATTTAAATACGCATTTAAAATATGCTTTTATGACCTAACAATTCTGAAATATGCATTTTAATTTGTAATAAAAATTAAATATTTAATTTCCTGTATAAACCTTTTTTGATAAAGTTCCATAGGAGCAATCTTGGAATGAAAAGATATATTTTTGTGCAAACATAATGATTATAATCTATCTTATTTCGCAGGAGAAATAATTGAAGTGAATATTCAGCTTAGTGAAGGAAAGTGTATGCTTTCTTGCATTTCTTCACCCTGGTTTAAAAAATATATCAGGAAATATCCTACAGTTGCACAAGTATTTTATAACCTATTGAAAAGAAAAGAGATAAAAATCGAATTGTGACAAGCTCTTTCTAATCAATGAACGCCAAAAATAAATAAATTCTATGAAAAGATGAAACGTTTTAAAGATAAATTTATATTTTAACGAAATATGCAAAATATGTTCTTATAATTACACGAATATTTACCAACAGGAAAAGTCCACCAAATATGCAAAAATATGTACAAACAAATTATTCTAAATAGCATCCAATTCTAACCAAATGTCAAGAAATTCAGCTATGTCCTGAAGCAACGGAAAAAAATATGCAAAAAATAGAAATCCGCTTCTTACTCATTACTCATCATTCTGTGCTCTACATCATATTTGTGAACACACTAATTGTGACATTTGAGTGTATATAATGGTAAATGACATTTCAGGTTTCACAAAGGCAGGAAACATTAAAAAAGCTGTTTTACACGTAACGGGAGGAGCAAACAATAAGACACAAATTAATTTTTACAACTATTTTTTGCCCGTCATTGAATTCGCAATAGATATAATTTTAATTCCTCTTTTGCATGTAGGTAAAAATGTATATTTCATTCAAAATATGAGATTACTGCATACGTCAGAACGCCGCAATTTATACTTTACTATTATAATTAATGTTCCACACATTTATTTGAACATAATTATTGGTAACAAAATATGAAAGAGCAGATATTTAAATTATAAAATAATTAAAAATGAGGTGATGGGATTTGCTATATAGTGGTGTGACTCTGTCTTCCACATAACATATACATACAAACACAAACGTACATGCCTTACGCGGAAATCAAACTCAAGCAGTAGATCAAACATCTGAACTATGTCATATTCTGGACTCTACTTTTTTATATATGTATCGTGTGAACACAACTAACTTTTGAGAATTACTATGAATCGTTGCTCCACAAACTTCTCAGTTTTTGTATCATCAATTATATTTCAATCGAAATTTTCGTTTTAATGCATCTAATCTACCTTGACATCGGAAGCACTGGTACACGCTGAAAGAGAATCCGAGAAATTCTCTCGCGAACAAAATAAACAGCTATCAATGTATTGATCCGCGTCGAGGTGTTGCTGGCATTCTGTCCAAGTTGATGTACTTTATAACGATTTTATTTAATCGATAAACCGCTATCTACGGCTCAATCTTTGTCATCGAATTTGGTCATCACGAACTCGAGTATAGAAAAACTACAAGACGGTCAAAATCGACTGCTCGCCGATTAAATAATAACGTTGGCAAACACATCGATTTAAAGGCAATACAAACATCACCTCCTCAATTTCGCTTTTGAGTACCTGAGAAGTCGTACCTTGATTGCATTCCGACCAACAAGGAAGAAGGACACAGTTTGGTTAAGTTTTCATTCACGAGGAAATAAATTTCAAGTTCTCGCAGCAGTCGAGAGAAAACCTGGAACGGGGGGAACGTGGCAGAATTTTCGTAACTATGTTGTAATGTAACTTTAATGCAATACTTATTTTAAACTTGCAAGGGAAGACCATGGCCCACTTTTACCTTCTTAGAACAGCCCACAGTATTGAAATCAGTTTCGAAAAATTGAGAACATTCCGTAGTTTCATTCCAAAATAACAAGATATCCTTACTGTATCTGATCATTACAAAACTAGAGTTACAAGAAATGTTATGAGGAGTATTTGTCCTTTTTCGCTTTCTTGTGCATAACAAATGAAAGTTAAAGGGGTATCTTCCAAGCATTGATACTTAGGTGAGCTCTTCCTTGTACCCACGAGGAAAACCAAACGGGATACAATCGGTCTATGGCTTTTTGGAAAGGATTCGGAAAGTTGACCGCGGGATGCAATCGAGATACCTCCGCGGGCCCAGAGCCGAGCTTGCACGCTGGAGCAGGAGGCAGGGTAAGGACATCCGGGAGGCGCGTTGTGGTAAGGCGGGGGAGGGGTGCGGCCCAAGCTAGCGCCTCCGGCCGCAGGTAATCTCTTCGTAGAGCTCAGCGCTGCGCGTTCTGCGCGGTCGCCCGCCAGATTAATCGCCAGCCGCATCCCAGGCGACGGCCACGCGCCCTACTAGCTAAAATGCTTAGGGAAACATGACGGACGGATTCAATCTGGATACGTCCCTTCCTTCACCTCACAAGGAAAACCGACCGGGATGCAATCGGTTTAAGCCCTTTTGGAAAGGTGTATAAAAGGCTTAGGAAAAGTTGACCGAGGGATGCAATCGAGATACCTCCGCAGGTCCAGAGCCGAGCTTGCACGCTGGGGCAGGAGGTAGGGCAAGGACATCCGGGAGGCGCGAAGTGGTAAGGCGGGGGAGGGGTTCGGGCCAAGCTAGCACCCCCGGCCCCAGGTAACTTCTTCGCAGCGCACAGCGCTCTGCGTCCCGCGAGGGCATCCGCCAGATTAGCCTGCAACTCGCAAGGAAAACCGACCGGGATGCAATCGGTTTAAGCCCTTTTGAAAAGGTATATAAAAGGCTTAAAAAAAGTTGACCGCGGGATGCAATCGGCATACCTCCGCTTGTTCAGAGCCGAGCTTGCACGCTGGGGGGGCAGGGGGCAGGGTAAGGGCATCCGGGAGGCGCGGCGGGGGCGGGGGACGGCCCACGCTAGCGCCCCCGGCCGCAGGTGCCCTCTCCGTAGCGCTGAGCGCTGCGCGTTCTGCGCGGCCGCCCGCCAGATGAATCGCCCGCCGCGTCCCAGGCGACGGCCGCGCGCCCTCCCAGCGCCTCCGCATCGCGACGCTTGTGCACGGCGACTGCACGCTCCCCCTGGCCCCGCCACAAGCCACGGCGCCCCGGGGGAACGGCCTCGGGTACTCGCGGTTCAGTTCAACTCAGATAAACTTGGCTTCGTTAGAAGGGAGACGGATAAAATGGAACGTGCTTAAAACACGAACATTGTTTGTTTGTTGGCTTTTGTTTGCTTTTTAATTCCCGGTCATTATGAGATTAAACCATTCGCTCAGCCTGCGCCGTGGGCAAAATTACTGGCAATTTTCTAGGAAGCACCCAACAAGTTTCAAGCTTTGCCAGGAAATTTTAGCACCCATATTGATCACCATAAAACGCCACAATGGCTGCAGTAACGTATCTATTACTTGAGGCATTTTCCGGCTTATCAAGTAGTGGATCTTAACAGAATGGGAATTATCGGAGGAGTTAATTTTTCCTAGCATTTAGTCGGT
This sequence comes from Acheta domesticus, assembly GCA_031308135.1. Classification (NCBI taxonomy): domain Eukaryota; kingdom Metazoa; phylum Arthropoda; class Insecta; order Orthoptera; family Gryllidae; genus Acheta; species Acheta domesticus. Next base: position 127,628,594 of record JAHLJT010009355.1, read on the forward strand.
GATATTTAACAGGCCACATGCATAACTACCGTTGGCCGTCGTTCGAAAATCTACTCACATCATCCGAGATCAGACCCTCGCTCTGAGAATTGAGAGCCCAGAAAGTTGCATTAACCCCACGAGGTTTGCCAAAAACATACATTGTTATATACAGTTGTCCCACCAACAACTGTTTCCCACAAATTCTAACGATATCGAAGTGCTCAATAATGCGGAAATATGGAGCACGTTATATGCTTTACAGATATGTTTGAAATATTTTTAGATTTCGAGAAATGTAATCATCTTTAAAGTTTAAATGGAACTATATATTTTTCTTATCAACAAATTGATTGGTCATAAAAAGAGGAATACATTGATGTAATATATGTTTTATAGTAATTTTAGTATTAGACTTTCCGGCATGGGATTTTTAATTAAAGGTAAAAGTCTTCCCGTAACAGTCTCGGCGCCGCGAAGGCCATCTCCCCGGAGGCAACAATTGCTACGGCTGCTACGGGAGATATTGTCCGTATAATTTATAACATGTCTGACAATCTTATTTTATACTCAAATTACTATCAAAATACTAACATATATTACATAATTTCGTTACTATTTTTATGATCTATTAATTAGTGATTAGAAAAATATTAAATTCCATTAAAACAATAAAAGATAATGAAATTTCTTGAAAACTAATCATAATTCTTACTTATCATTATGGCATATTACTTGCCCCATGATTCCACATTGTTAAGCGAAAAGTGCAATTCGATATCGTGAACCGTTTAAAATTATGGGCTCATAGTTGGTGAGACACTATGTATATGCAATCCTTTGTGAGATGTTGCCCTATTCCTTCGCTGGCCTGTTATGAGAGGAAATGTGCGGGACAGTTGAAGGAAGGTGCGGGACACTCGAAACATTAAGAGAAACGGATGCAAGGAAGAACGGGATGCGAAGGGTATAGGAAAGAAAGTTTGCGCGTGGTCCGCGACCTTTTGATTATGCTTTGATATTCTCCAGAAAATAAGGGAATCTACGGAAATAAGAGAAGTCCATGTAAGAATTGTATCCCAGCAGATGACAAAAACTCACTCATGTTCAACGCACAATCAAACAAATGTCAAGGATCCATCCGCGATCGAATTCGTAGTCTCTCTGTTCAGACACTCGCTATAGTTAGGGTGTTTCTTTTAACTATTACAACTCCCAATGCTGGTTGCCAAGTAAACTTCTCAAGCTAATAATATGAGGATTTTTAATGTATTGGCAATCCATTCGTCTAAAGTCTTTCGGGAATTTTTAAGTTTACATATACGAAAAATAATTTATTGGTACATCTTCAGGCAAATGTGGTACGTAAGGTGCAAATTTAGAATTAGAATGGTGTGCGTCAAACTGTGGGGTGTGTGAATTAGTGTGGTTGATAGTATATGAAAGTGAAGGTATGCATTTCTATGGAGGGCGAAAGAGGTCCTTCAGGAAGCGAGATCGGATGCGAAGTAGGGGGTATGCTTTTCTGTCCAGATGAAAGGTAAAGGTGCTGGGAATGAAGGGAGAAGAATGTAGAATTTTTTCGATGTATTGTTTATATTTATTTTGGTATTGAAGAGATTTGAAGTTCACGATGGATATGGGAGTTTGGTATGAACCATGAGGCTTTAAGTATTTGCCTTAAAAATTTATTTTCTATCGTTTGAAGTTTTTGAAAATTAGTTCGAACTATATTGCACCGGAAAAGCAGAAGTCATGGTAGGACTTTTATATTAATAGTGTTGAAACAGACCACTATTAATATAAAAGTTGCTGAGAGGAATTTCGTTAATGAGAAGGATGAGCTTGGATATTTTTACTTTGGTTTGAGGTACTAAGTGCAGAATTTTTTACTTACAATTAAGACTGATATGATTTAAAATGACAACCGAATCTTGTTGAGAAAATTCGATTGGAACTACTTTTCTTATTCTGTACGTGGTGTTAATGCAGAGCAACTTGAAGATTCATTTGAGCTTGAACTTCCTGATTTTACTTTTGTAATACTCATGAATATGTACGATTGTGTTTACATCTGGAACTCACATACAGAAATGTATGTATTAAAAAAATCCCTGAATGAAACTCATTGGATTTGAGGAAAACGTAGAAACTATCTCGTGCACAGCCATTTTGAGTTTGTGAATGACGAAAGTGTAAATTGTAGCCGCAAGACATTCCTCCTAAACGACCACAGATCGTTTTGCAATCAACGGAAAATATTTAAGCTGTCAATATGTAGCGTCTGGCACGTTCACGTCAACCCGCACACCAGCTAATGGACACACTGTGCTCGAGATGGTAATACTGACTGAAGCGCTCACAAGAAGTGACATCAAAGTGACAGTTCGCGATTTCGCAGAAGGTCGGCTGGCTTTTTTCAGTCGCGAATAACGACTTCACTGTGTGGGATGCGTGAACGCATGCTTTGAAAGTGGGTCTTTGAAGGGCGGGACGTTGAATGACAACGAAAATGGGAACCGAGCTCTTTTATGCAGGAAGGACTCCCACGTCGTGCCTCCCACATTTGCGGCTACTGAATAGGCGTGTTGGTAGCTGAAGCCGTCAATAGTCTAAACCGTGGCATTGGAAATTGGCATTCTGTAACTGTCGACATTCAGCTTCCCTGTGCTATGTAAGTGCGTGTGTGGGTATTCTAGTGTGGGCGCAAGAGGTGTGGTTGCAGGCGCTCCTATGGTCACGTGTGTCGTGGTGTTGAGTTGGCCTCGAGTGTAAGATAGGCAGTGGTTAAAAAGTATGTGGGAATATAGGAGTAAATATGCTTGAAAGCAGTCACTCAAGTTACCAGTGGCTTCACAATGTCTGATATCCTGTACAATTTCTCGGACATATGCCCATTTTTTGGATTTTTACTCCTGAAAACAATTTCTGTGTAAATGCTTTTAAAGCAGATAATAACTTTTTTGTTATATTTTATAGGCTTGTTTCTCTTGAAAATTCACATCTGTGAAACGCTTTCAGAGCAGAAATAACTTTTTTGATAGAAATTTCGATGAACAGAATCATAACGACCAACATTTTCCTTAACCTCAGGAATGTCGTCAGTAACGGTTTAGTGAAAATGACACCATACATACAGAATTGACAAGAAGGTTTGTTCTTTCTACAATTTTGATTCACTTCATTTTGACATAAATAAGTAAAATGGTTTCAAATATTGAAATTATTAATATCTTCGGACGTATTAATTGTAATACATATTGAGGGATTTGATTTTGTAAACGTTTTACAAAAGTGGTAGTTTTCAATGGAATGCACCAGTCTTTATTAGACCTGAAACACAATGAGTGTTTTTTTCTTCTTTTTCTTGAAACTCTTGTTGAAAAATATTAATCTAATTAGCGTAAAGAGAATCATGGACCAGGACAGTAACATTAAAAACATGTAAAAATTCACTTCGAAGTATGTTTAATAAATAGAACATCTAAAAAATGAAGATGGGTCACTGGTTCTTGTCTTTTACGCAAGAAAAAAGAAAAATCATATCCACACACATCAATTATTAGTTATTACCTGTAAATCCACATGCAAACTCGAAACACAAGTAAATATTCTTGACAGATCTGTGTACATAAAAACTAACGAAACTGAACCCATGAGTTTGTCAAGTAAATTATCTAAGACCAACGGAGAGGAAATAGGAAACTGAAAGGAAACCGACTTGTTACAATGACCCCTCGTATCTCCACGTGCTTTATCGCTTCCTTGCAATTTTCCAGTCACATAAGGTCAACGACTGCAACATATTCCACCAGACGTTTATTAAGAGAGGAAAACAGAGGGAGAGAGAGAGAGAGGGGGAGTGAGACATGAGGAGAGGAAGGGAGAGGGAGAAGTACTGGTCGGGTGCTGCGAATAGCGCGCAATTTTGCGCAAGTGTTCTCGCGAACTCGTTTGCGCGTTCGGCAGTGTTCGACGCTGACGTGTTTTATGACACTTTTCGCCGGACATAATGGCGACCGCGAAATTTATCGTTCCGTTATCTCCATGAGTGGAATTTATGGTCGCGTCGTAGTGAATTTACAGCCGAAACAATTTTTGCTCTCTCTCGCCCCGAGTAATGAGGTAGCGCCGAGTCGGGAAATGGTAAGACTCTTTGCACGTCGCGTCGTCTCCCTTCCGAGAGTTGCTGTTGAATGTCAGTGTCCGAGGAGGTTGTGATTTCCTAGGTTATCTTACGCTTATTGTTCAATTTCAGTTCAATTTAGGACTGAGTGCTCTAGATGATGTTCATCTGCGACGATGCCTGTACTGGAAATAGTGCAGTCATGCGAATGATTTCAAAAGTTTTCTTTGAATACGTGTGCTTTAATCGTTCCTTTATTAAATGTTACGTACACAAATAGATCACGTGGTTTCGATAATGCAATTCTTATGAATGTATGTATTTGGAATTTTAGGATCTGATTAATCCGACTTATGCCATCTAGTGGAGATTCCATATCTGGGCCAGGTTTCATTTACAATCCACGCACGAGAATGACAAGTTACCATCACCGTACCTAGATTACTTTGGCCTGCCTGAGCTCTTTCTTTCATCACCCAGCTAAGACGATTTTTGATAGAGAGCTACATTTTTCCCCGCCAGAAATCTATTCCGAGATCACGTCACAGAAAGCTAGCATGCTGTCCACGAGCCACCACATAAGACTGAAAAATGTTACATGTATAAATATAAAGGAAAATGTTGATTTTTAAGTGCCTTTGTACAGCCTAATATATCACTTCATTGTTGAAAATAAAGCATTCGTTTGTTCGTTTTTGATTCAAAAGTGAGAGAGGGAATCCTAAACTTCTTGGTGAAAAACATAATGCTCCGGTAGACGGTCATTTTTGGTAAAGATAGTGTGATAAAAATATTAAAAACGTGTATTTCAAAATTTTCGCAATCGTTCAAAAAGGGAATATTGACCTAGATACATATAATCGCTAATTTATATTTTATTTTTCCAATAAAGAGAAGAGCGAATATGAAAGTTCTTTGGTTTTGAAATCTCTTGAAGTTTGGAATCACCCTTTATGGACTAAATTTTGGAAACAGCTAATAATCATTACCAAAACAACATACAATAAATGCTTTATAGAAATGATGTTTTCTTTCGATTTTCCTGTCCAAATTTATATATAATTTTTTCATGTCTTTGCAAATATTTTCGCAGAGGTCAGTGGATAATTTTTATTATGACGCATCCAATTAACACTTCTGTCGACTTATAATTTCATTTCTCTACCTTTCATAATGCACATGCTCACGATACCGGATTCATGACTCCCTATAAAACATGATACTTTCGCCGTCAAGTATTTCCAACAGTGGTGTCAGCCAGTAACAAAACGAACTTAAATGAACCAGATCGACATATGACCACTAGATGACCCCAGATAACTTTCCCATTACCTAACCCAACTTTTCAAAATTTCCCCCCGGAACGTTTTAGACTAAATCTTTGATCGAACTATTGATACTGCTGATAGCCTGGGGGGAGGATAAAAAAGGTATTGGAAGGATGATCCTCCATGAACCGGCAATAATTCGGAGAGAGAGGCAAAGCCATAACATTAGAATAAAATTCACATAAATTATCCATGGATAATCGAAAGGACGTCACGTGGAAAGCGCCGATAATCCGCAATGAGCCCGGTACAAAAAGACCAAAGAGACTGTCAGCTCTTTCGAGAAGCGCCGGAGCTCACACGCGGATGCCTGCTATTATCACCTCGCTCGGCTGCAGGACCTCCCTGGGCGCTCCGCCAAAAAGAACAAAACGCTGCAGAAGCTATTTTAAGCAACTCCCTCGCTCGGTGCGCCGTTCGACAGGTGTTAAAGAGAAATAAAGGATTCGCGGAAGTTAATTGATGCTTTGTTCTCGCTTCAAGGTGTCCGTGTGTCTTATTATTCGATTCGTCGAGTCTGATGAGAATGAGCGCGTGAGTTGCTGTTTAACCTTGTGGATCCCTGTGCGTTTAGGTCATGCGTAAATGGCAGGAGAACATACGTGAAATCCATTAGGTGTTCTAGAAATTAACGTAGAGAAATGTGTTTTATTTTTATTTTTAAAAGTAAGGTTGCTTAATACATGAGATATATTGATTTACGAATAATCCAGTATCATATCCACCTCAGTGTTCTTCCTTTCAGTCTTGCGCCTTTGTTCATCTCGATTCTCAGCTGTTGCCTCTCCGTCGTGGCTCTGCCTCATTGTTTCTGGACGATCAGGGGCTATCGGAAGTCATCGAACTTCCAAACATAGGCATGATTGAAATATTTTCTGAGATTCCATTAATCCACAAAAAAATCATGAGATATCTATATAAATAGTTTCAATTGTTTGGCAAAAACTCTCATTCAATAATTTTGGAGTTTGAAAGCGATTACATGAGATAATACTTATGCTTTGCTTTCCTTTGAAACACACGATAAGCAAATACAATTTAGGGAAAATATAAAAAGAGAGTTCTAAATAAATGTACATCTTGTTTTAATTTCCGATTTATTGGCACTTTTCCTTCAAGCAGGAAATCTGCGTTCACTCAATACAAAAAAAAAGGTAATCAATTTAATGTTTTGTTACGTGTGTGTATACTTAGGAAATGTAAGTTGTATACTTTTCTAGGTACCTACATTCCGGTAAGTTAATAACTCATTTGTGTAACTTAGTGCAATTTAGATTTAATTTACCTTCCCTCCTTTATCTTCTTTTCAGTTATTTAGGAAGTTGCAAAGTCCTCATTACGTCGTAAAATTAACCTTATCTCGCATCGCAAGCGTATCGTAGATTTCGCCCGTAGTCGCGCACTCCATCATAGCCGTGGCGCGGTGCGGCGCGGGGCGGGGCGGCGCGGGGCGGGGCGGTGTGCACGTGTGCGCATTGAAACGGTACGCTCCCTCGCGCGGAGATCGCTCCGTGCGGGAACAAACACCCGTCGCGGGAGCGCAGTCATGTTGGGCGAAGACGCGCGGCGGCCCAGGGTCGAGGTCTGGGTCTAGGTGCGGCGCGGCAGGGGGCGGCGGTGGCGGCGGTGGCGGTGGCGGCGGCGGCGGCGACAGCGGCGGCGGTGGCGGCGGTGGCGGCGGCGGCGGTGGCGGTGGTGACGGCGGCGGTGGTGGCGGTAGCGGTGGCGAGACGGGGGCGACGGCGACGGCGGTGGCGGCGGCGGCGGCAGCGACGGCGGCGGCGGCGGAGGCGGCGGCGGCGGTGGCGGGACGGCGGCGACGGCAACGGCGGTGGCGGTGGCGGTGGCGGCGGTGGCGGCGGCGGTGGCGGTGGCGGCGGCGGCGGTGGCGGTGGTGGCGGTGGTGATGGCGGTGGCGGTGGCGGTGGCGGTGGCGGTGGCGGTGGCGGTGGTGATGGCGGTGGCGGCGGCGGGGCGGTGGTGGTGGCGGTGGCGGTGGCGGTGGCGGTGGCGGTGGCGGTGGCGGTGGCGGCGGCGGCGGCGGCGGCGACGGTGGCGGCGGTGGTGGCGGCGGTGGCGGTGGCGGTGGGGGTGGCGGTGGCGGTGGCGGCGGTGGTGGCGGCGGCGGCGGTGGCGGCGGCGGTTGCGGTGGCGGTGGCGGTGGCTGGTGGCGGCGGCGGCGGCGGCGGCGGCGGCGGAGGCCTAGGCGCGGCGGGGGTGGGGGGACGACAGGGGGCGGGGGCGGGGCGGCGCTCCGAGCCCACGGCAGGTAATGGCTTCTCCGCCGCCGCCGCCGCCGCCGCCGCGGAGCCGTCGCTCGGCTGCAAGGCCCTGAGTCACGGACAGAAATACTCCCGCGACGCACCGCGCGGATCCTGACCTGGCGCAGCAGGCTGGCCAACGGCTCAGAGCCCGCTTTCGATCTCTCACGCCGGGGGCAGAAAATTAATGGAAAGAAATATCGTTGTGTTACTGTCATCCTTCTTACCCATGTTAATCTAATGAATCACTATTATCTGTAAATTTGGAAGACTGATTTGCGTTTAGAAAGTTGTTTGTACTGCACCAATTTTTGTGATTTTTGTTAGAAATGAAAGGTAGTGGGCCCTAGATATTTTATCACTCGCTCTTATTATCCAATTTTATAGTAAAATCACTACTCATTAATAATGTTTTAGAATTAATCGGTCGCCATTTGTTTATTACTTATTACTATTTGTTTTTTGGAGCGAGTTACAATCCATTTATAGAAAGCAGTTATCGTTTTGTCGGTCTGGCGGGCATATATCAAATGTTTATGATTTAATTTTTTGATAATATATATGTCTCATTTTTTACATTCCATTAACAGTAAGTGTTCCTTTATTTATTCTTTTAGGTTAGGAGTCGCAGTGACAGAGTAAAAACTCGCTACCTGAAAGTAAATAAGTAGATGTTATCGTGCACCGTAGAAATTCTTTGTCTATATTCATGCAATCACCAGTGAATTTACAAAATTAATCCGCGTGTTATTATCACAACAATGCTTACGCCTTTGTTGTATAACACCGGCTTGTTGAATAACGAAAGAATCGATTTTACATTTTAGCAACTTTGTAAATAGTACCTTAGATTTGAAATTATTAGAACCGTGTCAAGTGAATATTACGTAAGTAATGAATAACAAACTGTCAATTACCGATTAAGTGTAAAAGCCCCTATGTCTTCTCTATACAATTTTGTAATTACATTTTATTCACAGTATTTAAGGGCATAAAAATAAGCATTTGAAACTAATCTTTTGTATAAATATTCAGTAACCAAATTGAATACTAAAATCTTTTGTATGAAGATTTATTACAAATTGCTAATACTTACAATGTAATTGACTACTAAATTCAAATTTGGTTTCAATATTTTATAATCACTATCAAATGGTCGGAACGAGACACCTTGAGTATACTGCCGAGAAGTATGGCAAGGAAAGTGCAGTCAACTGCCAACGAACTCCGCGTGCACTCGAAGTATGAAGTTGTTGCCGAAGCCATAATTCGCTTTGAGTAATGAAATATTATTGAAATTTAATACCAGGGAACGCCTGTCGTATATAATTCTCCAAATATGCCCTAGTCAAGTTTCACGTACGTTCCTTTACGACTTAATCGTTCACTGTCAAGGGCATAGAGATTTAAATTGTACAAAGAGAAAATTGACAAGGTAATAAAAATGAAATGAAGAAGAACGTTGTTTAAAAGAAATTTTATGCAATATATCACAAACTTAAATGAATAGGCATTATTCCAGTGAACTTGACTGAAAAATTAAGGTAAAAAAATATTAGAAATGTATGTTTGCCTCTCAGAAATTAATCGAAAATATTTGTAACATATTTTACTTCTAGAAGAAGTACTAAAATAGAAATATTTAAAACATGTGAGAAATTATATATACAATGCCTATTTGTAATATGTAGTTTTAGTAATTAGATTCAACAGTTAATCAGTTAACATGACGGTTTCTATAGTATAGTCTAGCATACTACATCTTTATCATATTACACTTTTCTTTTCCCTTTTTGACAGCATTATTGGGAAAACAGTTTTAATAAAAGTATTGAATTTGACAAAATGAATAGATTGTTGTCAATTCAAAACTACTAGTATAATTCAACTCTCTCCAATATTTTAAAGTCGAATCAAATTGATGGCGATATAGTCTTTGCCGGTATATTGACGACTTAAAACCGAAAATATGAGAATTATAATTATGAATTAAGTAATACTGTTCATGAATATTATTTTTACTAGTGCAGAGAGCTTACATTCGTAACAGCAGGTGCCACCTTAGTCAGGTGATGCCGACTTTCTTATGCTGGCATATTCCTTGCTTGTTTGCATCCAGGCAGAGGGAACTGACATTCGGGTAATCATGAAAAGATGAATGATAATTTATAGAATTATATTATGTATTGATAGATCCTCATTTCTTTTTATTCCACACATAGAAATTTTGCAATAATCGAATCCATAACACGAAGGTATATGCACTGCTATCGCAAGTCAACCATCAAGCAATACCTATGTGTATCATACAAAAGTCAGTTTCACTGTCTTAAAAAACTTTCAAAGTAACGGTAGGTGGAACCTCATCTTAAGGTTTGACTTGTATAAAGGAAGGTTTCAAATTCATTATAAGCGATGCTAACAGTTAAAGGATAGCAAATAATCATGATAGTTTCTCTACACTTTTTCAAATGTTTAAGTAAATTTACATTATAAAAATTGTTAATTTTTCAGGCAGACAATTCTCAGTCAGAGTGAGTTACTCTCGTACACAGAACAGTTTGGGGGTTAAGGGCATCATCCAACTGAAAATGTTTCCCCTTACCTTTGTTGCGAAAGAATAAAGTTCGGTGAGAAGGAGAGATACATAGAGAGAGAACATTGCGCCCGCCTGTTTCCTCCCCAATGTGATTCCAGTTATCAGTAAGATTTAGCAGGAGCAAATTTCAAAAATCGTGTTGCGTCTACCTTAACGGGTCACGACAGGTGGCGTTACGAATTTCGGACAACGATTTTTAATTTATCAAAATATACTAAATAATGTCCCTCAATGTCTAAAATGAACCTCTATGTCCCAAACTGATAGATTCGTTTCTCCAGTTCTCAAAGGAACTTTTTTCGTTTTTTAGTCTTAGTAGTAAAATAAATGTAGTGACATTTTTGCACACTTCGTTTCTTTTCCGGCTTCTTCCTGGCATACTTTTCTAACAATTCTGGAAGATTGGTTGATTGATTGATTATTTCGTGTTACCGGGGCGCCATCTAATATGGTCATTAGTCTCGTAAGTGATCTGCGTGTTTTCATCATGAGATTTAGCTGTTTTCTTCTCACGCTGGATGGCGAGATCCGGTGCCGACTGACACGTAGGCTTCCGGGGATTTTCCCCATCAAAGTATCTCCCAGTAGCCGTGTATTGCCCTATCGAGAATAAGCTCTAATCTTCCATATTGATCTCCCACCATATATGGTGGTATAGTGCTTGTATGTGCATGTAGTGCATGTTTAAGTAAAGGGCGAGAGTTCATGAAAGACAAGGAAGATGAAGAAAGAATCGCGCGTGACAAGTTTGTTAGAGCATCGCTCCGGCATTCGCCACAAACCACGGAAAACTACTGATCATAGCAGCAGCCACCAGAAGTATCCTCCAGACAAGGACTGAATTCGATCTAGCTAGCAATGCTGGTAACTCTCTTGATCTTAAGTTTGCACAGCTTTTCACGACTGTTTCAGTGGCGAGGTGTCTAGTAATTCCTAGATTCACCGATGAATGTTACGTGACAAAGAAAAATTAGCTCATCTGTTACGCCATGTTGGTACAGCCCGACAACAAACGCTCCCGGTTCAGTTTTCTGTGCACACAGCAAACTGTACAACCTTGATTAGTTTGGCTTCTTATTGCATTAAATTTTTGTATTTTTCTTGGAAATAATATTCAAAGTATAACCGCTGTTAAAGAGGATAAATGTCGATTCAGAAAACTGGAATGAACTATGAGAGAGAAATAAATCACTATTTTAATATTTTTTTTGTTTCGATATAAATGGATTATTTTGAAAGGATCATAGGTTCAAATGGTCCCAGGGTCTCCTCCTCATGATCTTAGTGATGATTCTAAGATCAAAAATAAATGTAGATAATATATTGTAATAAATCACATTACATGTTATTTTATTAAGTTATTTCATTGCAGATAGGATAATTTATTAAAAATATTTATAAAATAGTATAAAGTGAAAGAATGTAAAATTTAGATGTATTGAGTTAGACATTATTGAAGAAAAGGGACAAGACTATCACAGTGGTGAGTAGGCTATGACTTGTTAGTACTTCGTCTCTGATGCGTGTGAGAGCTTATTAGACATTGGTCAGGACATGCTTACAGGCAGATGAAGGAGGCTTTTCTCCTGGAATGAAGTCGTGAGAATATTCTTCTGTTGCGAGAGAAATACATGAACTAAAATATACTCGTAGCATACGTAATGAGTATAGTTAATGACAGAAGTATGTAAGTTGCCAATAAGGAGAGAGTATTTCTAAAAAAACTGAAACATTTAAAACGGAAAAGTTAATTTGGAATTATATGAGTTATATTTTAAAACACCGAATACGTGTGTAAAATCAATAATTAACTTCAAGAAGTTGAATTTCGCGCAAGACTCTTCATGTTACGATGGAGAAGAGACCGTGATCTTTAGAAGAAAGAACAACCTAGAGGAAAGATAAGTTTTATGTATGCTTTAATATTATGACCTGATGATTAAAACAGTACAACATTATTTAGTTTACATAAAGGGAGAGAAAGGCTTTCAATTGAATAGGTGAATTTGATGTCAAATAATAACTTAATTTATTGTTTCTTGTTCAGTTTTCATTTATTAATAAGTTATTTCTTGATATTCTATTGAAGGAATTAATTTAATAGTTCACGAAATATATTTTAAGTATTATCATTGCAAGAGCAAGTTTCATTTGATAAAACAATTTCACGTAAATGAAATTGTGTTATTTGAAGGAATTGCATAACTTCATGTAGAAAAAATATTTAATATTATTTCATTTGTTCGCCACAGAAGACGAGGTAGTTTATTTTCGAAAGGAAATAAGTATTTAATTTAATGATTAATAACAATGTTTAGTGTTATGTGTATGAAAACATTCCAAACATTCCAAAATTCGTATCTACGTCCTAAGAATTTCTGAACTACGATTATCTATGTGATGTTATCGAGGTATTGTAGTCGAGAAAGTTTACAACATAAATATTTCGGTAAATCATAATATTTTTTTTCTTTTTTATTATTCAGTTGCGTTGAAAACATTCATCCGCTTTTTATTAGATTTAATATGCTTTTCTGCCGATGTTCTTTTCGAATTTTTTCTCGCTAACGCTTACGTAGTAGAGAGAAATTTATGGAATGCTGCGCCAAAAACAGATAATTTTGGCAGAAAAAACTCTTATTACAGGGGCCTGGTAAAGAAAAAGTGGTTAAATCAAGTTGCTAAATTTAGAAAACCTTCTCTAACATGTGCTGTATCCAGAAAGCATTTTGTGGTCTTTGATACCGAAAAATAGAATGACGGCAAAAATCCTGTTTTGACCGTTCGTTTGCCTCTCCGTCCGTCTATGAACAACGCTAGCGGCTAAACCGTCCAGTTGATTTTCTCCAAAATTGATATCCCCAAACGATCTGGCTGGTGTCGCGGTCCTTTGAAACCGATAATTTAATTTCGGTGGGTACTTTACATGAAGCCCGTGGGACATTTTAAAAGCTAATTTTTCGAAAATTGCAAAAATTCAATTTTTTTCGGTGTCTTTCTGCAACTACAATAATGAAGATAAAGATTTATTCCCTTAATGAAATCTGTTCCTTAAAGATAGATTTTGAAATAAGACCTTGTACAATTTTTCTAAAACTTTAGTATTTTTGCGTGTACGGGCGAGAAAATACGTATTGTTTTAGCACCATTAGTTTTCGAATGATGCTTTACATAAACATTTCATTCTTCATGCTTTTTTGACATTTTTCGTCATTAATTTCAAGTATCATCAAGAAAAAATCGTGCTGCTACATCGCAGGGTCACATTGTTCATACGAAAACATATTAGCAAAAGGAATACATTTCATTAAGAAAAAATATCTATCTTAAATATTATAGTTGTAGTAAGACGCCTTGAAAAATCTACGCTTTTTGAATTTTCAAAAAATCTATGTTATTCCAGTCAGCGAAAACAAACTTTCAGAAAAACCTATATCAAATTCAACTCAAGTGCCTAAGGAAGTTTTTCTCTAAAAGGCACCAATGACTGAGTAGTTTATCACCTCCCACGCTAGCAGAGGGGCTGCAACAATGGATTTTTGTGGTCGGTTGCATACTGCCCCTTTCGGCTCAAGTGAGTTTTTTAATGATAATTTTTGTTTCTTTAAAGATATCATCATGAAAATTTAATAGCTTCTAGAACATCCTAAATGCAATATTATTGCACATTTTTATAATTTTAAAAAGGTTGACTTTCGAGTAATTGGGTTTTAAAATGTCTTTTATTGTTATAAACCACGAATAGCACGATATAAATTTGATATTTATTGAATAATTTAACTTTGTATCTTATATATACTTGCAAATTTTTAGAATTTGTAGAAACGTATAAATGAGGGCAAAACATTGAAGACTACACGGGTGTTCACAATAAGTAAGTTTTAAGGGTGGATTGTTGCCGAAGAATCAATTAGAAAATTTTAATATTGTACCTCGACGATGTAGGCATCATGGACAACAATATCCCAAAATATTTTCAAGTTTGGAGGAGACATGTCATAAAACCTTGTTAGCATGGAATAACCCAGTTGTGATTATATGTGACGCATTACATTTTCTGTTGAGGCATTACATTTGCCATTGTTCCCTACAACATACGTGTACCGATCTTGGATAATATAAAACATTTCCGTTACACTTTTAGAGACATGTTCAAATCAGTGTATACAGTGAATTGGTTTTTTACGAGTATTGTTCCATAACTGGAAAACCTCCTTTACTTTATGCGACTTCAAAAACAAATACCGAATGACATGAAACCATGTTTCATATTTTCCGAATAGTTATTACGTAGAACTTTTCTACAGCCACATCCCACTCATATCTAATTTTCGGCGTGCATCCTTGCTTCTCAAAATTTTAAGATATATCCCAACTCTTCAAGTCAATTTTCACCAAAGCTACATTGCCATAAAGCCACATTGATTCTGGTGGGTTGTGGGTTTTCTCGATAACTTTATTCAATTAAAGATCTTTAAATGAGATCATGCAAAAAAAATCTGTGTAATTGTTGAGTAGTAATACTAAGAGGAGTCAACATTTCGGTATGCCGCATACTGTCATTAGTTTAGTAGAAGCACTGCTTGATATATTTATGTCGGCTGACTTAACGACACGCCGTGTGCAGGTAGTATTGTCGTCTATGCAATCATCCTACCACGTCTCCCTCTGGCCTGCAATGTACTAAAATATTCTTCGATCGGGTACCAAAATTTTATGTTGGACGTTAGTGACAGTCATGGAAGTCGACCAATCAGGGACGAAATCGATCATTTTGGTATACCTATTTTAGCATTGAAGAATGGTACAATACATCATAAATTCTGTGGACACGGCGTAAAAGTTCTTAAGTCAAAAATCTTACTTTGGAGAAAACAAGGGTTAGATTATTGAACCAACGCTTTTTCCGACTCTCAACACTATTTACCAATGCTTTTTTCTCGTTAAGGAGACAACATTTGAATTTGATCGTTTTACTAAAAGAAAATATAGATACTTCACTTGTAGTTTCTCTACTTAACCCAATTTCACCAAAAATTGACTTAAAAACATTTACCCCGTGACCCCAGAATTTCTTGAAAACTTCCAAAGAATACGCGGCTTCACTCGAATACCCAAAAGCTCTAGAATAACTGACCGCGTAAACCTACAACTTCACGGTTTCATAGAGCTTATCAAGCGTACTATCAATTGGCGACATCTGTCGTGCTTCCCACGCCCCTAGTGCGTCCGTGAGGCTTTCGCAAGCGCCGGTAATCCCCTTCGTCGGCTGACGAAGGCGGAGCGGAGGCGTGGGCGGGAAACCGCGGATGCGCCGACACTCTCACTCGCACCGCAGCGCTGCCTTGCGCCACGCCCCGCGTTTGTCAGCTGTCCACGCGCGACGGACGCGACAAGCAGCGCGCGTGCATGGAATACAAGTGTCAGCCCTCACCCCCATTTGCGAGAATATTTAAAAATGAAGTGATGTGAAATGGATAACGTAGCTTACGACGCTTTACATAATAACTCAGCTTGAAATAGTTTTAAAAGTAGGTTCTATTATTTAATTAGATTAAAATGATACCACAATTTGGCAAGTGGCTTCCAACAGCTAAAAGCGCGTCGAATACTTGGCTTGCTTCAAACGATGGGGTGAAAGGGGTCTAATCGTGAGTGGCCGGTGGACTATTGGACGAACTGATACCAGCTGGTTTCACAATAACGATAACAGATTCGATGGTTGGGATCACGAAAAAAGTAAACAGATGCTCAAAACCTAGTACCTTGGAAACGTCAACAACAATTTAGAAAAGTATAAATTAAAAATCAATTAATAGAATTCATGCTCCCAGTCAAATGCACTTCATGTCAAGTAATTCAAATGCTTTCACAATGAACTGATACTTTCATAACTTACAAACCAACTTGATAGTACATAATTTTTAACAAGAGAAATTTTCAAATTTTTTAGATTGTTGCAATCCTTTCTGTAAATAGCATGTCAGAGGGTCATATTCAATACTCGTATTACAATTATGTTTTCAAGCAAAAGAGAAAAAAGTAATGATACCTAGATTCTCCTTGAACAAAACTGATTCCTCTGTAATTTACATCTCTTGTGTAGCAAATGGGTGACTGAATTTTGATGTGTAAGATTTATTTGCTTACAATGTGTTACATTTGTGATACATTTGCGTTTCACGTTAGTGTGGTGCCAGCTAATTCAGTTTTTTCTAATTGTCAGTGACAAGAAGTTTCGACAATTATTCTGAAGGATTCAATTCATTGAATAAATACGAAATAAGAAACCAGTGGCCAACTTGATATTAGTTGCAATACAATTTTCATTAAATTGTACGAGATTACAGATTTCTCGGATCCCTACTGCGGTGGCGTATCTAAACTTGTTTCTAAATACAGAATGTATATTATCGCTACCATTACAAATCGTTATAATAGCAAACAAACAAAACATGCAAAATATCTTGGTTAATAACATTTTTAACATATTCACACATAATAGAGCATCATTTATACAAAACTACCTAAAACTATTAGAACCCCGTAGTTGGGAGAAGTACAATTAGAAATACCTCGACATCTGCGACTGCACATAGGAATAAGTACCACCAATGCAATGAGAAACGAATTACTACTCCTAAAATACCACTTCTCAAAAAGAGAAGAGTGAGAAAATGGGCACAAAAAGGAGATTGTGTGTAGGAAATTTGTAGAGGGAAAACTCAAGTAAAATTAAAAAGTAATAAAGAAATTAAAGGCGGTAAAATCCAGAACCAAAAGAAGGAAAAATAAGTTACAAAAAAAACAGACCTGCAGAAAAAATAAAGAAGAATAATTTCACGACAGCAGTAAAAAGGAAGAATAAAACGGGCAACGAAAGTTTTGCGGAAGGTTAAAAAATAATGATCAATTCGTCAAAACAAACAATAAAAAAGATAATGTGAACATACAATGAACGAGCAAAAGAAAATGAAAAACTGACAGAAAAAACACATCGACAACGGCCTCGAAAGCCCAGCGCTGCGCCGGGGCTCGAACCACGGTCAGGGGCGGAGGGATCGCGCGCAGCCCTTGACACCGAACACACGGCTCCCGCCTCGCCTCGCCGCGCGGCACCGTACCTCACCGCGCAACACCACACCACACCGCAGCGCGCGGCACCGCACCGCGGCGACCAATGGCAGCGCGGGCCGGCGCTTAGCTAACCGGCCCACACGCCTCACACACACACACACACACAAACAGCGGCGGGGACGGCGGCGTGGCGGCGGCGGCGGTGGGGACGACGGCGGCGGCGGGGGCGGCGGCGTCGCGGCGCGCGCGCGGTCCGAGCGGTGCCGCTTCAGTCTTCGACCGCGCCTCCACGCAGGCGCAACGGTCCACAGGGGACGCACGGTGCGTGACAGTGCGTGCGACGTGCGAGTGTGACGCGTGAGACAACGATCGACCCGACCCGTGTGCGTGTGGATAGTGCGTGTGTCTTCGGTGGCTGGTGATCGGCGCCCGCTGAAAGGTTCGCGCGGAGGCGGAGACTTCGATTAGCAGGTAAGAGACGAACCCACGTGCGTGACGAGAGAAAGTGGAAGTTCAGCCGCGCAACTGCCGTTGTTTACTTTTCGACGGCTTCGGCATTATGATTGGTTTGGCGGTATCAGATTAGAGTATACTGACTCTCTGGAGAGATTGTTTACTTGCCAGAAGAAATGTACGAGTTTGTTTTTTCTGCGATTTTTGGAAATCGAATTACGCGAATGGACGAATCACAAAATATTTCCATATTTATTACTTTCTTTTTAAATTAGTTATATGTTCTAAAGTGCTTCATTCTGAATAAATTTACTATCATAAAAGAGTGAATAAGTAAAGATTAGATTAAAATATCTTGAAGTTTTTAATATATATTTTTCTGAATAATGAAGTCGGCATTTTCAAGAAGAAATGTCTTGCACCGAATACTAGTAATTTAAAATATTGAGAACGTTTTGTGATGCTCTATATTAATCTTCACGCATCAGTATTACGAAGAATCTAATTACCATTTGCATCGATTAGGTTTAGTAAATCGAGTAAATTTATGTTCCTCTCGTAAAATATTTCAGAGAAAGGAAAGATTTTCTGTCAAAAATAGTAATTCAGTTCATCTTACTGGAACAGCGTTACAATGAAAACGTGTTCCCATAAAACTTTTAAAGGCTATAAAAATTAACCTCTACATGTTTATGAGGCATGTCATTAACAAGACTTCGATGGGCTTTCAGTGATGGAAAGCATTCAAAAACGCACGTGTCTGTTTTCTTACACGTAGTACTTACAACAATAATAAAAGACCGAAATGGAAACATCTGATCAGTTATAATAGAACAGAAAGTCAGATAAAATACTAAATAATTCTTGGAGTAGAGCAAGAAGGCAAGAAGATATTGAAATCAATACCAAATACTAAGTGACCGAACGTCTCTTATATTTAATTGCAAATTCTGCTCAGTACGTTTGAAATGCATTTAAAAGCGATATTAAAACTGTAATGATAGCATTAAGAACAACTGTCAAAACGCAAATAAATAAATAAGACCCATTTAAACGTATTTTCAATAAGCTCTCAGTTTTGTTTACAATATGCAATGTAGTGTATATTTATCATCTTGTTCTTCGTATATCAAATGTTCTTTGTATGAAATCAGTATTTTAAAATTAAAATATTTAGATCTTTTATTTGTGTAATAAGAATTCATGAGCAATATGTTGCTACATGATACATTATCAATAGACCACAATTTCATTCATACTTTATTTTTAGATAGATTTCATTTCTGTTTAAATATCCAAATATTTCTTAATGCCTATTTTCATTTAAAATATTTACTTTTAAAAAACTTCATTCCCAATCAGCAAGGACATGATTACTATCGTAAACAAACCGACAATGTGATTCGGGAATACTGAAACATATATCTATTTTACCAAATATTTTAATGTACTATGAGGCAAATGCTTTGACGAAATTAGATTGTACTTTAAGTTTAAGAAGAAATAAAATCATGTGTTCATGAAAACGAAGATAATGATAAAATTAAATCGCATTGTAAACTATTTCTTTGAGAACTTTAGTTGAGAATATCTTATGTAATTTTTAACGATGCGTTATTGCAGCAACTGAACACGCAATTTCATTGTGAGCACGTCACAGATATTAATCTACAAAAATTGAACTACAAATTAGTCTTTGTCAGCGACCGAAAAAATGGATACTTGTTGAGTATGTTACAAGAAAACATGTACACGTTGGTAAAAGTTACTTAGTGAATAAACTTATAAACTTTATTAGGGGCTGCCAAGCCATAAGATAACGATAAATGAGAAATAATGACTGAATAGTTTGGAACCTTTCATAATTAAAGCGTTTTATAAGTCAGGTGCAGTACCATTAACGCAAAAAATATATCACATATCCTTTGTATTAAAAGTGTGCAGTAAAAATTACGAAAACCATATAGATATCAGACGACTTGCAAAAGAAATAGCGTCAAAAGAACTGAATGCTGAGTGAGTAGTTTAATAAAATCTAATACGTATTTTTGCAAGACAAATCACTTTTGTATAAAATATTTTGAAACATTGTAAAGACAGGTATTTAAAACATGCGTCTTCATCGATTATATAAGTAAGCTGTAGAAATAATTACGATAATAAAATATTTTGTAGCATTACTTTTTATGGCCTACTACGCGCATTAACGATTTATGGCTACTACACTGTCTCATTAAAGGCAAATTAAAGTATATGTGGAATTCAGTAGTAATTACACAGGGAAGTGAACTATTTATTAGAATTCATTGGTTTTTGGGTTTTGGAAATAGATTTTTTATGTTCAAATTTTCAGAACCATTCCCAATTTCAGTTTAGATTTTTCCACGATTATCTGAGAATAATAATACAACTGGAACATGGGTATATCAATTTAGCGAGGTTCCAAGGAAGAATTCATTTGGTGGTATTTTTTCGAACCTAGTTGTCTTGAGGTTTCATAGTAGAAATTTATTCAACAAAACTCCGTTATATTTTGCCCTTCACAAATATTTCTCACCGATGACACTCTCGAGAAACTATGCAAAGGTAAGAGTTGTGAAATATGTATTCATTATATAAAGAAAAGTATTATAACTAGTAACATCCGCACTATTAAGAAGTTGCCGGGGTAAATCCTCCTCCACTCTAAACTTGCATGAAAAGTGGGACATGATCCAAAGAAGAGTCAGTTACGTATATTTTTATTAGGGAAAGGGAGGACATCAAAAGAAGTATGTATCACCCAGTAATTTTGTATTAAGCCGCGGCAATTTTTATTGATTTTTGGTAGTTACAAAGGTGCACGTGGTACAATAAAGAAGTCAAGTTATGCTGGAGCTCTCCATGAATATAATAACATTATTCGTTCTCGCACTATGACAATAAACTTAGAATTCTACGGAAGTCATGAAGGCGATGGCGAAGGCGGCGGTTAGAGTGGTAGTTGGGAAGCAGTGTTTATTGATTCTGTTTGTTCGATATGGAAGTGGAAGCTCGTGGTGGAACTCTACAGCTACCCACCGGTTCAGAAGCGCCTTCCTTTTCCAAGCGTTCTTTACATTCGAAGCACATCTTCAAATGTTACAAAACATTTTCAGGTTACTTTGAGTTTACCTCAGGTGGTTCTTAGAGATTAATGGAAACGGGACCGGATGATATAATTTTCGGCAGATTATAACGACACAGTTTATCGAGGACAACACAGTTCTAAACATTTTGCGTACTAAAATTTTGTTTATGTCCAGCGTGTTATTTTTTGCATTGCATACTACAAAACGAATTAATATAATTATTACAGCATACCAAAATGAATATTTTTTTTAGAAAAATAATAGAATTGAAATAAAACTTTCGGATGTACTTGAACAATTGATTGATTAATTATTTCGTGCCTGTGGGTCCGGTAGTCGACGTGATCATTGGAACCTCCGTTTAGAGGATGTTCTACCTCGGAACGTGGTAGTTTCTCCTCCGTTAGAACGTGAGACTTGGCACCGACACACTGTCGCTCTGCGAGAAGTTTGTCTCTGTTATAAGCTCCCGCGTAATCACATGTGTGGCAGTGCAGTGCTTCTAGTTGATGTAATAAAAGAAGCATAATGTGTAATAAAAATTTATTTTAAAGAAAGCATGTGATGTGTATGATTCAGTTGTCTTTGAAAATTGGCCAGAGACAACATATATTAAATTATACATGTGTTTCAGACAGAGGTGGGTAGATT
Source organism: Acheta domesticus (assembly GCA_031308135.1). Taxonomy (NCBI): domain Eukaryota; kingdom Metazoa; phylum Arthropoda; class Insecta; order Orthoptera; family Gryllidae; genus Acheta; species Acheta domesticus. Next base: position 127,650,178 of record JAHLJT010009355.1, read on the forward strand.
GATGTGGATGGAAAAATTGCGCTCCAGAATTTGCCTGGAGTTTAGTCCAAAAAATCACCAAAAAACGATTATAACAGCCGGCAACTAGAATTCTCGTCCGAAACGCGTGGTCTCCGACATGTGTGGTAGTGCAATGCTTGTAAGTATATATCAAAAGAAGCATTATTTGTAATAAAAAATGCATTATAAAGAAAGAATATGATGTGAATACTTTAATTGTTTTTGAAAATTGGCCAGAGACAACATATTATATTACATTTATACATGTGTTTAAGCAGAGTTATGTAGATGGATTTGGATGGAAATATCGCGCTCCAGAATCCGCCTGGCGTTTAATCCAAAAAATCACGAAAAAAACAAACGATTATAACAGCCGGCATCTAGAATTGTCCTCCAGAACGCGGCTGAAATGGACCTGGCTAGCGTCGCGCAAATTGAAGATGATAAATGCGGTACAGAGTGCCGAACGCGCCTGCTGGTGGGAAATGATGGGACGCGCCCGCCGGAGGGTTAGGAACTTTTTCCCCTTGACTACAGAAGTACAAGAGTGACGTGTCCCGCGTCCCCACCGCCAGCGGCCCCCGTGGATCGCACTCATGCATTTTTCATTTTTTATATTTTTATTTGCAATCTGTTACATCCGAACAATAGGCAAATGTTTTGACACAGTTACAATGGCATGTGAAGGAACTGGGCATTTACAGTCCTTCATGGATTCATTTTCAATAGTGAACAAATAAATATTGTGAACAAATAATAATAATAAAGTGGAAATATAACACAATAAAACAAATATGATCACTACGAACACGATAAATTTGACATAGATAAATATGATCATAACAGAAACACAATACACAATATATAAATACACTTACATTTTTGGCAACCGTGGGGATAATTATGTTTGAACAAAAGTTAACAATTTCAATTTGTTTTAGTTAATTACAACATAATTTTCTATAGCAGTACAATATATATCTTGCGTTTTACAATCGAACCTATTTAAGAGATCCAGAGGATGAAATCTGCACAATCTTCATAAGTCTTGGCTATTGTCGCGTCCCCACCGCCAGCGGCGCCCGTGGATCGCACTCACGCACTCACGCGAGTTGCGTCAAGCGCACTGGCACGCGCGACCCCCGCCCCGCACGTCCGCCTCGCCCGCGCGCGCTCGCGCGCTCCCATGCAAACGCAGGCCGGCAGGGGCGCAGGTCAGCGGAGTGGGCGAGCGACGAATAGGGACCTGCGGGGGCGGTGGGAAGTCGTCGTATTACTTTCCCTCCCGGCCGCAGAGGGCTCCGTTACTAGGAACGATCTTGCGCAACGACGCCCATAAACGCATGGTTGTTTGCCGGTAATAATCTTTTCTTACGGCGAAAAAGTCGACATCGCTGTTCCGAGAAATGCAATGCAAGTTGTATTCGGAGCAAATACTGAGAACAGAAGACAAATATTTACGCGTGGAATTACGACGGATAGGCAAATCAATGGCTCAATCTAAACCCAACAGCTATGAAGGGGGAATTAGTGAGCTAATACATTTGGAAATCACATGTAAATAGCGAGATTGTGTTCTTCTTTATATCTATTTCTTAGGATAACTTGGGTTTGTTTGTATCTTTTTATTAGTGGTCCTTTCGCAAAAAATTAATTCGATTCATTTTTATGGGAGTACATCAATTCGATCCTGTTTGAAAAGAGACTTGACCCAGGATATTCTCTGATTTTTTGATCGAAAAAGTTAGTATAAGTAAAGTTATTAGTATAAGTAAGCATATTTTAATAGTAGCAAAACGCTTATAAAATTATGAAGGAAGATCAATTCATGAGGGTGTCGCAAAAATTATGAACAACTGAAATCGGTATTGGCAAAACGATACCCCGCATAAGCTGGCTAGAAGCAGAGGAATAATAAGCTCGTACAGAGAAATTTCCAAACGTTATATGCAGGAAGTAGTAACAAGTTATTGAAGGTAAAACGCTCTATTAATTATTTTGATTAATGATTCTCGACCAGGACGTGATTAAAATACTCCAGGCAATGAATGCTAACACTCTCTCAATCATCTGTGTCACGTATGTTCATTTATCTCTTCTAAAGTAAGCGGAATTTGCATTTTCTGAGATTTACAAGTTGCGATAGGAATATCGTGAGGGTTCTAATGTTACAGATGCCTCATAGTAAGCTTTTTTCAGAGAGATTAGTGCAGCCTATTTACCACCCAACTTCAAGCGAACAGACCCCTCTTACGCGAATACTGAATGGTCACTAAATTACCGTAGTCGTCGCTTTCGACAACGGCGTCTGCGCCATTTGCATGGAAATATGTGCACCATTTGCAAAGTACCATTGTCAAATTCCCTCTAACAATTCTAAATCTCTACTGCTAAAATATTCCAATAAATGAATCTTAACACAATCACTTCACACTGATGCGCTAGACCTCCATAAGATTTAGCTAGTGAATGCTCACTTCGTAATTTCTCATCATATAATACTGTATTCTTTGGCAAATGGTCTGACGTCGAAGACAATCCTTTCTCATGCAGAAGGTGAGTGTGCGCAAAATTATCGACTTCCGCACCTCCTTCGCCGGCTCCATCCAAAGGTGTCCGTACCACTTGTGTGGCGTCCGGTTGCGCATGCGGTTACCATTTGCGTCTGCCAAAGCATCATTATAGCATTTTGGACAAAGATATTAATATATATGAAGCGTAAATTAGGTCAACACTTCAGATCCAAACGTCTAGCAATTCATTTAAATAATTTCTTTCATTTATTTCATTTCGTTTACACCATTAACACTTAGTCGCGCGTAGTTCTGTTACACTCGTGGTCGGGCGTCGGTCTTTTCCCCGCCACATTGTCGCTGATAAATATTTTTTTCTTTCTTAAGGGACACAAAATCATGTATTCAGGTTAATAAAACAATTTAAGATATCTGAAATGTTAACTGTATTTTAGAAATAAAAATTATTACATAGACACTTATAAAACAATTGTGATATTTCAATCAAATTCCTTTTGTGTGCATTATACTTGTATAGCAACATCATTGGGGTGAAAAATGTCAAGAGAATCTCCCTTCTATAAGAAACGAATCGCAATTTTATAAACAAAATCCAATATATCTCCAACTTGCTTTAAAAATTTACTTACCTTTGGAGGTCACGCCACGGTCTAAAAGACCGACCTGTCAACAAAACACTGTAATCAACTACCCAAACGATGACAAATTTAAGATGGCACACTCAATCGCATTACAAAGAGATAAAAGACAGATACATGAGCCCGCAACCGAACAGTACAACGTGTTCAGTCATGGTAACGTTACAAATAAAAATAGCGGGGAAAAAACCGACGCGCGACCAATTAAGCGTTTCATTTACTGTACCCATCTTTATGTTAACTATTCAAGAATATGCCCTTCATCAGCTTTTCGAAAGGTCCTGAGGCTTGAATCGATATAACTGCTGTGATTCTTCCTGGCTGCAGAGCAAGAACCGTCGCCAGGATCTTCACAAACATTCTCCTCTCGTGCACATTCTGTATGTGTGACAAATTATCGCTCTTGCTGCGTTTGCAGAGTGCCACCCTGCGGCACCCGCACCACCTGCATGGCGTCCTGTTGCATACTGCTCAATCTGCATCGCTGTATTTTGCACTAATAATTTTGAATCAGAACGCTATTAAAATATACCAAGAAATTCGTCCACTACTCTTTCAGATCTTCATTGGACATACCTAACCATTAATTTACTCACATTGTACCCCATCTTCATGTAAAATTGTATGGTAGTGCAGAATATATTTCGTCGACTTCCTGGAAGCTCTAGCGTCAGCATGTGGTTTCTACCGCTTCAACTATCCTGTTAATTCTTTCTGGCCATGTAACATCACCAGGTTTTTCGCGCACAATCCCTTCTCATGCAAATATTGTGTATGCGCTAAATTATCGCCCTTACTCCGTCACGGAACCCGTGACATTTGCACGACGTTCCGTTGCGCACCATTGTCAAAGCTCCATTTCCGTAATATCTGTCATTAGCACTGGTCATTTCCGATAAATTCTCGTGTCGCGATAAAATTGCCTCCAAAAAACTTACAGATTGCGCCAAATATTAATTATATTGAGTTCACGCTCCAAGTTCACACGACGGTGCTTCCTAAGGCTGATGCATCGCACTCTGTGATTGACTAGCAGGGAGGAGGTGGTTAGAAAAAGCGATTTATTTTTGTAATACTCCTTCTTTGGTGAATACAAGATAAATAGTTCAACGGTATTGATGTCCGTTTCATGAGTGGAATATTCGACAATAAATCTGAATCAGAAAAAATTTAAAATGTTCTCAGAAATGAGCGTTACTAGACTCTCAAAATTCATTTCCCTAAGACTATCTAGCCATCCATTTATTCGTTCATGAACCACATGTTCATAAAATGGTATGCAACAAGAGTTTACATTTTTTCAGCTTTTAGAAAGATCCCATATCACTGACGTTCACGTTCATAAAGCTTCTACCGTTTCAGCTGCCGCGTTCGTACTGTCTAACCGCGAAACGTCACCCGTTTCTTCGTGCATAATCCCCTCATGTAAATATTGCATGTCTGCTAAATGATCGCCCGCTTCACGTCACCCGTACTATTTGCATAGCGTCCTGTTGCTCACCACTGCTGAAGGAGCCTTGTCAAATCATCGGTGCTATTGGAAATTTCCGATAAATTCCCGAGGCGCGGAAAGACGAGATTCAAAGGGACGTCTGTTAGAAGACTCGCAAAACTACTATTCTAGAGCTCCAAAAAGACATATATAAACATCAATTCATTGATTCATGAACGAGATATTCATGTAAAATGGTATCTTACAACAGTTTACACTTCGTCAGCTTTCCGGAAGATCCCACATCGTTCACGTTCACGACCATTAGATCGTACATCACACACCGTTTCAGCCGTTGCGTTTATTTCTCCTGACCGCGAAACGTCACCCGTTTCTTCGCGCACAATCCCCTCATGCAAATATTGCATGTGCGCTAAATTATCGCCCGTTTCACGTCCGCAGTGCCATTTGCATGAAGAATCATTGCCACGTCGGTGCTATAAGAAATTTCCGATAAATTCCCGAGTCCCGAATGACTGTTAGTAGACCCACAACACTACTGTTCTAGAGCCCCAAAATACATATTTAAACATCCATTCATTGATTAATGAACGAGATCTTCATGTAAAATGGTATCCTATCACAGTTTACACTTTTGGGAAGCTCCCACATCATTCACGTTCACGATCATGAGGCTTCCATCGTTTCAGCTGCCGCATTCATTGTCTGACCGCGAAAACGCCACCCGTTTCTTCGCGCACAATCCCCTCATGCAAACATTGCATGTGCGCTAAATTATCGCCCGTTTCACGTCACCCGTGCCATTTGCATGGCGTCCCGTTGCGCACCACTGCCAAAGCTCCGGGGGCGCGGCGCGGCGTGGTGTGGCGCGGCCGGGCCGCCGACCGTTAGCCTGCAGAGCGCGCCATGTACGGCGCGGGCGGACCAGGCGCGGCGCGGCGGCGACGACACGCTGGCGCAGACGCCTACCGGGCGGCTGGGGGAGGTTTGCGACGGTAATCGGCGCGCCGCTCATTACGATTCGCCCAGCACGTCGGGCAACGCCACGTCGCCCTATTGTGCGTCGGTCTCACCCCGCGTGCTCACGTGCTCAACTGGGATGATGGAGGGCACCACGCATTGGTCTCGAATAGAGTCCCTAGATACAGAGAGTAACGCTCTCCATTGTTCCATCAATCCCGCGATTTTATGGCCAGTTGTCAGAAAAATGGAAACTGTGTCGTAGTCTGTATGTTGAGAACCGTGAATCTACCCCAAACCAATATTAATATTCTTGAAAATCTTCATAATGTCACCAATTAGTTTAATTTCCCTTCAGTTACTGTTTGGTGCTTGACGCTTTGCTTTGGTGACTGACGGTGCTTTGGTGGTTGTCTGGTGAGTGGATATTAAATGTCGGCGGTTGCGCTACTCTGTATCTAGGGACTCTAGTCTCGAGATGAACGGGCTGCGTTGTGTGGTGGAGGAAACAACAAGGCGAGGGAGGTATCCAAAGGGAGAAATCACGAGATTTCGGAAATAGCTTGAAGCCTCAGAATGATATGGCTCTATCCGACTTGGGAATTTGCAGGTGAGCACTTTGAAAGACTAGAAGTGTCTAATAACAGTACCCAAAACCTACGCCTTTTTCTTCTCCAAAGGGTTTGTAAAATGCTAATATGAAAACTGTTTTAATATGATACAGCTCTCTCACATTAGATGGTTCGAATATGTCAAAACATGTTCGTCGAAAATGTCGATAGAACCGCGTTATTTACCTCCGGCCGGCTGTGACATGTGGGTAAAAGATGAAGTAGTGTTTTTTGCGTGATCACAATAAAGCTATGTAGGCCTAGAGGTCCTAAGTTCGTGTTCCAGAAGTGGCGGATTTTTGGCTCTAGCTGGTTTGGACGGCGATACTGACTGGGTCCTATCTTAGAGGGTCGACTGTTCTAATTAATCTTTTCCATATTTTCCTCCAAACAGTGACGCACAGATGGTGGAGCAATACCTTAAGCATTGGCGATTAAAATTCATCCTCTCCAACCACAACCAAAAACGACAGAATGGGAGTTTGCAAAACTAATAAATCATAGCACCATGGAAGGCCATCAAGTAACGTCAAACTAAACGTTTGAATTTGGTTGTCGGCAAAAATATTGATGCAACCATATTTTCTCTGAAGAACGTAATTTGAGTCCTAAATTCTTTAGAAGTTGAAAAAAAAGTCATTGAAACGTCTCTGGAGAGTCTCTTAAATCCACATCATTGTAACATGAAAACCTTTCTTACAATACGAGATGTATCAACAAAGATGATTTTCTGCATTTCGAGAGTTGCGCAACATTATTGTTATTATTATTATTATTATTATTATTATTACATTATTCTGTCTGATTTGCGTGTGTTTCACCAAACGTGTGAACTATGAAACCAGCAAGCAGAATTTCTCTCGCTACTATACCACACGACACTTTACAACCCTGTGTACCTTACCACGTTCATCCAAAGCATTCATAAGCAGCGAAAGAAAGTGGCGAGGTCTGGCGCTGTGCACTGAACCGAACGAGAGGCGGCCCGCAGCCCTGGAATGAACGCTGCTCGTTTGTCACCGGGCCGGTCGCGGGCGTCGCGTCGCGCAGCGGCGATTGTCTGCCGATGACCTCGGCGACGCGGGGCCGCACGGGTCGCGGGATATGGATGGGCCGCGTTTTCGTTAATTGCAGACTCCCGCACCCGAGGTCGCTCGCGAAGTACCGTCGAGCCACGTTCACAGGCGGCGAGGTGGACGTGCTCAGTTGTACGGGTCGATTTTGATACTTCGCAGTGAGTGAAGAACGACGAATTGTGCTTTCTCCTCCTCCTCCTTCTTCTTCTTCTTCACCATCATCATTAATTTCTTGATAATAATAACAACAATAATAATAATAATAATAATACTCATTTTTAGGTTCCTCATAAGAATCAATTTCTTATCAAATTCTTTATCATCATCATTATGGCCTTATTCTTCCTCTGACTCTCTGAATGAGTTTGACTTAACATTTAAATGTTAATGCTAATAATGCCTTTTGTGATAATGAGTGATGGTGATTGACAATTAGGCAATCGCATAGTTCTAAGGATGTATGACACGATTCGAGATGGGAAAAAGATCGCGGGAATTGTTTAAATGATTGCACAAGAGCGCTCCGCCTGGAATTGATCGAAGCTGACTAAAGGAAACGCCGATCCAAGCGACGATCGTCGGAACTAAAACACAGAAACTCCCAAATAACCGGCTGAAGTGGCTCAGGGCATCAACTAATGTCACTGCAGTGCTTCTTCCCGGGAGATCCTAGGGTTCGAGTCTCATCTGTGGCAGGATTTTCGACACTAGATAGCCGCTGTTTGAAGGAGAATTTTAGCGGTCGGCTGCTCTGATCGGTAGTTTTCTGCACTTTCTCCGATCAACACCAGTCGATTGCCGAAGCAGTACCCTAACAAATAGGCCACGGACTGCGCGCGATGTTTCTTTCCTTTTCCTTGTCCTATTCCCACCCCTTACCTATACACACCTACACTGACATGCCCGGACACTACCCCACATATCAAGAAACCAGTTGGAAGCTTACAGCTTCTCCAAACGGGGGCGGTGCCCTGCCAGTGGGAGACACCTAGATCGAGGAAAGCCCGAGAGCCGACGAGTAAGTCGGCGCCGAATCTCATCATCCAGCGGAAGAAACATCTCTATTTCCCATTATAAATTATTCACTTCACTTCCGGTACTACTTACCATAGCAATTGACGCGCTTGAAAACGCGAAATAATCAACTGGACAACCCTGTGGCGAATTCGTAACCACGTAAACTAACGCACCATAACTTTACTCACACCAGTCACTCTTTTGTTTCACCTAGGGTTAGTACTTTGCTAATGTATACAGTCGTAAGATCGTTCTTCCGGCTTGCGCCCGTTATGGCGAGATGGGTAAGGTCGGAAGTACTCCCTCACGACGCTCAAGACAAAAACTGGGGAGATGACGAGATGATGAAGATGGTGGTAATGAAATGGGAAGAAATGATTCCGAGCTGTCTGTGGCTCGTTGCGTTGCTTATTACCCTGGAACTTGTCTGAAAGTGATCACGGAAACCACTGTTCAGAGCAGTTGACGAACGAATCTCCCAGGCGCCAGAAACTCACCAATTTTTAACACATCAAATAAATGCCTGAGACATTGCTAGGACTGAAATCACCACTTTCTAAACTCTGGTACGCTCAAGTCGCAAGGCATTACGTTTACCAGTTTGCTGATTTATCTCCCATTACCTGTTCGTCGCCACCAGACTTAACCAATCAATCACTTAAGTACTATTTTCTCGGTTACCACCATTAAATCATCTTGTCGTAGTCGGCGCACTCACTTCATCTGTTCAATAGTTTGATTCGAAAGCTTCTTCAGATGTCTCGCGTCGTGCCGTCTGGGCTTCCGTCACAAGTCGAAGTGCGTATCCTCCCAAAAACATATTCCTCTGGCGCTCTCCTTGAGTTTGACCTGACATCTGCGTACTGGTAGTAATGCTTGTAATGTGTTTTGTGTGTAGGTAAGAGTTATAATAGTTCAAGATAGAGGCAGGAAACATCGCGTACGGTCCTTGGCCCCTCTGTTAGGATATTACTCTGACATTTACCTGGTGGTGATTCGGTATTCGGCGGAGCAACCGGCCACTAAAATTCTTCTCCAGCCAGCGTCTGAATTGGACTTAGCTATCTAGCTGGTGTCTAAAATTCTGTCACTGTCTAGACACGAATCCCGTCAGAGGAATGCTACATCAATTTTGATGCTCTAAGCCAACTAAGCTGGTGATTTGATTAGGGATCAGCCTATAGTTATTAAACATATCTCGTCACGGTCGGCGCCAATTTGATCCGAGCGCTTCCCAGAGCGCCCCGCGTCGCCCCTGCTGGGCTTTCACACGAATGTGCCAGTGCACCTCCTCCCGCCAACGCCTTCTATCTCTGACGCTCTCCTTGGGTTTGACCACGCATCCGCTAGTAGTAAAGCTAATAATGTCTTTTGTGATGATAAGTGCGAGTCATGTAGTGATTTGATTAGGGTTCGCCTGGCTATTAAACATATCATGTCACGGTCGACAAACCACCTTCATCCGAGAGCGTCTGCTTGTTAGTCGCCGCCTGTCTCACACCAGTCACTTAAATATCAACTTTTCGGAGACTGCTATTAAAATATCTTGACACAAGTCGGCACAGCCACTTGGTCTGTGCAATGGCTTGATCTGAGCACTTCTCAGGGCGCCCCGCGTCGCGCGAATCCTAATATGTATCGTGTGAATATAAATAATGGGTCACATAGTGATTTGATTAGGGATAGCTATTAAGCATATCTCGTCACGGTCGGCGCACAATTTGATTCGAGCGCTTCTCAGGGCGCCCCGCGTCGCGCTGTCTGGTCGTCCACACGGAAGTGCGAGAGCGCCTACTCCCGCAACGCCTTCTTTGTCTGCCGCTCTCTTTGCCCTGCCATCTGCGTACTGGTGGTAACGATAATAATGTTTTCTGCGTTGATAACTGATGGGTCTGTAGTGATTTGATTATGGACCATCCCATCGCCTAGCTATTACGCATATCTTCTTTCTCTGGTGCTCCTCTCGGCGCACATGTTTCTACTGGAGGTAATGCTAAGACAAGGTCACCGCCACCTTCCGAGCAAAAATCATTCACTACACTTACAGGACTAATGGCCTGAGAGGTTGAAACGCGAGGAACCACTAGTAATCAATCAATCATGAAGGCAATGCTAATAACGTCTCTTGTGAATATAAGTAATGGGTCACCTAGTGATTTGATTAGGGATCAACCTGTAGCTATTAACCATATCTCGTCACGGTCGGCGCACCACTTGGTCCGAGCGCTTCTCAGGGCGCCCCGCGTCGAACCAGCTGGCTTTTACACGAAAGTGCCAGTGCACTTCCTCCTGCAAACGCCTTCTGTCTCTGGTGCTCTTCTTGAGTTTGACCTCACTTCCGCTGGTAGTAATACTAATAATGTCTTTTGTGATGATAATAGTGATTTGATTAGAGTTCACCTGACTATTAAACATACGTCACGGTCGGCAAACCACTTTCCTCCGAGAGCTTCTACCAATTGGATGGTGTTATGCATCAACCGGCAATGCGAGATCATACAATTTTTGAGATAATCGTGTTCAAAGGTTTTATTACATTTTCAGCTCTAAAAAATGTAATTAAGTTATTTCATTCATTGAAGCGCCAAACTACACATTGTGATTTGATTAGGGATCAGCCTATAGCTATTAAACATATCTCGTCACGGTCGGCGCACCTCTGGGTCCGAGCGCTTCTCAGGGCGCCCCGCGTCGCGCCGTCTGGTCGTCCACACGGAAGTGCGAGAGCGCCTCCTCCCGCAACGCCTTCTTTGTCTGCCGCTCTCCTTGCCCAGCCATATGCGTACTGGTGGTAACGATAATAATGTTTCCTGCGATGATAAGTGATGGGTTTGTAGTGATTTGGTTATGGACCATCCAATCGCCTAGCTATTACGCATATCTTCTTTCTCTGGCGCTTCTCTCGGCGCACATGTTTGTACTCGAGGTAATGCTAGAACAAGGTCGCCGCCACCTTCCGAGCAAAAATCATTCACTACACTTACAGGACTAATGGCCTGACAGGTTGAAACGCGAGGAACCACTAGTAATCAATCAATCATGAAGGCAATGCTAATAACGTCTCTTGTGAATATAAGTAATGGGTCACATAGTGATTTGATTAGGGATCAACCTGTAGCTATTTAACATATCTCGTCGGCGCACCACTTGGTCCACCAGCCTATAGCTATTAAACATATCTCGTCACGGTCGGCGCACCACTTGGTCCGCGCGCTTCCCAGGGCGCCCCGCGTCGCGCCGTCTGGTCGTCCACACGGAAGTGCGAGAGCGCCTCTTCCTGCAACGCCTTCTTTGTCTGCCGCTCTCCTTGCCCTGTCATCTGCGTGCTGGTGGTAACGATAATAATATTTTTTGCGATGATAAGTGATGTGTCATGTAGTGATTGGATTACTGAATATCCCATCGCCTAGCTATTACACACATCTTCTTTCTCTGGCGCTCCTCTCGGCGCACATGTGTGTACTAGAGGTAATGCTAGAACCGGGTCGCCGCCATCTTTCGAGCAAAAATCATTCCCTACACACTACACTTACAGGACTAATGGCCTGAGAAGTTGAAACGCGAGGAATCAGTAGTAATCAATCACTCATGGAGACAATGCTAATAACGTCTCTTGTGAATATAAGTAATGGGTCACCTAGTGATTTGATTAGGGATTAGCCTATAGCTATTAAACATATCTCGTCACGGTCGGCGCACCACTTGGTCCGCGCGCTTCCCAGGGCGCCCCGCGTCGCGCCGTCTGGTCGTCCACACGGAAGTGCGAGAGCTGCTCCTCCCACCCCCCCGCAAACGGCCTCCTCCCGGGCGGCCTTCGCGCTCCCGCGGGGCTGTCAGGCGCAGAACAAGCGAAGGCGGCGCGGCGCGGCGCGGCGCGCAGCGGCTAATCGCGTGCAATGATAGAGGGGCGCGAAACGACGGAACCAGTTGTTACGGGGCCAGACTCGTTCGCCGGCCAGGGTGCGCGGCCCAGTGCAGCCGCCGCCGCCGCTGGTGGAAATATGTTCTCGCGAGACACTCGGAGTTGCGCGATAAATTACGGATCGCTCGCGTGGAAATGCTGAGGAAGAAAGCCGCCTTTGGAAGTTGTAATAATGCGCGGGCCGGATTTGCAATTATGAGCGTACCGAGTGGGTACGCTGTTTGGTTGTGTGGACAGCCGGTGTGGTGGAAAGGCGTGTTCGATGATGGACGATTCTGAATTAAACATATTGGAGGGTGATGTTTTAAAGGCCTTTTTATTGTCTTATTGTCGGTTTTTGGATGTTTTTACAGGGTCTCTTCATGTTCAAATAGCTGTGACTTTTTGTTTTCGCTATTATCATATTTCTTGTATCTAATAACTTGATATTCATCATCTCTTCCTATCCTCTTCCAATTTGTTTTTATTTGAGGATTTCTGTGAATACGACCCTCGCGTCTTCTACAATACATCACTTTTTTCACATTACAACTCGAGGATTAATTTTCCTTCATGCAGGAATTGCATTACTTCTTTTCTTTCAGTTGTATTGCTCGACGTATTCTTATTTGTCAGGAGTATTCTTGCCACGTTTAATGATACGATTCCGAGAAGTTTAATTGCTTATGAAGTTTTTTAAAATCTGTCTTGCAAGAGGCATAGGTGCGTAATATATTTTTTTAAATTGCCGAAAGAAGGGATTGTATTACAAATATGCAAATTTTGTAGCGGGTGTTCACAAGCAGGATTAAAACCAGTATGCCCAAAACCAAGTGCTCAATTGCAAATAGGCACTTTCTATATAATTATCTTTATAATACGACGAAAAATGGATAGTTTGTAAAATTTACTAGTGCATGTTCATTGCTTAACAATGCTAAACTTTAGATGCTCAACTGAAAATATTCCGAACTTGCAAATGCTTAAGGAATAAATTTATTTATTTATTTAATTTGAGTTTTGGGGGGGGGTCTGTGGTATTCACCTGGCTCAGAATATAGAACATTCGTGAGCCCTTCACAATCCTTTCAACGTCGGCGACCTCCTTCCTCTTCTTCGACATTTCCCCGTCGCCGCACCTTGCCCTCCTCCCGCCCACTCCCGTCCACTCCCGCCCACTCCGCCCATCGCGTGCAACGCCCCGGCGGGGCCCCGCGGCCGCGTCGGCGCCGTCCACGCTAATGGAAGGACTGGACGCCGAGACGTCGACCCGGCGCCGATATGACCTCAGGTATCGACGAGTGCCCATCTGGAGCGCAGTCGTCAGCGGCGGAGGCGGCGGCTGCTAAACGGGTGGGCTTGACAGGTCCGCGCGTTATCGGTGGAAGGGTTTTGAGGGTAACACATCTATTAGAGGAGAATCGCTGTCAAAATTTATACATGGGACACGTCTGCGAGCAGGTCCATATGTGTAATGTATGATTATCTGTAATTTGAGATTGCAATTCAAGGAGAAGTTATTTCTCCACGAATCTTTTAAAATAAATAATGGTTCACAAATTGTTGACTTTTTTCACAATCTCAAGAAATCCTCTGAATGCAACCTCTTACGACGTATCAGGATGTCTTTGCAGCCGACTTGAGTGGCTGTGATAATTAAAGTCATCTCATCGCTTCTGTTGGAAGATATAGCTTTGAAACGCATCTGTCCAAGAATATTCGTCATTGAACTTTGCCATTCCTTTGGGTTACTTTCAAGAGGACCATGTGTTGTGATTCCAACGAACATGCAAGTTTTAATATCTAATGATAAAGATTTGAATTGAGTAGTAGAGAACAATAATTTTGCAAGAAAATGTCCTTTAGAATATTGAATTTCGTGCAAATGGAGATTTATAAAATTCCACAAGGTAGAGCACTCTCGCCCTCGCTCTGGAAGAAGTTAACCCATGTCACGACCAAACGACTTCTTCAGAGACATAGGACAACTTGAATGAGCACTCTGTGAATATCTGCAACGTCCATGAAAGACAAGCTGAGAAGCAAGCTGTATCGTAGCAAGCAATAGTACTGCTCGAAAGACATTAAAAACACTTTAAAAAGTGATAATCGGTCATTTAAATCAAATAATCTCTTAGGAGATTAGTATGCAAAACAGAATTGGCAGGCAATGTGGCGATTGCTACCTACTGACCAGCATTTGACCTTAGTGAGGTCAATGCATGATTTACAAGTCAATTTACAAATCTAGTACTAGCAGTGAGTTATAACTACGGTATCATGTTTCGGGTGCTTATTTATCAAAGAATAATTCAGCAGAATCTTCAACATATATAATTATCAGACTAGGTAGTTGTGTAGGGTGTAGTGATTTAACAATTTTGCCGGAAATGTCGCTTGCAGTGTATAAATAAATAGGTTAACGATTAGCGTTCTATGTCGAATTGATTACACATGCATTTCCACTTAGAGACTTTTAGAGAACAAACACTTTTTATATGAACAATCTGCTCTTGATCTAGAATCTTATTTTTTCCGGCAGCGCCAGTGTTAAGCATGTATCTTGTGAGACACTTTGTGGTGAATGCAAAAATAAGCAGAACGAACGCGAGCTTCTCTCAGAAGGCTATGTCAGCCCTTAATTACATGCACCTCACCTTGAGTATACAACACGTTTCATAATGCTGGAATTGGTCATTCCCAATAAATTTTGCGTCGGTAGTAAACATAAAGAATGTTTAATATATTGCTATTTTATGTATCCGACTAATTGAAATAGAAGGACAATGAAAGTTGTTCAATCATGTCGGCATACCGTTCCCGGAAATGGGAGATATATTAGATTTTCTTGTGCTTTCCACTGTTTAACAAATTACGTTTCGGAACATTCTTGGCTCATAAATTTAATTTAAGTCTTCAAATTAATACAAAAACTATTTATTTTAATATGGTGAGTTCAGGTATCGAACGAAGAAACACAAGTGGTATAAGATGGAATGAGTGGAATATCAGTTGTTAACATTATAAATATTAACTATAAATCAACCAAAAATTCATTTTATTTTGAGTAAGAATGAAAAATTCTTTACAAGAAAATACGGTATCATGGCGACTTGACTCTATACCTGTAGCCGCCCAAATCCCTGTCTCTTGCTCTCAAATACCGAATGCGCATCTGAGTGTATATAACTTTTTTCAATATTTTGCCATCACATATCACACAACGAAAAGTGATCATCTTTAACCCAAGGATATGCCTACATATTTGTAACATATATTTTGAGACATCAAGTATATTCATTAGAATGATTGCATGTCTTTCTCGATACTTAACTAATTTGTAAATGCTCATAAATACTGCATTTTTATCCTCTATTTTCTGTTGAATATTGCGTATGTATGCATTTGGCTTTTGGAGTCGAATTAATCAGACTTGTGCTACCTAGTGGTGTTCCCAGTCCCAGGATTTGTTTTTATTTATTTTCACGCGTAGAGGTAAGGGAGGCAAGTGGCGAGCATGAGGTCTTCCCATCAACGTACCTATAGCTTATTTGGCCTCCCTGATCTTTCTTTAGGAACAGATCTATAGAAACTCAGACGGTTCTGTTGAATTGTAAGAGTATAATTTCATAATGGTGGCCAGTGTCGTTATTCTTGTGACCACACTCTAGATGGATGGACCTGGGAAACTACGTGAATGCACATGCAGGGCACCTGTGGCGCTGCGCAATACGTTCTCAAACAAATGCACACAAAATCTGTTTTTTATTCTTAATAATTTCAATAAAAATCAACTCTTAATGTTAAACAAATGAATAAATGTTTAAATATCTTTAAATATGACCTTAATAACTATTAATAGGGCCTCGAAATCCCTGCATATGCATTGACGCAAAATAATAAAATTTTAGAACCTTCTTATATAACTTCTGAGAATTTTTCTTGTGCCAATTACTAAAATGAAAGTATGAATAATATAAAAGTATGATAGAGTAAACGGAGGACAAGATATCAGAATTGCAGCTGTGGAGATTAAAAGACGAAATAAAGAAAGTTAGGGCTTAGGACGCCTCGCATACGCATTGCAGGGTTAAATATATATTTAAGACACACGATTCATATTCATAAATGAAAGGGAATGTGCATATCTGTCGCATACAGACGTAAAATCTACTCTACCAATTTCGCTGAAATTTTCACCCTTTGTTCTTATTAGTACCGAGAGTATTTAACAAGCAGTTTGGATCAAATGGGACGTGTGGGAGTGCTGATGAGGCTCTCGATTATGATGACCTACTCAGTCGACTCAAGCGTCTCGAACAGAAGCGCTAGGCAACCCGCCACACCGTCAAGTATTACGCGCGTATGTAGCAGCATCTGCTATTGTGAAATATCAATCGGAATTTTAACACTCGATATTACGTGAACATTATCTCCGACAAGTAAATAAAATTTCTTCAAAACATTGTCATGTAGAACGCTTCCTCAAACTTAAGTGCATGTTTTAACAATAGTATTCTTGACAAATATGTTTAATTATTTTAAAAATAAAATATTTGAATTGTTTTATCCCCTCAAGATGGAACTCAAGAGCTTGAATTTTGTCTATCCAACTGAACTGTCAAAATGGAAAAATGATCTGATCTAAAGAAAAAGAAATGCTGTCAGTTGCATTTATGGACATTTCGTACAATTTAGCAGATTCTTTAAAGAGATCATTACTCTTAGAATTTATCTAATATACTTGTTGAACGAAGTATTGCCGGTCCCGCTAGTGGGCAATATTTCTTGCGAGACGCCTCGTCGCTGGGGTGTCGCTGGCGCGCGTGCAGCCTAGAGACTGCGCAGTGCGGTGCGGTGCGGCCGGGGCGCCGGCCCGCCCGCTTGCGTCACAAGGCGGCGCCGCCAGCGCTATATAAGGCAAACGGGCGCGCGAGCGGGCGCTGGCCGGCGGCGACGGAGGCGGAGGCGGAGGCGCTGGCGGTGGCGGAGGCTGGACGCCCGCGGACGGCCGCTCCGCAGATGCGCCCCGGAGGACGCGCGCCGCTGCCGAGATGAGGGGCGTGGCGGGGAATTCCGAGCAGGGGCCGCGCGAAACCGCGAGTTCGCCGGGCGATGTGTGGCATTGGGCTGGGGAGGTCCTCAATCAGCAGCGTGGTGTTCTGCCTCGCCGGCAATTTGTTTTACATTTTGGCTCTACGTTGCTGCCTGTTGACAATTGATCTCATCTGCATGTAACTACGTCTTGCGTTCATTTACTCGTATGTCTTCTTTTACTTCCTATCCTGGAGCTTCCATTCTTTTTCTCGGAATTCTGTGATGAATAATTTCTTCTTAATCTACGTCATCAACTCGGTGTTTCCATGTTTGTCTATACACTTCCCTCCATCTTCAATCTTTTTTTTCTTTATTTCACGTTCGACACACATTTCTTTCCCTCCACTTATTCTCATTTCAAAATTTGTATACTCTAAGATTAATACCACAAAGTATCTTTTTAATCCTCAATTCTCTTCAATATTTTCAAAACATATTAAACAATATTGCTTCATTGTAGTTGCTGAATTGTAGTCTCGGTCACTCGCAATAGGTAACACGGAAGGCAATAATATAAAACCACTGAACAATTCTTCGCCATTTCAAAATACAACAGAATAACACATGAATCTGGTTCTCATTCTTAAGGTAATGTTCTCTTTGTAGAATCTGCAAAATTGGATGAAATGTTAAAAAATGCAGCTGAAAACATTTTTTTCTTTAGATCCGATCATTTCTTCTTTTCGACAGCTAGTTTAATTGGATGGACAAAATGAAAGCTCTTGAGTTCCATTTGGTGGGGTTGACGCGTGGGAAGCGCCGAGGTGACAAAAAGATGAACAGCAGACGCTGCTTCGCCGTGGAAGAGCTGGGAAACCCGGGGATGTCCCTGCTCCAGGAGGTCTCGGTTGTGCAGACTCAGAGAGAGCAGATCTTTGCGTCAACGTATGTTTTGAAGCACTCGTTAACGTGCGAGTAGTAGGCTTACAGTGCGGTTTCCCTATTTTTTTTATTGATTTCTGTTTGGCCCGAAGGTCTTCTGTAGCCGAGTGCAATACATTGGGAGTATATTGAATAATATTAACATTGTTTATGAAACATGATTGATAGATGAATACATTGCGTGCATGGATACTTAACGAAGATTCAAAATTTTTTTGTGGATTAAATGTGCGAAGCCACATTAGGTACATGATAATCAAGGAGGGTCGAAGGACTGTTGCGATAGTTTCGCTTTAGTCAACTGAGGTGAGGATTTTGTTTTATGATTTTGAAATGTACGACTAAGAAAGTTTCTTTACTTCTCGAATTTTGGTGGTGTAGACGGTCGCGAGAGTTCTGATCTATCAAGGCAATTCGTTCCCCTCCCCAAGATTTTCAAGGACTGTTTCATCCCTCAATTGATGTACTAAATTACTAATATATTTTCTTTAATTTTCTTAAAAGGAATAAAATTGTATACTGTTGATCTAAATTTATGAATATTACTGCCCCTGTATCTTAGCAAAACAATATGATTTATTGCTAAGAGAAGCGTATCTCTTAGTGAATGGGAAAGTAGAACTAATTACTCTTTCCTAGGATAGGGGCAAAAATTCTGGAGAAAATTGCAGTAACCTTTTTTTACGTGAAGCGTTTTTGCATGGTATAAATACGCTCATAAAATGAAATATGAGTCGGTTGTAACTGGATAATAAATTTTATTTTAATACATAGCATGCCTTATTAAAATAATATCCATAAGTTGTTTTTGAAAATTGAGGAAACTAATAGAAAATTTGAAAATTTGTTGTGAGTTGAATAAACATTGAAAAATGCAATTTAGCAACGAAAAATTCATAAACGAGTAGAATTTAATATTTGGAAAATTGTAGAACCGGAAGAGAACAATTATTCATTGCTTGCTTTTTAGTATCTCCCATACTACTTATGGAGTGTAAAGCTGCGACAAAAAACGGCAATTTTTCTACAGAGAGAAAATAGTATTTTGGAAGTCCTGATATGGAAAACGTAGAAAAATTCCGTTCCCATATATAGAAAATTACTTTCCCTAGCATGTTGTGTAGTCAGAACTCACGTTTTGAGGGTCATTGATACCGAAAAACTGGTTTACAAGAAGTCTATCTGTCCATAGGTCTGTCTTTGGTCAACGCTAGCGTCTAAATCGTTCAATCCAATTCAATTGAATTAAACCATTCAGACAATTTTCTCCAAAATTGATATTCCATAATCAATCCTGTGAATCTTGAGACTTGGTCCTTCGAGTCATAACAAACTCGAGGTCCAGAGAATTTGAAACGAATATTTTTATTTTCATGGGAACATTATATGAACCCTTAACAATTTCAAAATTTTCTCACAAATGGTTCCAAATTTTTTGATTGTGTTTTTCTTCGAATAGAGAAAACAACGCTAAAATGGATGATTTCTCATTTTCGTAGAAAACTGTGAATTTTCTAAAATTGCAAAAGTTATAAATAATTAGAGAAGGTACGTGCTATAGAAGCTCCCATATTTTAGTATGCCACTACTTAAGAAGTTTAAAAGCAATAAGGCGTGGTCAATATAAGGAGGAGCAAGGCAACGATATGGACGGTAAGTAGGAGTGTAGTTGATGAAAAATTTCATCTGGAGGTGAATGATAAGTACTTCTGACGCTGAACCAACGTTGGCCGTAGACGCAGGTGGTGTTGTCTGCTGCAACATGCAACAGTCGTTCCTCTACTGGTCCCTGCTGTTTAATGGAAGACCCTGCTCTGCTATTAAGAGCATGTAGGAGAAACATGAGTCACGATCATATTCGGGAGAGCCGGAACTACTGCTAGTGTAAGTCAGCCACTGAAACGGTAATTATTTTCGTATAATAGATTCAATCTTTCATGTTAGAAAATATTTAATTGCAATAATTCTTCCTTTTTGTCGTGGTACAAAAATGCCATTGGAATAGAACATATAATTTCTTTCTTTAAACAGTAAGCATTTAAAAAAGACATAAAATAAGACATAATCAATAGAATTATATTTTTAAATGTACAGTCTATTATAAGGATTCAAATGTCGAGATGGCATTAAATCACATTTGAACGTAAATGTATAGTGCTCTATATTTCCAATTTAGAGCTAATCATAATTATATATGTTATAAAGAAGCCAAGATTCATGTATGGTATGTAACGTGGCTGTGCTAATAACTGGTCACTCTATTATTCCTTTTGGGGATTTTGGTTGTATATTGTTTATTTTACAGCTCGGCGCGAGAATGTTGTTTGGACAGGTGAGGAAATCTACCTTACGAATCTTATGAATCTTCATCTTTCAGAATACCCAGTGTCCTCAATTTGGAAGAGCTCACTCATGAATATTCGAATGAGCTGTCGGATCATCAGCCTCGTCACCTACTTGAATTTAAGATTTCTTCTTCTGTTATTATTCAACTTTCGGTCACCTATATATTCATCATGTTCTACATTTTATGGTGTAATTTATTGAATTAGATCGTGATTATTCATTTGAAAATAAAGCAAATTTTGTCATTTTTGGCATTTTCATTAATATTTTGAAGTATTTGGTGTTATATAAAATGCGTTCACTACAAAAAACTAAACTCTTCATTACAAAAAGTTAAGTTAAGAGTTACAAATTGTTACAAAAATGTCTTTCGAAGAAAGTTAATTTTGAACAATAGTAAAAGTTGAATTTGTCTAATTTCAGTAAACGAAAAACACATTTATTAAACACACAAAAACACATTAAACAAATTATTGAATTAGATAATGATAATTTAGTTGAAAATGGCACGTTTTGTCATTTTCCAAATTTTCACGAATATTTCGATATATTTCGTCGACATTTTATAAAAGGCCCTTTTACGTCAACATTTTATGCAACGCAATCTAAATATTGCAGAAAATTGTTACCAATGTGTTGCGAAATAGTTAATTATGAACAATAATAAATATATGATTTGTCTACGTTTGGTAACCGCCAAAAACAGGCATTCGATTCGATTCAATGATAATGTACGAGGCCCCCAGACGTTCCACAGTTCAACAACCCCAACAAACACTAAAAACAGACTGATAGCGATTCTAGAAAGAAACACGCGCAGTTTCGAAAGTCGACGAAAGAGCGAGCAGGTGGCCTAGCGGAGTGTGTAAGCCTACATTTCAGGGGGCGGTGGAAAGCGGAGCAATAAAGAAGGCCGTAGACGGGCAGCGGGCACCGGGACGAGCGCCGCCTTCCTGGTCGTGCGAGATTCGCTTTCATCGGGCGCGCCGCGGCATGCAGCCTCCCTGGCCGCGCCCTCGCGACCGGACTGAAGATGTCGCGGGCGGTCAGCGATTGCGTCAACACGGGCCGTGCGACCGGCTGAGTTGCCGCTGTCTCTGTAGTGCAGTGTTGTCAAGGTCGATGCAACGAACGGGAGTCCGTGGCACGAGTGCCACGACGAAGTCGCCCCTCCACGCCCTACCTCGCCACCAGAGACAACGCCATCCCTCTTGTAAAACGGCGGGGTTACTAATAGTTTCCTTTCCCGACGCTAGTTGCTCAATGAAGCTCGTGGAATGCTACGGTGACACCACGCGTGCCACTGCCACCAGTAGAAGACCTTGACACAACTGCTGTATAGACTTGGGAGTTTTTGCACCCTTGAACGTTAAATCAATTGAAAGAACTATTGATCTTCTGCGCATGCGCACTTAGTGTTTTCCATCACTTTTGTGCATCTGCGCATACGCAAAAGATCGATATTGCAGTCGATTGCTGCCCGCTAGGGCGTGCAAAAGCTCCTTACTATAACAGGGAAGTTCTAGAATTCGAGTCGCGGCTGTTGGCGGATTTTTCGGCACTAGCTAGGTAGCTGGATCGATTTCAGTCGCTATCTGAAGGAAAATTCCAGCAACTGACTGTTCTAATCGGTTTCCGTGGTTTCTACGATCAATACGAGGAGAATGCTTGTGCAGTACCCTAAAAAATGGGCCATGCAAGGCGCGCAATCTTTCTTACGTCTTCTTTGTCCTATCCTCATCACTTACACACACTTACACTAACATGCACTACACTACCAAACATGCCGGTCGGGAGCTTAGAGCTTGTTCCGGCTGGGCCGGTGCCCCGCTGGGGGGAGATACTTGGAGGGGAAATGCTTCGCCAGCCGATGTGAAGGTCGGGGCCGGATCACCATTCAGCAGGGAAGGAATCACCGCCATCTCTTTTGATAAAACATTCACTACACTAACAGGAATAATGGCTGCATTAGTTGCTGGGCGGAAACATCAATTAATCAATCAATAAATGAGCAATGCACGTTGTCGATTCGTGTACCACACACCTGTCTCCAATTTGGCATCCTTGATGTTCTTCCTTTGATTTATGGTCACGTAATTTTTTGTGCCATCATTTTCTTTTAGAAAAAAACTAGAGTATGTATGTACTAATTTTAAGGTATTGAATAAATTGAGTATTGAACTCTATAACTTCTATTTAATGAAATGTAGGCTTCTCAGATGTCTTATTAATAAAAAATAAATAAAAAAGAATGGAGATCAATGTACATATTTTATGTGGATCATCACGATATAATTTCTTGGAAAATTCAAATACCATTCCTTCTTTTTGTGTCTTCAGAAACATCAAGATTTATTAATATCTAATTATATCTGAAAGTCAAATTTCTAGCGTCCATACGTGCTTCCAATTACAGAACGGAAAAATTACTTTTGAGAATAGTCTAAAAGGAATTTAGAGGCACGTTCCATGTTTCCTTGTGAGAATGTAAGCTGTGTTATGTATTTGCGTTATGAGATGTTGAATAATAATGATGAAATGAACAAACATTACCAAGCTTGTTGAAAATTAAACTAACGTAGGACCAGCGAATATGTAGGGTCCCTTATTTTGTGACCTTGTCAACGCAGATAAAGCTTTGATTTCTTAACGACACTTTCAAGTTTCATTTTACTTTAACATTAAAGCAAATTTGATGAAATAGTGCATGGATTTATTTTCTAATTCATAATAAATGTACTATTCAATAAATGAGATTAAAGGTTTCTTTAGAATTAATGTTATAAAACTATCGCTATAAATGGGCATAAATTTGATTATCACATAAGCCAATTCATTATTTAGAGTGAAAATCTTCCAAGTAGAATTAGTTTCAAAACGCAAATTAAACAGTTCTTAACAAGCGGAAGGCCAAATTAACTTCATTGTTTAGAATGTAATTCCATAAGAAGCCACAAGAAACCTGGTTGCCAGAAAATGTTCTCTAAAAGTAAGGCAGGTTTATAAAATCAGAAGAAGGAAACGCAGAGTATGCAAGATCTGGTCGTAGGACATTATTCCATTAAGTCTCACGGAAATAAGTGTTGGTCTCGGAACTGTCTAGTTTACGTAAGCACTTCCTGACAAGAATGGATGACTCCCGGTCACGTTTACTAAAACTCGCCAGGAAATTTCGCCGGTCTCACGCGTAGACAAAGCCAATTAATTTTCAGCTGACAGGAAAGAAAAATTAAAAATTTTGTTGAGAGCCTTGAAGAGTCGTTCCTTTCACAAATATCAAGGAAGGGGACAGAAGTTCGCAATTGAAGATAGCTCTAAGTTTCTGCTTATCTGATTACTTTATGATTGTGTACTCGAAAACATCATAAAAGTTGTCTTGAAATAAGGCGAGGAGCAGGATAGCTCTAATGAAATGTATTTCTAATCGAAATATGTATTTGAAAGGAAGGTTTCTAGAGATCGCTTCTCGGTGGGAATGAGGTAAACTTGCACTTTCTCGAAGGTGAACCATTAACGAGCGTGTTCGAGAATATTTGCGTCTGCGATGAAAGTTCCAAACATGGCTAACGTTCTTCCGTCTGCCGACAGCCTCCAGACCAGTTCTCCATAAAGATTTCTGTCAGTTTGTAGCAAGTGCTGGTTGTACATTAGACACCTTTCTCGCGCGCCTACGAGATGGAGTATCTTCTACAGTTTGAGATATTTGTAACTGGCTTGCCTAAAACACGAAATACGCTTGGTACTTTGATGTTTCAATTGAGAGTTACAAGTTCAATACTGGAGATTCATGTTACTGATTCACGTACCCTATGCTTTAACGGCTGGAGAAAGTTATTAAAATAGTGTCATCTGAAGGCTATAGGTGTGTTTGTTACCACTCAAAACTTAGTAGCTACCAACATTTGGAAATAAATACGTATGAACTCAATTTTATGATCTGAAAACGCGAATTGAATTCTTCAATATGATGTTCAAATAAATGAGAACATTTGATACATTTAACCGTGGCTGATCGTGAGATTCAAAAAGCAAGATAGTTGGAGAATGGATGTGTTCTTCAATCAAACAATGAAAGCCTGCCGAAAGCGACTTTGCGGGTAGAGGCTGAATGGGACGAGGAGAGGCGGTTTGGTGTGCGTAGGGGCAGGGTGGGGAGACGAATTGGGACGATTAGGAGCTGGGAGGGGTGAGGTGGGTAACCGAAGTGGGATGAAACCTGGCGGGACGGCACAGTGCAAGACAGGGCGGAGCACGACGGGGTTTGGCGGGGTGAGATTGGGGTAAGTGGGGAGAGGCGGAGCGAGATGGACCATTTCGTACTGAAGAAGGTCGCAATATGACAGCCTGAACCTTGGCACCTATAACATGGCACTTTCCGGACAGCCAAGTGGACAGTGAGCGAGATGGCGGGACGAGGCGGGACGAGGCGGGACGAGGCGGGACGAGGCGGGACGAGGCGGGACGAGGCGGGACGAGGCGGGACGAGGCGGGACGAGGCGGGACGAGGCGGGACGAGGCGGGACGAGGCGGGACGAGGCGGGACGAGGCGGGACGAGGCGGGACGAGGCGGGACGAGGCGGGACGAGGCGGGACGAGGCGGGACGAGGCGGGACGAGGCGGGACGAGGCGGGACGAGGCGGGACGAGGCGGGACGAGGCGGGACGAGGCGGGACGAGGCGGGACGAGGCGGGACGAGGCGGGACGAGGCGGGACGAGGCGGGACGAGGCGGGACGAGGCGGGACGAGGCGGGACGAGGCGGGACGAGGCGGGACGAGGCGGGACGAGGCGGGACGAGGCGGGACGAGGCGGGACGAGGCGGGACGAGGCGGGACGAGGCGGGACGAGGCGGGACGAGGCGGGACGAGGCGGGACGAGGCGGGACGAGGCGGGACGAGGCGGGACGAGGCGGGACGAGGCGGGCGAGGCGGGACGAGGCGGGACGAGGCGGGACGAGGCGGGACGAGGCGGGACGAGGCGGGACGAGGCGGGACGAGGCGGGACGAGGCGGGACGAGGCGGGACGAGGCGGGACGAGGCGGGACGAGGCGGGACGAGGCGGGACGAGGCGGGACGAGGCGGGACGAGGCGGGACGAGGCGGGACGAGGCGGGACGAGGCGGGACGAGGCGGGACGAGGCGGGACGAGGCGGGACGAGGCGGGACGAGGCGGGACGAGGCGGGACGAGGCGGGACGAGGCGGGACGAGGCGGGACGAGGCGGGACGAGGCGGGACGAGGCGGGACGAGGCGGGACGAGGCGGGACGAGGCGGGACGAGGCGGGACGAGGCGGGACGAGGCGGGACGAGGCGGGACGAGGCGGGACGAGGCGGGACGAGGCGGGACGAGGCGGGACGAGGCGGGACGAGGCGGGACGAGGCGGGACGAGGCGGGACGAGGCGGGACGAGGCGGGACGAGGCGGGAGAAAGCGCAGAGAAGCGGGGTGGGGGAACAGGCAGGCACGGTGAGACGGGGTGTCGCGAGAAGGCGTGCCAAGGGCCCGGCGCGAGCGGGTCCCCATCGCCGCGTGCAGGCATCCGAAGCGCGCGGGCACGCGCCGGTGGCCGAGGGCGCCCCGCCCGGAAGTCACGGCAGGCGGCCGCACGCGGAATCCCTGGACGAGCGCGGGCGCGCGCGCGCGCGGGAAACCCAGAGGCGACGCCGCTCCGCGCCCAACCGCGCCGCAGACGAATGATTTCCGCCTCCGCTCGCCGCACTTAGCGATGTTAGCGTTGAGTGAGAAGTTGCCTCTGGGTTTGGGAGGCCCAGCAGTTCACTACTCTACGTTTTTCACTCTCAGTGTTACTTCGTCATCCTCAAGCTAATGTCACTTGCATCTATTCTTGTGTGCGGTCGCAGTGGGAGATGACTCGGTCGCAGTGGGAGGTGACTGACGGAACTGCTGATCTTTTGAGAGGTATGAGTGTCAAAAGTACAGGCAGCCTTCCATATTTCCCTACATAATGTTATAATTTTATGACATTTTTGGGGTGAGCATATCACGTTAATCCTGGTAGTTAAACGAAGATAGTCATCCGAAAATGTGTGGGAATTTGCTGAAAAAAGTTCTCTTGAACAGAAGGCAATACGCAAGAGGAAGAAAGTGAATCTTTGAACCGAAAACTTTGAGATAAAATAACAGGAAGTATTCAATTTACGAACATCCGTCTACAGAAACTTCGTAGCATCAGACCTGCTGCCTTAAAAGCTTCTACAAATTCACAGTTTAAATGGCTGAAAAAAGATTTGCAAAAGTAATGATCTGGAGATTCCAATGCGTGAATCAGCAAGAATATTCGAACGAATGCAAATGTAGAGGATTCCTTAAGTTTGCATCTTATTTCGCAGGAAATTCTCGTAGGCGGGATGGAAAGTGAAAGGCATTCAATTTAATTCAGCAAGCATATGGAAATAAAATGTGAGGCGGAACATTAAGTTTGGACCTCCGAGAGAGAAAACGGCGTACCAGGAAACGCGAACGTCAGACGTTAATAGCACTATCCTTTAAGCAAGGTAACCGGTGAAATATCACACAAAATATTTGTCCCGTGCTTTTACTTTTTATTGGACGCGGCTCCAAAAGAGGTCACGTTTTTCTCATACGAGCGCCGGCGTAGACATATTTTGAACGAAGCCATTTCTCACCCAGGACCGGATTGGCGTCAGCGTCCAGTCTACAACAGTGAGTCCCAACTGTGTAAGGTCAGCGACAGTTTCCAACACAGGCTATATGTTAATGCATGTTATTGGTGTCCGCTTTATTCTAATAGAAGGAATAGATTAAAACATGTACAGAAAACATGCCAGGTTTATGTTCCGACTAGTGGTTCTCTGACATGCTAATGCCTTTATTTTCAAATTATTTCTGTCGCTGTTCTCACAGAATCAAGATACAAATTATAGCCGTTTTATTGATGATGAGTCATTCAAAATTACACAAGTTATGTTCATTTCAGACATTTTCTCATTATAATGTAACTTTGTAGCTGTGACAGCAGTTATAACACGTAAGTTTCAGTTGTATATTTCAGGTCTACATTAAAAACATTTATATTATGATTTTGTTATAATCTTAAATGTGAGTATACGTCGAGTAATTAATGAGAAGGTTGTTTGAGCTCGAGTTATTTGCACGACTTTCGGCAACTAACTTCCTTTAAAGATAATATACCTTTAGAATAAACCATTTGCTTTATTGATTATAACCAATCAAGAGACTTTTCAGTTCATTTTTTGGCAGGACGATGTTTAAAATTGGCAAAGACAACGTATTCAGGACAGAGAAGATGTATTTATTATTTTTTTTCAAAGGTGGTCTACATCCGTTCACAGAATTAAAAAAGAGTGATGAAAGTGACTAAAACAGTGACTTAACATTATCTTGAAAATCCTTAAATGTAAAATTTAAAGTTAAAAAGAGTCGAACCACGAAACGAACTTACCACGAAAGCGCAATCCGTAGAACTTGTTCATGGAACTGTCTCTTTCTTCATCTCCAATCTGAATAAAAAAAGTAGAGGATGTTACTTATGATGGGGTGTTTGAAGTAAATATTTGTAACATAAAGTACTTGTTAAAGCCTTTTACATTATGTGCGGTGTACTATAAAGTGTTTCATTAAACATGAATGCTACTTGAAATAAAATTATATATTCAATCATTTTCTTGCGTTTTGTTTCAGGTACAAAAGTTCGAAGGAAGCATCGTCTTCCGCCATCATGAATATGATTACGTGACGTTTTCACCTGATTTGTACATAATAGAACAATACCTACAACAGAAGGTAAGCGCTGTGAAAAAAATTAGAAAAACATATTCAAATAAAATGTCCCTGCTCGTAAATTATTCAAGACATTTAAGATCCGATTAAAAGAATGTTCGATTTGAAATCAGATTTTGTTTTTAAGGAGTATTCGTACGATTTGCAGCAGCACAAATGCTGACCAAAACATCATAAAATGGTTTTCAAAATAGTAGCACATAACCTGCCCAAAAATAACAAATAAACAACTCTCGTGTAACACTAGACTAAAAAAATACTTCAACAATGATTTTTGTGTATTTTTACCGAGTTCCTAAATATCGAACAGAACCACAGAAACCTTACAAAAACCCTAGACGACATGGCTTTTTTCTATTTCCATGCTCATTGGAAATTAGTAATATACATGTTTTTGTATTTTTTTTCGAGTTTCTTGCACCTAACGGGTCCATAGACATTTCTTGAAAGACCAGAGACTGCATATTTTTCTTTCAATTTCAACGCGCATCGAAAATCAGTAAAATATATTTTTCTCGAATTTCTAGCTATCTAACGAAACCATAGGCAGGTATGGCCGGAGGCAGTAAAGCAGTGTTCTCAAGATCGATGCCACGAGCGGGAGTCCTTGGCACGAGTGCCACGATGAAATAGCATCACCACGTAGTTCATAACGCCACCGCAAGAGACAAATTGTAAAACGGCGGGATTAGTAATAGTTTCCTCTCCCGACGCTAGTGGCGCAGAGAAGCTCGTGTCAAGGCACTGTGTCGCGAGGCGTGCCATTGCCGCCAGTAAGGGACCTTGACACCACTGCTGTAAAATTTTCTTTCAATTACTGCGTGAATTGGAAATTAGTAATAAAATGAACAAAGATTTCAGTTGCTATGATGTTCCTTGTCGACTTTCAAAATTTAAAGATCTTTAAATTTGGGGTTTTACGTGTTTATTTACCCAAACTAAATGGAACTAAACTATGTATCAGTAGAAATGAATCCAGTTCACTTTTTGTAACGAAATAAAACGGAAATGTTCTCTCTCGGGGATTGTCCCTCTGAAGGCCAGCGCATTTATAATTTGTGCATCCGCGTATTAGATTCCGTGTTTTCAGCCCGTCACCCGTCATGTGCAATTACTTCCACTGATTCATGGGCTTGTTCTCCTGGGTCCAACGATTGGATACGTGCACCGGCCCCGGTACCTCACCTGCTGGACGGCCGCGCGTCCTTCTCAAGGTGATTGCCGCGCAGACAACAATCAGCAAGGCCGCCCGCGTCTTTCGGGTCTCCGGTCTCAGGTTTCGGGTCGACCCCTCCGCCCGGTCGAGACCCGGATCTGCCCCGCACGAGAGCATCGGCTGCAGTCGCGGAATCCTCCGACTTGCCTCTTCTTCCACAATGTGGGTTTCCTTTGGAAGAGAGTTTGCTTTCGAGGTCAACTTCAAACGTTGAATCGACCACGCAATTAGAGGTTTGTAATAATTTACAGCAGTGAGATCAAGGTTGTTGCCTCACCTGTTGGTGAGGTTCGGTTGCAATTAAAGCAAAATGAAATCTCCCGTCTACATAGTTGACCACTCCACCACAACAGAGGAGTTGTCAAACCCGCGCTGGAGTTTACATGTGGTATATCATTCGGAGGGGGTTAATTGAATAATGGAATGTTCAATTATTGACAAAAGTTCAACAGACAGAAGTATAAGCAGGGCTTGATTTCTGGCAGAATGCGACGGAAAGGCGTTACGGTACCTCTATTATTATTATAAAATCGTACAATAATATACAATTATTTCTATTAAAATAATAAGTAATTTGAGAAGCGTTCCGGGAAAAAATTTCATAAATCAAACGCTGAGTGTAAGTGTATAAAATCAGCGTCACATACTCTCCCATACTCTCAGCGTCACATACTCTCCCTTCAGAAGTGTATCTCATGTTGTGAGGCGATGTTTAGAACCGCTGACGATGGCAACAAAAATGCGGCCGAAATGTTGTTTGTGTCAACTTTAATTTTTTAATTGATCGTACTGATTTTATACACTAATATTACTGATTGTTGAATTTTGTTCAATAATTGAACATTCCATTAATGATTTTGCCGACACAATAAAGTCTTTTCTCGAGTTAGTTGAAACAATTTAAGTAAGTTTGTCGTCATTATGTTTATTAATACGATTTATATTTTTATTTTTCTGTACACTTCTTTTTCACGTGCAATTCCTCGAATATAAAATAACTGAAATATACAGGGCTCCGGAGGCAAATGCGGAGACTAATTTCTCAAATTTGTTTCATTTGTCTGAAACGTGAGTTAGTTTCGAACCGTTTCATGATTAAATTTGCTTGTTCAGATTTTTATGGTACCAAATTTAGATATTAGTCCAGAATTTTGTTTTTAATATGTAAGTCAAATCGATAACATTTATAACACAAAATTTAGATGCAATAATTAAATAATTTACCAATGTAATAGAAAGATGATGAGTAGTTGATAATTAAGTCAATTCTTAAATATTATAATTAAATTTTCAGTGCTTGTTTGTATAATTTAATGTGAAACTTAGCTCAAAACAGACACCTTCTTTAACTGTCTGAATATACATACAAGAAACATTTCTCAATAGACATATTACATGAATTACTCTTGAACATAGGCAATTATAAAGCTTCTCGTTTCTTCCTTCAAAAAATCGTTTATATTAGTATAACAAGTGATGTGCCTTCTAATTGTTTATCAATGAAATTTCAGAGACCTAAGGTATCACACAGTAGATACAAATAAAGTAAAAAAAGTGAAAAAAAAATCTGGATTTAATTTTATATGACAATTTTCGTAGTAGAGGGATTTCCGGCGGAGCGTCTTGAAGACTCTCGTACGTTACCGTTCCTGGCCAGCGCAGGCGGTTACCTTGGCAATGGCAGCTAAGGATGAGGATAAGGCGGGTGAAAAAGCGCGGAGCGTTTCCTGCCTCCAAGGCCGCACCGCCACGCCCACGCGGCCGCTGGCGGCAGAGCGGCGCCGCCCCTCCCCCGCCTGCGCAAATCCCAACGCCCACCGCCCGCCCACACGCGCGAATTCCCATCGCCCTCTGCCCACCCTCCGCCCGCCCACTGCCCGCCCACCGCCAGCTCACCGCCCGCCCACCGCCCGTCCTCCGCCCGCCCTCCGCCCGCCCACCGCCCGCCCACCGCCCGCCCACCGCCCGCCCACCGCCCTCACACCGCCCGCCTACCGCCCAATCTCCGCCTGTCGTCCGCCCGCCCACTGCCCGCCCTCCGCCCGCCCACCGCCCACCCACCGCCCGCCCACCACCGCCCGCCCAATCTCCGCCTGTCCTCCACCTGTTTTCCCCCGCCGCCGCGCACCATCCGCCCGCCCACGGCTCGCCCATAAGCGCGAATCCCCATCGCCAACCGCCTGCCCACCGCCCGCCAACCGCCCGCGCGAATCTCCACACAGCGAATCTCCGTCGCCCATCGGTAGAGTTTGTTTAACCCGGAGGATTCAGGTTTTAATTGTACTCCCAGGGCGCCAGATTTACTCGTATTGTTTTCTGATTATTTCATTATTTCAGATATGACGTCATTTTTAAAAAATCATGCAATTCACAGAAAATACTGATGATATTATATCGCTCTCTTCCAACACAGCAAAACAAAACAAAAACGAAACAAAAGATAAATTTTCATTGCATTTACTACTGACGTTCCCAAAACATATTTTGATTCAGATCAAACACAAATTGGAATAGATTTTTAAGGTATTACAAACCACTGCAAATACATTTCTTTAAGTTTATTCATACAAATATTCAAATGACAGTGTTAGTTTTGTTATAAACAAAATTTATAGTTTGATTATTAGTTTGAAAATAATTTTTTGAAATAATTTATTTATGTTACAGATTGATAAATAAACATTAATATCTAGACAAGTTTTCTAACTCCAGTTTGATACAAAAAGCTTTTCATCTCGCTTTGATGCATAATTTGAATTGTCCGGTTGAGAAACATTTGACAGGTGGCAACTCTGCTCACCGGCCAACAATTCATGCGAGTTTCAAATGAATGAGAAGGATATAGAGTAACCACATTGAAAAAATTTCAAAATTCATTCATGTCTAAATTAAATTGAAGATGTTTCGAAAAACTTTTTCCTCAATGCAAAATTCTGAAGATGATCCGGTGCAAGTGTGGAAGTGCAACAGCAAATTCTGAGAAATGCTTTCCAAGATTGTAAACTCTATTCTGGCTCATGAATATGTATCATTTCACCTCTCCAGCTGAATTAGCAAAGGCTCTAGAAATTCCGAGTAATGCATTATTATAAGCGTTTCATTGCCTGCATGTTTCATTGTGCTAAACGAATATTGTCATCGAAAAGGATTTTCTTCTTTTTAATTCACTGGAAGCTTTCGGTTGATGATGCATTGTAAAAACTTTTCAGATTGCATCATCAAGATCTCAACGTTTGGAAATGACTACAATCTACAGGCAAAATCTCTTTTAACATATTATAAGTTAAAAAATTGCCCATGAATGGGTCCCTGATGCTAATTAATACGTTTATTAGTGTATTTCATACCCAAATAAAAGTCCAAATTCTCTATTCGTAACTGTTAGATTTTGAACAAGATTAGGTCGTTCACATTCTTTTCGTTTATTACCACGAAAATGAATAAATTTTCTAAAGGTGTTTATAGAGGTATATTTCACCAGACGAAGATTAAAAATCCGGAGAGGGATCACCGAGGTCCAGCGTAGATTCGCGTCGAGAACCCGCCCTGGGTTCGACGACCTTCGCGGCGTTGGCCCGCCCTTCGGCCTCCCCCCCTTCCCCTCCGCCACGTGCACGTGCACGCGCAGATGGCATCCGCGTGCGCGTGCGGTCGGTGCCAATGCGACCCGGAGCCAGAGGCCGAGCCGGAGGCGGAGCGGGGACCTCTGGCCATGTGGCGTGCCGGCGAATTCCCAGAGACGGACAGCGTCGCAATCTCCTCAAGAATCAATTTAAACAAAATCCAAATCATCTAGAACAAGTAGCTCAGAACAATAACTCAAGCCCATGGTTCGTTTCAAATCTACAGTTGCAAAAAGAGTTAAATATTCCATACATAATCTCATTCATTATCAAGATCTCCAGCAAATCTACTCTTTCATCAAACAAAACGACCAACTATCCCATTTCAACCTCGCTCAAATCCTGGATTACCGAACTAGAATTAAAAACAGGTTCCCTATTCAAGCTTTTTTAAACATTCAGTTCGAGTCGGAAAATAAGTAAGGCGCTTCTTGAGCTTCTTTACACTGTGTAGTTAAGTTTTAGATTTAAGTTAGTGTTAGGTTAATTTAAGTCGCTAAGAATAAATATGTAAAAGTACTAGGTACTGATCTATGTAGCTTATATTACCAATAAACATAAAATGAAAATGAAACGAAAGAGTCGCAATCTGAACGCCAAACCAGTGTTACCTCGGACCCGATAGCCCCGCCTGGCAGCATTTAGGAGTTGAGGAGGAAATGGTAACAACTGAAGGCTTTGCGAAGAGTTTCAAATGTATTAATAATAATGATAAAAAATAATAAAATAATAGTAATAACAATAATAATTATGTGCAAGTATTGTAGAGGCACCAACAGTCTCTAAATGTGCTCAATAGGAAGCTAGTTGCAACCAGGAATAGACTTCATAATCAGACGACTCGTACATCTTTCGTCGTGAATTAGAGGAATAATAATAGTAATAATAATAATGTAAATAATAATAATGTGGTAAATAAACAAAAAAAATGTCTTTATTAATGGAGAGATTCAGACCATATGCTCTGCTCTTCCACCTAACCTCTTGTATATACATCTGTACAGAGTTTTAACATTTAAGAGGGAGAAGTAAGCTGCGTATCATATTAGTATTATTGTTTTGGATACAGCCAACTGGTGATATTGGTTTATTGGCGAGATGTTACCATCGCAAATATTTGAATAAAAGATATCATTGCCAAAATTATTTATGTTATCAACAGTTTTTTATGGCTTTTCCGTTAGATCTGGTTCAAAGATTTAGAATAGTACGAAGACATCATAATAAAAAAGTATTCGTCAGGCGAGAAAATAAAAGATTACATTAGTAAATGTTATCCGCAAATAATCTGATTTTATAGATAGAGGAAAGAACATCATCCAACAAAAAAGAAAAAGGAAGAAATGATATCTATTGAATATTTTGAAATATTTTGTATTCATTAAAAATTAATATCTGTTGAATACAATACGTTTTATCGTGCCCATCTTTCTTTCATTTTATTACATTAAGTTTATTCACGTTATTTTTAATTTAAAGTATTTGTCGCTAATATTTGCAGAAGTAATTTTTTATTTTTCTCATTGTTTAATTTTCAATATTTTAAATATATGTGCCAGAACTGAAGAAATAAAATGGTGCTAAGGACATCTTTCATTCAAACACTTTGGTAGTTCTTTACAACACACACAATGCGGACCAGTTTGAACTCTCTTGACAATTAGCTACAATATGGGCGGAACCAGAGATACAAAACGCAAAGCACTACTCTATCTGCTGTCACCGCTGCAAAGAACGGGAGATTGTTGGGGAATGTTCATGAATGCGGTTCACAAATTACACAAGGCTATTGTGGGCTACGAAGTGTTCTCTATGATATATCGCGAATAGACAAGTATACGGGGTCAGTATAAGCACTCTCATCAATGCCTTCGTATCGATGTCTCCTATTCTGGCCACTGCCAATAACCTCTTCGCTCGAACTCAATAATCTTTGTGTGAGTGTACGATGTATAACCAAGAGGATACGTTCCCACATTAAACAGCTTATAAATCATTTTCAGATAGCAGCTACTAGGTAGGGAAGAAACCTCCGCAATGCCTTTTTAAATACTTTAAAAGAAATGATAGACTTTGAGTTAATCCCAGATAATTTTGTTAGTTTTACCCTCTTTGGAATTACTCTTACCTTTTCTGTAATGTTAACTTACATGGAAATAATTGAAAGTTTAAATATACTTTAAAATGTAAATAAGTGTTAGTATCAAAAGCATTGGATTTGTCTGAAACGCGCTCATAGCTGTCAAAGAATCCTATGTCTATAATTCGAGACTATTGGGTCCATTTTCATTTTTTCACTTTTCGTTTCCGATAACTGCTACGCTATAAATACTGTGATCAAATTATAGCTATCCTTCCACATCATCTATTTATCTTCATTTGTAACGCAAAGATCTTTTACCTAATCCTTTTTCCTTACAAACAATTACCTAATCCTTCCATCACTTGGAACTATCCCGATTAATTGATGTTTCCAGGCAACGCTATAGGCATTAGTGCCGTTAGAGAAATGAATGTTCTTAAACCTGGGAATGGCGGTGTTCTTCCCCCCCCCCCATGGATAGTGAGATCCGGGACCGATCTACATGTCGGCTTGCGGGGGATTTTCATCTTAGGTATCTCCTGCAGATGGGTACCGCTTCAGCACGGACAAGCTCTAAGCTCTCGACAAATGAGATAGTGTAGTACGTGTAAGTGTGTGTGTGTATGTGTGTGTGTGTGTGTGTGTGTGTGTGTGTGTGTGTGTGTGTGATTGAGAGGAAAGGATAGGAAAAGGAATAGGAAAGACAGATTGTGCGCGGTCTTTGGCCCGTTTGTTAGGGCACTGTTCCGACAATCGTATTGATTGGAGAAACCACTTAAAACAATCGATCAGAGCAGACACCAACTTAACCCTTCAGCGGGCGCGTACCGGCACTCAGGGCCGCATTCTTACATTTTTGTTGATTACATGTAAATTATGCATGTCGCACTATTGACCTCATAGTTCTTCTTCCTTCGTT
The DNA here is from genome assembly GCA_031308135.1 of Acheta domesticus. Lineage (NCBI taxonomy): Eukaryota > Metazoa > Arthropoda > Insecta > Orthoptera > Gryllidae > Acheta > Acheta domesticus. Next base: position 127,686,311 of record JAHLJT010009355.1, read on the forward strand.
ATATTTTCCACCACTCAAATCACGTTTTTAAACATTGTCGATCGACCGTTATTCATTAGTAATCGGAACTCTGCAACGTACCGCACGCGCTTTGTCACGTAAGTGTAATATATGCGTATTTTATCCATTAGAATTCTTATTGCAGTTTTGGTATTGAGATTTATGAGACATATTTTGGACTATTAACTACTAATTCAAATTTAATGCGTTGTTTCCGAAGAAACGTTAGAAGGCACGTTTGCACTGTTTTCATTCCCCGCCATGTAACACGTGCAAAGACACGGAGGGAGCAAGTGATGGATCCGATTTTTAATAATATTCTTATTTCTTTTGGCATTTACATAGTTAGTGAGTTAGTGATAATGAAATAAAATGTTTAAAAACATAAAGAATATTCCCTTCACATTCGCTGACAACAGTAATAACTATTGCCGCGAAAATCGAAGAAGATAAATGCGGTACGGAGTGTCACACGCGCCCGCTGGCGGGAACTGACGGGACGCGCCCGCCGGAGGGTTTCGACCGAACTCCCCAACTCGTGTCGAAAATCCACACGGGGGGCCGAGATAACCGAAGAAGTCCCAGGCAAAAGGCACCGACCTGAGCGGGGCCACGTGGGATTATGCGGTGGGGGTTCACCCTGCGGCGCGGTGGTCGAGGAGCCTCCGGGGCTTAATTGCGCCCGCTGTAGCAGAACGCCCCGCCGCGCCGCCCGCGGTCAGCATTGTCCTCCGCGGCGGTGAACAATGGCGCCCGCGGCGGCGCCGACGGCCGAGGCAGCGGCGGCGGCGACAGGGACGGGTGGGGGCGACCGTCTAACGAGCAGGCGGGAGCTACCTTCGCCACGCCGCTGGTGATGAAGGTGGTTAGGATTCGTTTGTGGTGATTTTGTTGTTGGGGAGGAGAACAAGAGGTGGTTTGCAGTATGGTTGTGGAGCTGAGGACCGCGATGTTTGCGTTGCATATGAAGATAAATAGTTGATGTGCAAGGATAGCTATAATTTGATCACTGTATTGATAGCATAGCAGTTATTGGAAACGAAAAGTGGAAAAATGAAAATGGACCCAATATTCTCGAATTATGGACACATGATTGACAGCTTTGAGGCCGTTTCAGACAAATCCAATGCTTTTAATACTAAAACATTTTTTTTGATTTTTAAGTATTTTTAAATTTTAAATTCTTCCCTTATAAGTTAACTATACAGAAAAGGTAAGAGTAATTCCAAAAGAGTAAAACTAACAAAAGCATTTGAATGTTGAATAAAGGTTAAGTTTGGATGTACCCAAATATGCAAGTTGCAATATTAATTCTAATTGTCATTGCAGGGGCAAAATCAAAGTCCACACTAAGTCACTTTACATACCTTCTTCTAATTTTATTTAACAAGCAGTGAACCACACATGATTGATGGTATTAGGCTCGCAATATATAAAATTCAAATCTTAATGTTTAATATTTACTCATGTTATTTTCACATATGACCTTGTACTTAAGTAATCATTAAATTTAAACATCAATTACTATTGATTTTAATATTCTTGCTTCCAATTGCGAAACTCTTTACACCAAATGCGCATGTCACGGATTGCGCACGATGGATAGTAATTATCGTAATATAATAATCTATTACGTTCCTTCTACCAAATTAGCACAATATAATGAATGCAATAACCAATTATTATGTTTATATGTGTATGACAACATCAGTATAATCATTGCTTGATCGTATGCAACAGACACAAAGCGAAACAATCTTATTCTGCCTTAAGTGATTTAGACACGGAAGTCGGAGGAGATGGATATTCTCATACGTTGTAACAAGTGAAATGCGGAGCTTGCGAGGCAGGCGAGTGCGGGGCGGGAGGGGCGTGGCGGGGGCGCGTCGTCCATCTCCCGCGCCGCGTCGTGGCCCCGCTGCGCTGGCAGCGCGGCGGATGCGGGAGCCGTGTAGCGATCGCCGCTATCGACACGTGGATAAACGGCCTGCCTTTCCTCTCCGCCTCGCCTCGCAGCGCGCAGCGTGGCACGGAATGTGGCGGAGGGGAGGGAGGCGGGGCAGGGCGAGGCAGAGCGGAGCAGAGCAGGGGCGGGGCAGGGCGGGAAAGGGCGTGGCGGAGACGGGCGGGGCGGGCGGAGCGGGGCGGGGCGGGCGCGGGGCGTAAGCGGAGACCGGAAGGGCGGGGATGCGCGGGGCAGGGCAAGGCGGGGCGGGGCCGGGCAGGGCAGGGCGGGGCAGGGCAGGGCAAGGCAAGACAAGGCAGGGCGGGGCGGGGTGGGCGGGGAAGGGCGGTTGGAGCGTGGCGTGGCGTGGCGTGGCGTGGCGGGGCGTGGCGGGGCGTGGCGGGGCGTGGCGGGGCGTGGCGGGGCGTGGCGGGGCGTGGCGGGGCGTGGCGGGGCGTGGCGGGGCGTGGCGGGGCGTGGCGGGGCGTGGCGGGGCGGGGCGGGGCGTGGCGGGGCGTGGCGGGGCGTGGCGGGGCGTGGCGGGGCGTGGCGGGGCGTGGCGGGGCGTGGCGGGGCGTGGCGGGGCGTGGCGGGGCGTGGCGGGGCGTGGCGGGGCGTGGCGGGGCGTGGCGTGGCGGGGCGTGGCGGGGCGGAGCGGGGCGGAGCGGAGCGGTCGGGGCGGGGCAAGGCACGGCGGGGCGGAATTGTACGTGGAGGGGTTGCGCAGGGAGGGATGGGCGAGACTAGACGGGGTGGGGAGGGGATGAGCGAAGCGGAGATGGATGGGGTATAGATGGACAGGCCTGTGGGATGGACGGGGACGGGAGATTCCTGAGCGTGGTAGAGCGCGACATGGCGGGGCGGGTGAAGACGAAACAAATGAAGGCGGGGCTTGTGAAGGCAGAGCGGGTGTGAAGGATGGACGGGTGAAGACTGGGCGATTAAAGGCGGACTGGTTTAAGGCGGAGCGGTTGAAGGCGGGGTAGGTGAAGGCGGGGTAAGTAAGGCGGGGCAGGGGAAGGCGGGGAAGCGTAAGGCGGGGCGGGTGATTGCGGCAAGTGAAGGCGGGGTGGGTAAAGGTGGGGAAAGTGAAGGCGGGGCGGGTGAATGCGGGACAGATGAAGGCGAGGAAGGTGGAGACGGAGTATGTGAAGGCAGGGGCAAATAAAGTTCGGGCAGGAGAAGGCGTGGAACGTGAAGGTGGGGCATGTAAAGACTGGGAAAGAGAAGAAAAGTGTGGAGGCAGGGCGGGGCTAAACTGGGAACACCACAACGCAAACGAGGGGGTGGCGGGCTAGGCGTGGCAGAGTGGGGCTTGGCGGGGAGTGGCGTGGCGGAGCGGTACGGCGGGGACGGAGCGGGCGGCCGGTTGTACAGCATGGAGGGGGACACGGCGTGGAGAGGGCGAGCCTTTCCCGACTCGTCGCGTTCTTTGTGCACCGTCCGCTTTTCCTGGAAGACCAATTACGCCTTTGCATGCGCGCTGCCGCCCCGGGCGACGCGCCGCTTCGCTGGAAGCCGAGCGCTAAGCGCTTGGCGCTTTTGATTCACAGATAATTCTGCAGAAGCCGCTTGGCGCGTCACGCCACTGGGCGGATAGACATCGGAAACAGCGGCATGAGTTACCAGCTTGTCGACAAGATATTTATTACCAACGCTCCGCTCTCATCAGCTTCGATGCCTTTGTCAAGTCTATTGAAACACGAATATGTATCAGTAATAAAATAGAAATTAAAACAAAAATGTTACAAAAGTGTTACATTAAAATACATGTAAATGATATGTAAAATTAAGTATAAACGAGAATAAAAGGCAATTTATACAGAATAAGCGTGAAAAATACGAACTTAAAACTCCCCGGCGGTAACGCGGCATAGAGGGTACAATACTAACGACGTTTAAACCACGAGATACACACATTCCACTGCATGTTTACTTGTCAGTATATTACGAGAGAATCTCGTTAATCAGTACATTTATGTCTGCGCGTTCATTTATTTTAAAAGCCTTGGTTCTTTCTTGAAGTGAATGTGTGATTTGGATCTTACACGAATTCTACTTGTAAAGAAATTTTTTAGGCGAGAATTTCGTAAATGTCGTAACGCAAAATTGTTTATATTAGTCATGATAAAAATTAAAGGCCTTCTGCCTAGCAGCACAAAAACATGTAATGTGATTAACGTTTGTATTAAATAACGTACTAAGTAAAAAAGGGGATCGTTTTGAGTATTATCATTTTTAATATCTTCACTGAGAAAGTGAAATTATGACTGAAATTAATTACACTTAAAGCTTCCGTTTGATGCAGAATCAATCAGTTTAATGAAGAATGGTGTGCTATAAGTGATTTAGATTCAATTCTCGATGAATTATTACTGTAAACCTGCAGGCTATGAATTTCATAAAACTAGTTAAATGTATTTATTGTGCACATGTTTCAAATTGGGTGTTTCCGTTGTTTGAGTAACGCATCTGCCCACTTATTCCTTAATTGCATTGGGTTCACCATAAAAACAAATTCATGTAATTCACTTTCAATGTAAGTAAAGCCATATATTCAATATTTTACTGGTTTGCGTTCCCAGAGGTGCAAAGGGTACACAGTTCCTCGAGAAACAACATCATAAATTTCTATCCTAAAAACTTTTCCAATACGAAAGTTGAACTCGTACCAACGCTCATTCATAACATACTCGAATGTTACAAGGATTCGGTCCAGAACGAAGCCGGACTAAAAAGTCGAATCGTACCTTCAACTCGTTTATGAAGGTAGTAGTTCTCAGAAATTTGCGTCGCACTGTACCCACATACACTGCACTGCACAAGGACACCTTGCCCAGATTTTTCCGTCGGCTAAAGCGGCGAGTGTCGATGACGTAGTGCTAGGAGGAACGTTCACACGTCCACAGAATTATTAACGAGACACCACCAAAGCTCCCTTGTACACCGCCGCCTTGTCTTCGCTCACATGGATCGATGCCCTTGGAGCTGCACTGTTCGACGCCCCAGCGGGTGAGGGAAGTTGTACTTTCACATTCTCGCCTAGTCAAGCTGACCGAACATATCCATTGGTCTGTCCTCTCATATTTGACCCTTTATCGTCTTAAGGTTTCTTCGTAACAATGTGAATTCTTTTAAACGAGTGAATTTGAAATTGAATAGTTACCCCGAATACAGATCTAACCCACAAAAAAAACCAAAAGTTGAGATTTCAGTGGAATAGTAACCTATTGGACGTAATACATGGCCCCCTCGATTCTGAGGGCGCACCGGCCATTCCAAAGTAAGTTATTCTTTAGGTAAAGTTGGCCTATTGGCGAATAGAAATCTATCAGCAGCAAGATGCCTGATCGAAGTAAGTATGATATGAGCGGTAGTAACTTGATTAAAATTTGACTTCAGAGTGATTCACAGTTCATAATATATTGATGGTATGTACGTTTTTTACAGAAATAAATTAATTTACACTGATTAGAGGTTTCTTCTATTTCCTGGAAAATTTCCCTTTTGTGGGTTAGATCTCTATTCGGGGTAACTATTCAATTTGAAATATTTTCATTAATACTTAAAATTTTTTTGAATATTCAATAGTTTAATTATTTGAATAAAACAAATATTAGAACAAGCAAAAATATCAAAGTGTACTCATTAAAATTAGTCAAGTTTATCCATATTTACAAACAGATTACTTGTATAAATTAATAAAAATAATGTATTATTTGGCATTTTTTGGTCGATACTCCGACTTTGCAAGCTAGCTAACGATGCCCCCATGTTCGCGCCTATTGTAATACCCACGCTTGAGGCTTAAGAGAGGCACGCGGCGAATTCTCTTGGTGTATTCTCTTCACCGTAACTAGCAAACTCCACCTACTTGAGCTTTCTTGGTCACAGCTATAGAAACTAAAACGATTTTAAAGGCAAGCTACAACTCTATTTTCGCCTCGACCGCGAATTGAACCCGGGATCTTACCGTGGGAAGGGTGAACGCTGCCCAAGAGTCAACCTAAAGACAAGGCTATTACCAGACAGATTGGGATTACATTTGTTTTCATTTAAACTCACTATTTATAGCAGTAGTGGCAAGGTCTCCTACTGGTGGCAGTGGCACGCCTCGCGGCACCGCGCCACGCCACGAGCTTCTCTGCGTCACTAGCGTTGGGAGAGAAAACTTCTAGTAACCCCGCCGTTGTACAATAGTGATGGCGTTGTATTTTGCGGCAGGGTTATGAACTGCGTGGAGAGGCGATTTCGTCGTGGCACTTGTGCCATGGACTCCCACTCGTGGCATCGACCTTGACAACACTGATTTATAAGAATAATACTATTTTTTAAATTTATTCAGTTAAGGTCGCTTTAAAACATATGTAAAGAAATGATATTTATTATAATATATACAATATAATATATAATATTGTATTACACCCACCCATTATATTATATATATATAATATTATATAATAATTATTATTTCTCCTGGATATATATTTTAGCTTAAAAATATTCCTCTTTCGGAAACGCAAATGGGTGAATGGTTAAATATTGAGTTGATCAATCCGCGTAACTCCCACCGAACATCTCGTACGTGAGACACAGACGGAGACCGTAGTTCAGATACGACTGCGAGGAAATTGCAGCAGACAGAGGATGTGACGCGACGTGGCGCCGTTCGGGACGCCGGGGCTTATATAAGGCGATCCGGCACTCTCCGGCAAAAAGGTTGGCGACTCTGGAGCGGCGGATGCTCCGTGAGGTGCCGGCCAGGAAATGAGCGCCTTTAATGAGGATCATTGGAGATTGCGAAAAAGTTGCGGAAAAATAAACATGTTAATGTGTGATTCATTTGAAGCATTCGTCTGAATATCTTTAGTGATCAAGTCGTTGCGGAGCACTCTCGTTTTCAGAAGCTGAAGAGCAAGAATACTCTCGTAAAATACAAAATTGAAGGGATATAGTACGAGTTTCGTACTTGTGTGTTTTAGTGTAGCTCGATTCGGCGCTTTTAACAGGTCTATGTCTTATAATAACTTGAACATTTTGAAATAAATATTATGACAATCAGATTTTATATTATTCGAGTTTATGATATTAATTTCTTGAGAGAACTTGAACTTCATTTGTCAGAGGGAATTAATCAGGATACATTTTTTATCCAAAAATAACTCATTGATAATATAGTTCCCCAGAGATATTTAAAATATTTCTTTGTTCTTTTTAGAAATTTTCAACAAATCTACTTTTCTTTTTAAATTTTCTGCTGAGAGGATTACATATAAACGACCTCAAAAAAAGCATATTTTTAGTTTTACACTTAACGCTCCGCAAGACATCTTAAACCTACCTACTCTGTTGAACCGAACTTTATTTGACTGTCTTATTAGTTTTACAAGTGGTATGACTTTCTCTGGAGCGACAACAAACAACAATGCGTGACCTAAGCGTTTAAAGGTGTTTATTCCTCAGTTTAGAACGCTTGCTTTAATTTATGGGCTACAGCTAAAAGTTCTCCTCGTCTTGTTCTGAAAGCAAATATCCCTGACACCATTCCCATGAACATTTGATGTCTGAACGAAGACCGCGACGAAATAGAATATATTTGAGAAGTTTTATAACACTGAAATCATCGAACACAGAGAAAAAAAAGCTACACAGTAACATTTAAATAATACTGCGTCATTTTAAGGCTTATTTTTCATTCCCAAGATAACTCAGTCATTAGAAATGCTATAATATGTAAAATTTTCGTGTTGCCACATAAGAGAAGAACAATTTAATGTTATTTATCCGTGAACTTTGATTTAGCTAAATTGCAGTGATTGAAACATAATATTCAGAATTAATTTGTTTAATAAGTATAACTGTTATGTAGAATGTAAATTATAAAGTTTTATGATTTTTTTCATTGAGTTTTGAAATTCGGAAGACCTAATATATATTCTAAACGTCACTGGAAATGCCCAATCCGTTATCAACTTAACCGCCACTATGAAGAAATATAGTAAATAAAGAGCATTATAAAACGTCAGCAATGAAAATCACATTTTTTAACCAAAAGTATCCTAACATATTTTCCTATAACTTACCGAAGAGCCAATATTCGTCCAAGTTTTCCGTATTCTTCGCAGTGATGCATAAAGTAATTATTATGTTTACATTTAGCCCTCAGATCAATAACAAATATTAATTTCAGTAAATTTGTAACATACCGTTTAATATTTGGGAATACTAGCGCGCGTGGCAATGATTAAGAATGTGGAATGACGGGACCAAGTATGGAACGAATATTAGAACTGAGTTTCAGGTGAAATAAAAGGCGCACAGAACACATAGAAGTATCCAGTGAAGACTTTGTCACCAACTCGCTTTGATCACAATTTTTACATATTCAAAACTGAAATTACGTAGATTTGAGCTCGGGTCGCCGGAGAGGGAACGCAAAAGCGCAGACTACACCCACGAGACGTTCACGCAACATCATGCAAATGCCCCTCTCCTTCCTAGTTTTCCACTCAGGTGGAACCCGCGCGTGCATAAACAGCAGCGGCCGGAAACTGCGCAACAGTTGACACTGGAAGGAGGCGTGCGCGTGCGTGAGGTGCGGCGTGGCGTCGCGACGCTCAGGCGTCGGCGCCGCGACTAGAATACACGCGCGCCATCATCCGGCTCACCCAGTGTTGCCAGACAGTCATAAGCAATTCCCCCTAGATAACGCTGTGAAAACCCCCAAAAAGACAAAAAAATCCCCAAATAAAAAAAATTCATGTTTAAAATGTATGGGGAGATATGGAAAGGAAAGAAATACGAGAAATATTAGTAATTGTATATGATGATATTTATATTTTACGGTTAACTTGTCAGTTACAGTCAAATTGAAACAATAGTAATAGGTAGTCGGTCCGCATTTTACTTACCCCCACCCGAGCAGTGTACCCTTACTTCCCAAAATTTTAAAACCAAGTTGAATTCTCATCGTTGACGAGTGTGATAATTTCACAATATAACATCATTTCACAATATAACACAAAATTAACATTTTAAGAACTCAATGAAATCCCTCCCAAGAAAACCCCCAAATAAATTTGCCTCCTAAAACAACCCCTAAAGACAAAACACCCTAAATTTAGAGGGAAAATCCCTAATTTGGCAACACTGGGCTCACCGCAGCGGCCTCCTCTCTCTGCGCTCCACGCCCCGCCCTTGCGTCACCCGCCTCGCCTTCCGGAGGAGACGTGCGCGAAGGGGGAGGGGGAGGGAGAGGCCGCATTACGCGGTCGCTGTTTGTGGCGTATCCATATTCACAAGGGACATCTGGATTCGTTGAGAAAAAGAGCTCACTTCGGGAAGTAAAGAGACGATCCATTAAAAAAATGTAGACATCTCTTTTCCCTAGGCAATGTAGCCATCTGTTCACTGCCTAGCAAATAAACGCATTTGGAAGGAGAACGTAAAAAACGATAAATGCACGCACGCTTTGGGAGGTCAAGTAGACTGGATCGAAATGGTTCTCAGATTCATGAATAGGAGAGAGGTTATTGTGTGCTGTAGTGTCGATGAACACTGAAATATCGCAGTGAATTTAAAATAATATATGAAATGTAAAACGAAAAAATTGTCATAACAAATAAGCTATTTGTTGAGAAAAATGTTATTTTGCACTAATGCTGTTGCAGCAGCTGGTGAGTAATCAACTGGACATATAATAGGTAACTATCAGATGACTGAGATGTTACACTTGTTGAGCCGAGTGAGGGAATCACAGCTTAGGTAGTCGTATATCTTTCTAATCCGTTCCTTCTATAAACATTCATCCTTTGGCTAAGGCTGGTACATCATGTGTGGCCCGTCCATATGAACCAGTGGCCCTTCCGATGCATGCCTAATTGCTCTTGTGAGCCCATAGTTGGCTAGCCCCAAGTTAGCGGGTGGGAATAAGACCGCGTCAAAGGGTAAAGCTGTAGCTCATTTATACAGTTCGCTCTGGTAGCAACCAGTCTCGATAATGGCGGAGGAGATGATAAAACTATTTGGGAAATGGTTCCGTCCAAATGAAGCGCACATGTATCTCAAACGATACCCCGACACCTCTCGGACGGCCAGAAACTGATATGAAGAGAAGAGTGTGGTGAGTTGGAAAGCCCACCATGACACACCACAGGGAATAAACTATTCTTACTTGCATCTAAAATCTACATATCATCGAACCGCGTTCGCTACTACACTCGTGCCTTATGCGGCTGCTGTTTGCCTGAGCTTTATGGGGTCGGTGTTTGGGGTCTGATCCATATTCACAAGGCACACCTGGATTTGTTGCACAAGTAGGCACACTTCTCGAAGCGAGGTGTCGAACATTTTGTTCTATCTACACACTTCAGAGACACGCTTTACAAATTACTTTGAAGACTGTGAATATTTTTTTGTTATGACCTACTAACACGAAATGTTTTATTAGCCATATTGAAACCAAATACTTTGTGTGCACGTATGACTGAGGTCTCTTATTGGGAATGATAAAAACAATTTGAAATAGATGAAGATCATTACTACCTAATATTGTATTAAAAAGATTTTGAGCATCTTTGCACTGAAAAATAATTGTAATGGATAAATCATGAATATAATTTAAAGAATAAAGGAATTTGTCTTCATTGTCAAGTTAGATGAGCTGTTGGCCCTCATCCGTTGATCATTAAATAGTTTCTCCCCTTTTTGTGGAAAGTCTGTGAGCATTTTCAGTTTGTGTAAGTAATATGAAAGAAACTCCAGAAGCAAATATACTTGTATTCTGGATCGATCATTCCAGTATGTATTGGTAGAACGCTTAAAGTGTGAGGGATGATCGAATATTAATCCTCATTCAGTTCAATGCTTTGATTTGTAATTATAAATGTCATGAAAACTCTAAATAATGTGAAGTTGCTCTTAAAATGATCATTAATGATAATGATTAATGATGATGATTAAAAGAGTCATAATAGTAATCTTTCAATTTAGTTACATTTCATTTCACAGTAAAAACAAGCTACATTTCAGTCTGTGAATGTCTTGGTAAATAGCAAGAATGGAAAGCTGTCGAAAATGTCTTGAATATAATTCTTCTTATCTGAAATTCTCTGATTAGCGTACGTCACACTGTTTTCCAAAAAAATATTGCAAAATGAAATAAAAATCCGTAGGTCTAATCCTGACGGCCTAATACATCATTTAGTATGAATAACATTGAATTTATTGAATCGAATCATATTTGGAAAAAAAAGTGTTGGTTCTATGAGATTTTTGCCCTAAAATAGTGATTTTGAGACTTTTAGTCTCGTGGACAATGAAAACATGTAAGGTGTTAGAAATCACCTTTAGAGTGATTATTTAGAAAAAAAGTGATGATTTGTCACTGCAATCAAAACTACACACTATTGATTTCAGCGTATGACACGAGATTTGAACCCTGAACCCTTGATTCCGCCAGCATGGCCGTTACGCTACCTGCAATCCTCCCTAAAACGGCAGACAAAACAAACCAAGAGCTCTCTCACAACGCGAACGTTGAAACACCTGCAAGGATTTTGGAACTCGTACAAAAGTATCTCTTTCTCCATCTGCCGTCTCTGAATATGATTAAGAAACGTCACCTGAAAGCCCCCGTCTCGCCTTGAACGTTCTCGGGATGACTGACGCCAAAGAAGTCGAGGCCAATCGAATCCGTTGCGAAAATCGCGCGGGAGGGAGGCGGCTCGGAACAGCTGGTGGCTCGCGGGCGCCCTTGGCCGGCCGGGGCGGATTCCTGGGGCGGTGGACGCCGCGGGGGCGGCGGTGGGTGACACTGCCGGCGATTGCAACAACGGCCACGGTGGTCGAACAGGGCAGGGCAGCCGTATTGAGCTACATCTGCGTATTTCGTACCAATAGGACAGTGTAATCGTATTGAGCTACATGTGCGTGCATTGCACCTGAAGGATGATATAGGGACAGGGGAGCAGTATTAAGCTACATGTGCGTATTTTGTACCAATAGGACAGTGTAATCTTATTGAGCTACATGTACGTGCATTGCACCAGAAGGATGATATAGGGACAGGGGAGCAGTATTAAGCTACATGTGCGTATTTCGTACCAATGTTCGTATTTCCTGCCAATTTCGTGTAATCTTATTGAGCTACATGTGCGTGCATTGTAGTAGAAGGATGAGATGGGGACAGGGCAGCCTTATTGAGCTACATGAGTGTATTTCCTATCAGTAGGATGGGATTAGAATAGTGTAATCCTGTTCAGTTGCATGCGTATACTTCCTACTATGAGAATGGCATCGGGGCAGTGCAGCCATATTGAGCTACATGCCCGTATTGCCTACATGCCCGTACATGTCTGTACCAGTAACCGGGAGAGATGGTTCAGGGCATCTGATGTCACTGCAGTCCCTCTGACCGGGAGATTCTAGGTTGGAGTCCCAATGGTGGCAGGATTTTCGACACTAGCTTGTCAGCTAGGTCGAGTTCAGTCGCTGCCTAGAGGAGAATTGTAGCGTCTATCCGCTCTAATCGGTAGTTTTACGTATTTTTTCCAAGCAACACCAGACGAATGAAGGAGCAGTACCGTAATAAACGAGCAACGGAACGCGTGCGATCTTTCGTACCTTTTCCTTCACCTATCCTCTCCCCTTACACACTCTTACACTAAGGTTCACTACACTACCACACATGCCGACTGGGACTGCAGGGGAAGTGAGCTGCATGTGCGTATTTCGTACCGATAAGATGGGATTAAGACAGTGCATCCATATTAAGCTACATGTGCGTATTTAGAGTGTACCAATAGCGACTAGGGCAGGGCAGCCGTATTGAACTACATGAACCTTGCACTAGTAGGGTGGGATGAAGACAGTGTAGTCATATTGGGATACATGTGCGTATTTTGTATAAGTTGATTGGGATTAGGGCAGTACGGGCGTATTGCCTTCCATATACTTTGTAACAATAGGATGAGTCTGGACAGTGCACTGGGTTTGAGCTACAACTTTGCACCAGTAGAATAAGATTCGGCAGAAATTGCCGGACGAAGTACTGTTTGAATCACATCAAAAGGTTTCATTCAATAAATTCAATTGTTTTAATAGAGTTTGAACAATTTCGCAATTTGCATTATTCAAAAATACAAAAGTTCTATAACATTTCGAATGATGAAATGAATTGGAAGAACGTTTCAGGATTCGAGAAAGAAATTTTCAAATGTCTCATTCTTTTATAATTTTTTTTCTCCTCTTCGCATCTGGGAAATATGGAGAGTTCTGGTCTGCAGACTCCCAAATTGGTACCCTAAATTAGACTCCTCAGTATGAGAGGGATTAAGTAGCATTGTTGGTGATGTTTGACGGACTTGTGAAGACTGGACACTTCAGCAAATGACTGTAATGTTGATACTACGAGATGTGACAATAATTGCATCAGTAATGGTATTAATCATGGGCAATATGGCATTGAAGCGGCGTGGGTTGAAAAAAATGACAGTTGGTGAGAGAAGAAGAGTGGGGGAGGAAGGGGCTGGGTGACAGAGCCAGTGGCGGCGGCGGCGCTGGCAGAGGCATCGAGTGCGTAACCGGGAGAGACGAGAGCCGCGCGCTGTCGTCGGCGGCAGCTCCCAAATTTGGAGGCGAAGGTCGCCCGCTCGGGCGCTGCCTCTTCAGCGATTGTGGCGGCAGCGACGACGACGCAGACGACGCCGACGACGCCGCTCTCTCCAGTGCTCCATCGAGAGCGACAGCCGCACGCGCGGCCAAGGAGCAAGTGCGCGGTTGGACGAAGGAAGAGCGATCGATTAGATGTCAATGAGAAAGGAAAGGATATTACCTTCGTCCTACATGATGCTCTTTTATAAAAAAAAGTTCATCGGAATGCAACAAATGTACCAATTTCCTTTTAGTAAAATATAAATTGCTTGCCTGGATTGCCTAGTTTGCTAAGGCTGAAGGGCCGTAGCTGCCTCGCCTCGAAGGGCCGCGAGTTCGAACCGTCTGGGGCTGGGATGTTTGTGTGTGTTCATATTGTCCTTACGTGTTCTTTCTACAATTCCTCCTACAGTTAAAACAATCGAAGAGGTCGTTATATGATCAAGCTGTTAAAAAGCGACCCAAAAATCGAGTAATTAAAATAAGAGTAAATCCACTGATAGAGATAAAAGCATCAACTTATCCTAACATTTCAAAAATTTAATAAATATCCTTTAAAACGGAAAAGATTTTGACCACACCGTCTTAATGCAAGAGGTTTCGTAAACGGGTTGAAACAAACACATTTTGAAACAGAAGAAGAAACAAAAATTTGAACCTAATTATTATAACATTTAGTAAAATGATTAATTGTTTTCAAACAAAGAGTAAATAGAAGTAGTAAGTAATACTCATGGTAAAGAAAAATACCTGTCAATGTACAAAATTAATTCAAAATTCATTTGAAAAACTTTTCTTTCAGATTTTTTAAAGAAAAATATTTCTTCCTTATTAATGTTGCACCACTTTTGCCATGAATATCTTAAAAAATATGCCTTTGAGAACAAAAGAGAATTATGTTCATTTCCAACTCTTTAAAACGACCAAATGTATTTTGTGTCACGCTAGCTAGCCGTAAATTATACAACCCTGGCCTGAGTCCCGAGAGATTCCGCGCCTCGCACCACGTCACTCTACGTGGGGAGCACCTTAACGCACTCCCGGCGGGTCGCTCTGACACACTTTCTAGCGCGTGGCGGGGAACGCAACTGATTAACAAAGCCGTTTAACTCAAACTGCGCTGCTGTCCCATAAAAACGTTCCAGCGTGCTTTATGAGATTAGAAGAGCTGGAAACTCTCATGCTAGCCTCGCTTCAAACGTATTTCATGATATGCTTCAGTGCGCCACAAAGTAATCTGTGCGATATGTCTGTACTTTATGTACAGAAAAAGTCAAACATTTGCTGTTCGAACCAGTAACTACTATAAATAAGATACATTGACTTAATGTGCTAAAACGTAAATTTCTAGGAATATTACTCCTCTTTTCCCACAATAAATATTAAAAACCTCAACATTAATAAAAACATTGTTGTAGTAATATTTCCATGAGGTAATGGTTAGGTCCGTTTACTCCATATAGTGTTCCATTAATATTCTAATTCAATAAACTAAAACACTTTTAAGGTAGAATTCAAATCTTCGCGCCGCTCTCACCTAACTTTTCAATGTTCTAAGTCTATCGGCGCAGATCAAATAAAAACAAATGCATGATATCAATGTCTGAAAGGTTTTCATAGTCACACAAATTACGTTATTATGTTTAGTAAATGTTAACAACAAAGCGAAACGTAAAGCCCTATCAGATACAGGGCTTACGGCCGTGGAAAAAGAATGCGAAGACTGCGCAACACGGGGTCTCAGAGGAATAAATGAAGTAATTTTATATCACCAATAAAGAGTTCATCAGATGACCGGAGCGTCAGGGGTGGAAAGGAAAGGAACGAGGAGGGCAGATGAACAGAGAGATACGCGAGTCATGACAGACAAGTCAATGGTATAACAATACTTGTTATGTCTTAAAGGAAGGAAGTTAAAAGAGCACATTGTACTGGAGACTTCAATGCGCGAATTCCCAACGAACCGTTGACATGTCGACATTCCCGCGATGGCAGCTCGGCACAGAGCAGAGCAGTGACAACAGTGCGGTCGAGGGTAGGGGCCGGGGGGGAGGGGAGGGGGTGCAGTCGCCAATGGGGGGGGCGGGTCGGAATGCGCCAGCGCACCGCGACCGCGCCCGGGAAACAAAGAAACGGCGCGGCGCGCGCGTAGGCCGCGCGCGGAACACAGCGGGCGCGATTATCTTATTACGGGCGCGGCGAGACGGGCGCGTCCGGTCACGTGGCCGCCGCACTCGCGAATCTTCTCTTCGCTTTGCATCTCGTCCCGAGTGCTGCTCCGCCTGCTTAACATCTTCTTGATTACCCCAAGTTTGTGGCACAAACAAGCGTCATCCTACCCCTTACACATGTGTTCAGCGTTCTTCGGTCAACCGAGTTCTCTTTTAATTGTTTAATATACACATGAAGTTTTAGTACATGTTAATACTATTTTTTCATTGTAACATCAACAATTAAATTATTTCTTTTTCTGAAAGTGAAAATACAAAACTTGTTTTATTTAGTTTTTATAAAAAACTTCAAATATTTGAATTTATTCATCTGCCACAACGTGTTATTCATAAATATACTCTACACCATCCGGCTATAACCTCTCACCACCAAGAAAGATTCTTCACTTACATTTGTGTCTCTCCGTACTCACTGATATTTTCAATATTTGTATCAATCGCAGCCCACCATTTTATACTTTATTTTTGGTATCTTTCAATAAATTGATTTAAGTTCTTCTATGACAAGCTTCTTACTTCTGCCCTTCATTGTTCTGTATAACATTTCAACTCTTGATGTACTTCCTTCAATAAACTCCTCTCATTCCTCATAAAGTTACACTGACTTTTACGTCTTGGATGCATCCTTCATTTTCTTCCCGTTTTATAATATTTTTGTTCTTTTACTTTGTTTTGTCTTTCGGTAAAGTTCCCTGAAACCATCTCGTATATCATCTCAAATGCACTGGGAGGAGAGCTATAAGCAGGTACTACCAAAGCAGCGGTGATCAAGTTATCTTCATGGACGATCAAAAGAACTTAAATTTTATCGATCGTTTATTATTCATTACATGGCAATAGAGAACTCCTTACCGCAATGCATTTTTCACTTTGGATGAAACACGAGACGGTAGATCGAATAACAAGTTTGGCGCTCAACACCGAAAGTACTCTCTCCTTATCCGTGTCTTGACTGCACATTGGCAAATTACATTTCCATAGATGTAGGATTGCGAAAACATCGCACGTGCAAGAGATTTTCTGTTAAACAGTGTTTACTTCAAAGGAAATGTTGCGATAGCATCTGCAGACACACCGTAGGCAGTGATTCGTATCATCTCCTTACCAAGAAAACGCAAAACGTCACCATTTGGACGCAAATTCATGCGTTGAACATATCACATGTGACCTTGTAAACCTCTGCGACATACTCGTTGACTCATTAATGTCATTAATGTTTACATCGTCTCGCATCCCTGCATTATTAAACTACGTGTGTTCTTTCATCACATGTATTATTCATGCTATATCGTATAAACGATGGTTCTCATTACCCTACCATTACAAAGGGCGAAATGTAGATCACTGGCAGGTCCATAGGTGGAAGGAAGAGAGTGGTTAATATCAATTTTTAATCAGCGTCACGCTTTGTCTACTGACCGTTTTCTTAACCACCGGTTACAGTACTTCCCGTCCCCGGGATATCCGAAACAACTTCCTAAACATTTTTGTTCATGTTACTTGTATGGGAATGATGTGTTCATGTTACTTGTATGGGAATGAGTGTGTTGTCAGTGAGATTCATGGGACTCTAAGATTGTTTCGATACCATAAACACATGGTGAAAATATCCATGCCTTAGGGGAAATTTGAAACCACTAACCTAGACCAGATTTACCTAAACAAAAACTATTTTATTTACCCGATAGAGCCGCTTCATTTTTCTAAACGATCGGATGAGATGGTTTAGGACATCAACAGGTGCATTGCCTGTGATCTCCAAGTGTTCGAGTCTCGACCGTGGAAGGATTTTGGACATTCGCTAGTTAGCTAGATCGGATTCAGCCTCTGTCTAGAGGAGAATTCTAGCGACCGGCTGCTCTGATCGATAGTTTTCCGTGGTTTCTCCGATCAGTATCAGGGAAATATCGGAGCAGTACCCGCGGGCTACGGACCGCGCACGATCTTTCCTCCCTCTTCCGTGTTTATCCTCAACCCTGACTTACACACACATGCAGTACGCATGCACATGCAGTACGCTAACACACAAGTCGGGTGACCGGCCAGGAGCTTATAGATTTTGCTGACTGGGGATGTGCGTCACTGCCGCAAAATTCCTGGAAGGGAAAATCCCGTAAGCCGACGTGTATATTGGCGTCAGATGTTACTACGTATCACCGCCACCAAGATCACAGCTAATCTGAATCGATCAATCCGAACCAAAAATCAGCCAATCCAACCAAACGATTCCCGCGAACTAGCGAACTCGTAGTGGTCTGGGATCCAAGCGCGCGTTCGCCAAATTCGCAACAAAGTAGCGTGTAAATCAGTTCCGTAACGTGTATCGCAGAGTGCTTTTCTAATACGTTTTCCAACTTCCGCGAGCGCCATTCCCAAGGTCTCGTATTTTATGTAACAAATAGCCGAGAAGGCTAAATAAACTCTCTCTCTCTCTCTCTCTCTCTCTCTCTCTATATATATATATATATATATATATATATATATATATATATATGTGTGTGTGTGTGTGTGTGTGTGTGTGGACCGCGGGAGGGCGGCGTGATGGTGGTGGGGGGTGGGGGCAGCGCCGAAATTCCCTGCCCGCCCGCTAAGCAACCGCGCGCGGCGAGCAGCCTTCCGAACGACAAGGCACAAAGGCGCTCTTTATTTGACGCAGGCGGAATAATTCCCGAGGCTCGAGACCGTGGCAGAAGAAGAGGAACTTGGAGATTGCAACATCAGCTCAAATTCAGGATCATGATATTACTTTTTCGGACCACTCTGTTTTAGAACCATTTCATTTCACAAATACAAAAATCTTATTTTCATTTTGTCATTTAACAATGCAAATGAGTTAGAATGATCAGAGATTTAGTGAAATCAAAAATTCGTTTAGGAAAAGATAAAAATTGAAATAATAAAAAAAATTAAAAATGTGGAGACAATGATAATTAAAATCAAAAGTATTGAAGTTCATTCAAAACGTGTAATAGTGTGTTTCACCGAAAATGAATATGATTTGTAACGGTACTAACTATATTACTCATATTTACAAAAAATGATAAGTCTCATCGCAATTATCGAAGGAAACTTGTAAACAACACTTGTGAAATCCAGGATTACGTCCGGAATGGAGATTCGCAACTCCTAAGAATATGTCAAGAAAGTTGATATACTTTATAAATATTTTATATAATTGCTCTAAATATTTTACCGTTTCCTTTGTCTTCATTTTATCTTTTCATTTCAGAGAAGAATGTCGACATATTAAATTTGTATTTGACTTGTACTCCATCGACTCGTGTATACACAATAAACGTAAAAAAATACCAACATTGATTACATAATTTCCATTCATAATGTGTCATTTCAACGGTTTTTCCTTGTTTAAGGAAAGTACGGTCTCTCTGGATTTGCGACCACTGTCATTCATGAAAACCGCTAGAAAGTGAATGCGGCGCCTGACTGCTGTATCTTCCGAAGGTCCAAACGCGAACCAAGATCATTCACACAAACATTAATAATGGCCGAAACCAACGCGTAAGCAAAGAACGCTCCATTACCAAAACAAACAGCAGCGCGCGTCTTTCCCTTCGAGCGGTCGCGAGCAACACTCGCACTTTCGAAGCCGCCGTCGCGTCGCGTCGCGTCGCACGCGCTCGTCTCCGCGCGCGAAGACAAACAGCGGCGCGCCGCGTGTCGCCAAGGGCACCGCGGGGGCGGCCATGTTGACGGCGTGACGTCATCGGCAGCGCCTTCATGCAAATGCGCAGCCGCAGCCGCCGGCGCTTCTTCCAGCTCCGCGCAGTGGGCCAGGCCCGAGGAAACCACCGAGCACAAAAAAACCCTCTAGCGATCTCTGCGTGAATGCTAGATATTTATTATTTTTCCACGTACATTTTTTGAAAGCTGTTGGCAGATCACTGTAATTTACTTCCAACAAAGGTATTACATTGAAATAACTTGTTATATTAATAAATAAATATAACTATATATTTTTCTAATAACAACAATAACAATAATAATAAAAATAATAATAACAATAATAATAATAATAATAATAAAAGCAAGAATTCTTCATGTTTAAGACTACTCCATATAGTTATACATAACATAAATCACGTGATTTTCTATTTACTCATTAAGAAAACAAACGTGGATAACAAAAGATATCTTTACATTAATTAAAATAATAAAGTACTAATAACAATATTATTAAAATATTAAACAATAATAACAATGTCAAATAATGTTCATTTCATATTTTATAAATATTAATTAAATGCATTTACTTCAAAATTCTTGCCTCAGATCTTTTATATAAGCTCTGTAGTTTATTCTCAATGAAAATATTCATAATGAAGTAGGCATGTATATAAAACATTAGAAACTCAGAAACATTAGAAACATTAGTACTCCAATTTTGTGATCAAGATATATTGTAACAAATACATTTTTGTCTCTCTATTCCTTGTGTATCGTTGAGCTTACGTTTACATTCTACACTTCGAATGTATATCCAAACCCATACTGTAGATTACATGTGCGAGCTTATCAGGTCTGGGATCAGCAAGACGCGAGTTTCACCCCCAACGTATACTAACGTCAAGAGGGTAAACATTCTGGCTCACAGGGATTCGAATCCTCAACCCATAGTTCCAAGTAATGGGGTCAATACATGATTCTGCCACCAACCAGCCACCTCTTTTATTATATTTATTCAAAATTTCAAGTTAAATTGAATATATATTTTCTCAGTCAGATATTTTATTTGTTTCTTAAAGTAAAATTTGCTATTTACAATTGAAATAATTTGTTTTGTACACCTTTTGTGACTCACTAGGACCAGTGGGAGAGCGGCGCACGGTGTGACCAGATGGTGAAAACGTGGCCAAAACCTCAAATGGCATAGAATTCAATTATCAAGTTCTACACGGAGTTTTCGACGTCGCTAATTTCAATTATACTAATACTAATACATATCTCGATTTTGTGCTAATATATATGTATATTAATACAAAAATACCGAACCGAATGTTTCGTTTCATTTCAGTAACGCTGGTTGCCGCTACGAGATATACACGCTTGTAAGAATTTGATCGTAAAACATGAATCTGCAGCGACACGCTGCAGATTCATTAAACATATATTTGGATAAATTTATGTTTAATTGAATGAATATTAAATAAACTAAATTTCTCTATAAATTTTCAGGTTATATATTCTGTTACATGTAAATTTTATGCTAGTTAAATTTTATACCTTATTACTTTATTTTACTACTTTTGAATACATATTTGAAATCTACATTAAACATACTTTTTGTTTTATTTATCATCAGAAGTGAAAAATAAAGTAAAAAACATTTTAGAGACAGTTTTTATAAATATTAGAAATCACAGCCTACTATTTCCTCTGATGCCACAACCGCGATGACCGGGTGTTCCAACTTCAAACATCCACAGCGCCCAGCAGGGACAAGGATTAGGCTTCATACTTTCAAAACAGATGTACGAAACATTTTCTTTCAATTAGGATGACCAGAAGTTCCCAAAATTAACTTTTATTTTTGAGGTTTTGGCCACGATGTTGCCATCTGGTCACACCGTGCGGCGTCGGGAGCGGCGGTGTCCACGGCGGGGGCCGCGCGGCGGTTAAGGCGTAGGTGGTGCGGGTGTTCCTCGAACAGTTTCCTCACCGCGCCGATCCTTCATTTTCCTCGCAATGATTGCAACGATGTCGTTAAAGATAGTCGATGAACTAGTGCACGTGAGGGCGAGAACACGTGCGGTGGATTTAAACGTAATGTGGACGATTTTTATATCTTAGTGTAACTAACGTGTTGACGCTGTGGACACGTGCAATGCTCATCAAATGGCGTCGATTAAAGGCAGCCGTCAAGGTTCACCGAATTCAAAGCTTCCAGGTTGGAGATTCATGAGTGACAAATAAACGCTGCGAGTAAATAAAATTACTTTTGCCAATTGATCACATAACATTCACTTGTTCATAAAAATGACAGAAAGCATTCTTGTGATTTACTGTTCGTTACAATACGTTACTTTTTTTTTACATCTATGATTTTGCTTTCGCCACCAAATAGTAATGAGAAAGTTTTACAAATAGTAAATAAGCGAGGGCTATTCTCACAATAATGAAGAAAATTCATCAAATTAGAATTGTACAAAAAATTGTGTTTTCAAGTATACATTTTTAATTTAAATGTGTTCGAATGTTCATATTAGCACGTTTTTAAGGAACAAATGATTGATAATTAATGAATATTTCATATATTTCTCTTCTCTTAAGAAGATCTTGCATATTTAAGTGAAAATATTTATCACTAATTCTGTTTGAAGCAAAAACGGGCAAAATTCAATTTTATTCAATTATTCTGAAAAGGTTTTTGTCTTGTTTACTCGTTTCAAGAGCATATCTTATGTAATGCAACGAGAGAACGTGACAAATGAAGAAAAAAATGAACGTCGTGGCTCATTTTCTTGGTATAGCTTCATTATTCTTCTGTAAAAGTCTGCATACTCATATAAATTACTGCATGTTACTGTCTACAAATTCATGCTTGTTGCCGAGGTTTTCATACGTTTTGGAAGGCGAAAACAACTTCGTGTGTTGAAGCTTATTATTCAGAAGAAGCCAACTTTCTACAGATAACTTAAATCATGTATTCTAATCTTTTATTGTCTACTAATTTATTACTGTACATCAGATTAAATAACTCACCATTCAATTTCTCAACCGTAAAAATTTAGAGAAAAAAAGGATTACTCGTACTAAAATTTTTTGACATTTTATCGTATTTTATTTTCTTCGAAGTCAATATGACCAAAAAAAATGAAATTGCATGAATATAATTTTGAAAGTTCCTACAAGTTATTTGGTCTATCCCGTTGAAGAAAATTAAACGATTCAATTGTTGTTTGTTTTTTTTACGCTGTTGTTCCTGTCATTTTAACATACTTTTTATGTAATTTGCCTCTCAAATCGTCAACATAAAGAAGATGCCTTAAGAGTTTATTTTTAAAGCAACTCTTGTAAAAAATGTTTTTAATAGTCTAGCAAGCCGAATAGTGCTCATAATCTCGAGTTAGTTTATCTTTGAGATTGTAAAACATTGCATCTATTTCCATCTCACATGCACCATCTTAACAATCTTTGCTATGCTCTAACATTCCTTAACCCTGACGTCTATGTAAAGTTACAGGCTAAAATAACATTAAACAAGTATTTATGGCCAAAAATGTAATATCATATTGCTGATATGATTAATTTTTCTCTTTATACTATATAAAAATAAGGAAAAGTAAAAAAAGTAACAATATTACCTCAAATAGTGTATCATTTCTTTTCAATTCATTTTGGATGCAAGAAGAAGTAAACGCAGGAACAATTCACATCACCTTTAACATGCGGTGAAGCATAGCAAGTAAAACAGATAAATTCTTTTTGTTTCTAGAAGGTTGAAGGACCTTTGCACATTCGCAAAATTGTAACAAAATACAAGTAAGTACACCACCAACAACTCATTAAAAAATACTTGCACGCACCGCCTTGTAGAGCTCGCCTCAGTCTCACCAACAAAGGCCTCTATGTATTCTCCATTCCTTAGTCTCGCGTAAGATAACGCCGGATGTGACGTAGATTACTATGTGAGATGCGAGCTACGAGCAGGAGGGGCAGTTTGGTGAGGGGACTTTTGACAGTCGTATGAATCTCTCTCGTGCGTACTTCACTCGCCTCTTCTTGGAAACTTCCGATTCTTTTGCCCGCAAAATCTCCTCTCTCAGTCTCTCGACATCAACACATTTATCACCGAGGCGAAGTTCGTGAAATTTCGTGAGATCCTGTCACATACTGTTTTGTACGTTTGCAGAAAAATCTAGTATCTAAATGTTTTTCTATTTGCTTTCTTTGCCTGATATAAGTATGTGGAGTTTAATTTATTATGAATGTTGTATACGATTGGAGTACACAGAGGTGCTAAATAGATAATATTACTTAGAAATTAGGCAAAATATTTTATAATTTTACTAAAAGTTTATGTAAAATTTAAGTAAGTACTTCTAAACGTGACAATTGTCAAATCCTTAAAGAGTTTACTTTATATCAACGACTTTACTGACATACTGCTACAAAAAAGTCCTGCAGAAATAAAACAGAGCCTCGAGACTAGGAATTCATTTATTAGTGTAACACATCAAGTTCTCTTTTCCAGATATCTCTCGACCGGACAGAACCTGTCGAACATTACCCAACACTATCCTCCCACACAGCTCCGTCCTTCGCCTTCCGACGAAATGGGACCAAGAAAGAGACTCCAGGGCGGGCGGCGCTGGGCAAACATCGGACGACGCGGGGCGCGTTCGACTGTTTGCCCAAAGCTAACGCAGCTGTTAATAAAAATACGCGCGATCATCTGCAAACAGCAACTGCTCAGACGACAGCCCGCGGCCGTGTCACACACGCGTGAGCCAAGTCTTGCGTAGGCGTGCGACCCGCGGCACGCACTCTTCCACACTCGCTCGGCAGGTGACGCTTACGTGAGCTGTGAAATTCCTGAGTTGGAAAAGGACAGCCTCACGGAATGTCTAAAACTGAACTCTCACTCAAAATGTCAATCAGTGATGTAACTTTTCTCATACCCATATCTCATATCCTCGTCAAACTAAAAGTCTTTGCTCGTGCAAGGCAGAAATTGAGTGAGTTAGTGAATGTAATTTGGAATATAACACTAAGTTTCCTCGATTGGAAATGTCGTAGCGTGTAGAGTCCCCGACTTACAAGTTCGTGGATTTGTGGAACCAAGTTGACGATAAGAATGCCTAAATGAGACTTGCAGACGTCAACCGCTCTGACAGATCGTTTTGGTGGTACACTTCCATTAATTCCAGACAAATGACAAAATCGTACCCTAAATTACGGGCCATGGACTGCGCGCAATACTTTATTTCTCCCCTTTCAGTCTCATTCTTAGAGCTAGGCGACCGTCCATCTCACACGACCCATCCTCCATGATCTAGAATGACCTCCCGAGAACGCGGATACTAGACTAAAGATTGCATTACGCTAAATAGTCTTAGAAGAAACGCAAGAAACTAAGGGACCGAAGTCAGAGAGATTGTACACTTTTAGCTTTTGACAGGCATAAAAAACTAAAGAATACATCATGCAAGAGTGAAACAAGTTTATAACTGTTTCTCGTCGTTAATTAATTTTATAATTTTAAAAATTATTCACACATTTTTTTCTTCAGTATTCGAACATTAAAAACCAAGAATATCACATGCTGTAAACGTTTTCTCTTTCACACTTATTTTCTCAATTTTCAGCTGACAACCTCCACAACGAATCACAACAAACTACCAACAGTCGTCCCCTCCAAACCCCAAAGAAGACATATTCTCAAACAACTCCCACGTCTCCCAAAAGTCACGAACAATAAAAAAAAAATGCGGGACCGTATGCGATTTAATGAGCTTGTCGGAATTTTTATGCACGGAGAACTTGAAAACACCGACTTGCCAGCGCTCTCGCACAAAAGTGTGCACACTTCACCGCGAATTACAACAGGCGGGATGATAATCCAACAGGCACGAAATCTCTTTCACACAGGTGGCTCTTGAGCAGCAGGGACAGCCGTGAAGGAATCGGGCCGCCTCCGGGTGTGAGAGACCAAGCAAGTGGGAAATCCCTTTGAAGACACGGCGTTCGCCGCTCACGTCTTGTTGCTACAAGCTCCGTTGAATCCGTCGGCTGCGGTCGCGAGAACAGAAAACGTCGCGGATGTTTGCCGAAGGCTTCGACGACGCGTCGCCCGCAGAGGGAACCTTGGGGACGCCGAATCGCGTTGTGAGCTTTAGGAAGGAAAGGACGCATTTGAATAAAAAATACGGCCAACTTATACATAAAACATTAGACCTTTTAGTGACGCATAACTGGGAGGCGTCCTCCTGATTTGGTAAAGCGTTCATGGGGTTATTTTTAGAATTTGGTTCCTTATTTGACAACACTTCCCGGAATAATAGGAACGTACTTGATATACAGTTAATCGTACCAGAGGGGTTCGGTGATGAAGAACGAAGCAGAACTTTGGTCTGGGGCAGGAGTTTGATGTCTGATGTACATATTTACGAGAATTTACGATGTGCTGTAGCACAAAAACAATAATTACCGCAAATGTATGAGTGTTTCCCTTTGCTAATAAGTGCTTCTCCTAATAAGAATTAAAAGGGCAAAAATATATATGGAATTAGAAGGGTCAAAATTGAAGACAATTTTAAAAATTTAGGCAGAACGAGAAAAAAAATAGTTTTGTTGAAAATAGTATTGTTACTCATTTATAAAAAAGAACTTAATACATCACTGATGTGCTTATCTTTAAAGATGAATCTGCATGTGCCATGTGTTACTTGTGAGTGTCAACTAACCAGAATGGATTTAACACTTTGGTCTGGATTGCCAGACCGTTTTCTCTTTGTTCTCGTCAATAGTAAAACGAGGCCATGAGTTGACAAAATAATAATTTGAACTGTTTGAATACTGAAATTTGAATATTTATCTTGAACCTGCAAATACGAGCAGCAGCTATGCACACCTGGTGAATGGTTTCTGGTTGTCAGGAGTTCGCAGTTCTTGAAAGCGTACTTAGGTACGATTGAAGCCAAGAGCAAAGCTAATAGCACTGACCGGAATTATTAAGATAGTTTTTCCCTAAAATAAATGCGAAATAAAGAAAACAAAATTTAAGTATTCAATATACATTTTAAAACGCTTTTACTAGCTACTCTACATCCATCACAAACCACGTATTTATTTGTAAAATTGTTTTCTTTCTTCCTGGGGCTTTTTGCAGCATCAGGTGATGTCGATTTCGACTATCCCCTACGTCCCTCATGGGGACATATTTTAACCTTTACACTACACACTGACACACATCCACGCCCCTCGGTCTGTGGTCAGCAAACTCACAAGGCCTTCCGCGACAACACACTTGCATGGCAGACAAGGGACAAACAACGATGCGCGTGGCGGAACTCGAACCCGCTACCTTTTCGACTGAGGCGCTGACGTGGCACACTATCTGGCCACCTCAGCTATCCAGGTCGGCCTTTTATAATTGTATGAAGGATCGAAAAAAAATATAGGTAAATTTTATTACGATTATGCGATTTTTGATTAAGCGGGACTTTCAAAACTGAGGCACACAAATTATAAAGTTTATGTTATGATAGTTCTCCCTCACTTCTGTTGATATATTTGGTCGCTTAGTAAAACGTTCACAGCGTTGAGTCGACAGAATACCAAACTTTGTGTACACTGAATAACAAAAACTGTGAAAGGATAAATACACAGCATACCTCTGCAATAACGTTTACTCAAACATCAACTCCATTATCACACGAAATCCACTATAACCTCCCGTCAATATACGTATTAATCGCTCAACTTTTCTTGAACGATGGCTTGGAGAAATGTGAGTAGAGTGGGGGTATTAGTTACGACATCGTCCACTACATTTTATGAAGCAATGCCAATCTTTGAAATATCAGACATACCTTCGCAACTTCCTCAATAATTTGAGGATTTTTTATAATTTTTCAGGACTTCCAGGTATCTCCTGTGATGGATCTTGATCTGCTGTGGCCATTTCTTTAGGTTTCATTCACAAAAATAAGACCAGGAGTTCTCGGTTGCAACAGTAATTAGATTTTATAACGCGCCAATGAAGATGAGTTTGGAATGTTGTCATCAGTGCTCGCTGCGAGCTTTTGCCTTCAACTGTTTATTGTACAAGGGAGGGGGAAACAAAGTCATCGGTCAAGAAAAGTTGCGTGGGGAATACCATACTCCAACTTGAATCAAAAACTGATACTCATTTCACGCCTTGCAAAAAATATTTGCGAACAATTGTTGACAGTAGGTGCTGATTGTAGCTACCTACCCCTTCCTGTAGTAAGAGTTAGTTTTAAGATTAGAAAATGAGAATAGTTGTAAGCCAACTAATACACGGAAAAGTGAAACTGAACAACTTATTTCGAATGAAAAATAAATATTTAATAAACGAATCCACCAGATAAACATCAGCAGGCATATCCGACGCGACGATATCCAACGACGACACCCATTCCCGTCTCTAAGCTGCATTTCTTTCGAGAAATAACAATAGCTATAGCCAGCTAATACGTGAAAAAGTGCAACTAAACTTCGTATTACCTAATGAAAAATAAATATGTAATTAACAAATCCATTAGATAACCGTCAGTAGGAATATCAGACGCGAAGATGTCCAACGGCGACCCTCATTCCCGTGTCCATTTGTTTCGAGAAATAACAATAGTTATAGCCAGCTAACACGTGAAAAATTGCAACTGAACTGTGTAATTCTGATTAAAAAATAAATATGTAGTAAACAAATCGAACAGATAACCATCAGCAGGGATATCCGACGCGACGATATCCAACGACGACACCCATTCCCGTGTCCCCGCTGCATTTGCTTCGACCTTTACCTACCGGGGGAGGTCCCCGGAATGGGAGAACCTCGTTCGATTCAGCGTCAACGCGTATTTACGACCGGCTATTTCGGTCTCCGAGGGGACACGGGAAGACGAAGGGGAGAGGGAGGGGACGAGGGGGGGGGGGTCGGCCGCAGAGCGCCCTGACCAAAGCAGGAGCCGCTCGGGATGACCAGAAGGTTCTGGAGGCGCGCGTGGGCTCGCAAGGCTACGCGCCTTACCGGGGAGCTACGGCCTCGGCCACGCCGCCTCGCGCGCCGCTGCGCAATCGCCACTATATCACCACCTTTAAGCACATTCCCATTTCTGCTGCGTTCATCTTTATGAGCGCGGGGATTGCTATGAGACAGGGTACAGACGGTTCCGGGACGTATTGTCGGTCCTTGAGGGGGTTGTTCACTTAACAGCGTTTCCTCTCTGAGGTGTTTAAGAAACTTAACGATAAATAAAGATTTTCATATAACTTATATCTGATATATATATATATATATATATATATATATATATATATATATATATAACTCCGACACCGTTCGATCAATCTCAAGTTGGCACTTCTACGTGTTTTCTCACCCAGAAGGTTTATGTGCTGTTAAATCTGTTGTAACTTCACTACACAGCGCTGTAGAACAAAAGTAAATATTTACTTCAAATGCAACCCGCAACACATTCGGTAGGATTTTGCATCTATATCGTTAAATAACTCCTAAACAATGCGTTCTATGACCTTAAAAACTAATCTTTTGGGGCCGAAAGCCTCAAAGAAACGTTTCTCACACCGTAATCTACAAAATAAGCTCTTCTCAAACATTCTATTACATTTTTGCTGGTCCGACTGTTCCCGATATTACCTCACCTACTCAGAGACGTGCAGAATCTGCAAGTAAATGTCAATGAGAGGGACAGAGGACGGCAGAGACAGACACAGAAAGACAGACAGACAGGGACAGGGTGAGGGAAGGAGGGAGAGACAGTGAGAAAGAGTGATGAGAGGGGAAAGAGGAAGATGAAGGGCAGAACAACGTCTGGCAGGTTTTCCTAGTATCTGATAAGGTTAGTAAATGACTATAATTCCATCACATGTAAATTAAATTTTAATAAAAATGCATATAATTTCCTTTACGTTCTAAATGCAAATCAAATAAAAAATTTAAAAAGCTTCCCAGCATTTTTCTCGAGGAAGCTTTTCAATATTTTTGGTAAAACTCGCTAAATGAAGTCAGTTTACAATCCTAAAAAATCTTATCCATTGCGTTTAAAGTATATTTATTGTCAGTTTTTGATATTTGGAGAAATGTTCCGATGCGATATTCAACGATGTGTTTGACCTCAACATTTCGATTTCTGGAGTTCATATGTAAAATTCCGACCGCATAAAGTGGTTTTATTACCCAAGTTTTTGGTGGTTGGTCTTGATGAGAAGTAGTCGATTCAAAGAATTTGAAATTACACTGGATTTTTGGACATTAAAAGCAGCTTTAAAATATTTTATTCGTTATTATCAAATAGTTGCTTAATTGGAAGAGATTCGCCAATGACTCTCTCAAATTATTTGGACAGGCATTAAAATTTCTTTCACTACGATATACGCAAGTTTAATTAACACGGCCCAAAATAAACTGAATATAAACACCTCGACGAAGTTTAGTGACGAGGAAACTGGTGACGAGAGCATTAGACGACGAGAAAAATTATTTTCATATTCACGTCAAAATGGGAATATGCTTTAAATTTGGGTTCAAAAATATATTTTCCGAAAAAAATATAATTTATTTTAAGAAAACATGTTGCGCGTTTTGAATATTCTAATTACATCATGATATAAAATAAAAATATTGTATATTTTGTATACGTTGGGACTGTACTCTTTTACAAATGTTTTAAGTCGTTTTTGCAAATGTTTTCAATCCGTAGATATTATTCCTATAAAACAGCTATCAGTTACATAAAAATCAGTTAATAAACAAACTTTTCTAGAGAGATAGTTGTAACAGACGATCTATTTTCTACTATACTGCTAGAAAAGTTAGAAGAGATATGCAAAATGAGAATAGTTATTACAATAAATTATAACTTATTGAACATATAAAGATTTCATCCTCTTCATGACCATCCTCAGAGCACGGAGCTATTAAACATCTGAATGTTCGCGATGCGATTGAAAAAACACTTTCAATAAATTCTTCTCGTGATGGATCTACGTTCCTATATATTGAAAATTCTGGTAATGAAATATTAATTGTCTTAGAGTAAAGAAAGTTTTGATACGAATGGTGCCACTATTTAAAACCTACTTCTCTCCCACCAATCGTCTTCAGTCGTAAGAGGGTCCTCTCACAAGCTATTCATTGACATGTCTGTCGCATGTGCACATTCTGAGATTGTTATTGCCTTCATTTAATTGTAGACTATTCCATCAGAACTAATTCCCATTTGTTTCTTAATACCCGCATTTCTCACTCGATCATGCATGATTGATTATTGATGCAGTACATAATTACATTAACACCGTGAACAGTTCTTATATATATATATATATATATATATATATATATATATGTAAACTATTCAAGGTGTTAATGGATCTACGTTCTGTAGATCTACGTTCTGTAATCCATTAGATCTGATTATGTACTGCAATCAATTTTATGTTTTTCGACTTAATGATATTAATAACTCTCTGCTTATTTTCAGAGAGTTATTAATGTCAAAAGTAAAAGTCGAAAAACAAAAAAATTGCAGATGAGGTAGAATTTGGTAAGCAGATGCGACAGCTGATAACCAACCGACCTTGTTATTTGTCTTATCCGTCGTACGTTGTTCAATGCTTTCGTCACAGTGTATCTTCTCGATACAAAAATATAAATAAACCAAAATACTATTTCTTGGAATAAGTGAACGCCATCTTTAGCTACAAATAATTTAATATTATTATTATTATTATTATTATTATTATTATTATTATTATTATTATTATTATTACTACAACTATTCCATTACATCACGACTAAAGATCTTATGAGTCGGCTGAATATAAAATCTTTTCCAGGTTGCAACCAGCTACCTAAGGAGCAGATTCGGTGACTATCAGTGCCTCTACAATACTTTACGCAAAATGTGGGCTGTTCCAAATAAAGCAATTTCTTGCACTTCCCAGTCATTTGAATTACCAGGGAGTTTAGACAAGTTCTTACTCAAATTTTGCGGAACAAATTTCAGAGCTCCGATAACTATCGGGACGACCTGTGCTTTTACGCCCCACATTCGGCTGATCTCGATTTCCATTTATTATTATTATTATTTTTATTATCGTACTGTAAAAGAGCTTAACAGTTGGAGTCCGTTAAGAGCGGCTTTTCGTTCCTCTGGCTGCGTTAAGCCGATATAACAGTAAAATATTACGAAAAATTCATCACAAATCAGTGTACGCCGCAGGTGTTCGCAGATGCCAGCAGCGAGTGCGCCCGCCCGCGCCGCGTCGTGGGTGAAGGAGCGAAGTCCTCTCCTTGACGCAAGAGGCTTCTCCAAAGGCCCGATCCGCCCACCGCTCACCCCCCCTACTCGCAGGGAATGTCGCCACAGCCGCATCGAACCATTTCCGCCGCTCTCATGTTTCATGCCCTTTTTCAGGCGGTTGCGTTTGCGGAGTGAAGAAACAAATTCTCTAAGCTCCTCTCAAGATTTTACATGGGCGTTCCTGATGTTATCATGGGCCCAAACTTTCAGGATTAATAGCAAGCATTTGTATGATCCACGACATTACTACATTATAAGGGAATACTAAATGAAGTTTGAAAAAATGTTGTAGGTGGTTCAGATTTATTGCTTTATAAAAGCAGAAAACAGTTTTAATCTTAATCAACCAGCTTTATTCTGTAAAATGGTGACTGCCATACTTTTGTAATTTATTTTTACACCATAAGTACACTTTCATAGCTCAATTCAGCAGAAATAGGGCTGCGTATTTTGGGGAAATAATTCGTTAATACCTTAATAAATCAGTGTTTGACACTTGTATAGTTTGTTATTTTTGTGCAAGTTATACATTCCATCAGCATTGAGGAACAAAAACTATTTTGAATGAAAACGTTTTAGAGGAGGAAGTCTTCTTGTTTTGGTTTGGCACCATGATGCTTATCATAACATTATCTACCAACCTTCTGCTTTTAGTAATGTTGCTGTCACTTTTTTTTGGCTGATAACAAATTATTACAACAGTGAACAACGTATTTTATCATCGCCTTCTGTAATAATCTCCTTTTCTTTCCGAATCTTTGACATTTAATATTCGCCACAAAAATATTTTTGTAAAGATACGATCTTTCTTAGATATATGATGGGTCAAGCCCTTTGGATTTTAGTGATTCATCTACGTATCGTTGGTACAGAAATCTATTTCCGTATTTCACAAAAAAACTTTTTATTACCCCGAGAGTCCGAATTCGACCGATTTTATTCCTTTATTCATGAAAAATATGAAAATAGATGTAAGGGGTTATTCAAACATCAAGATCACGAACTATGATCTCTAGGAAACTAGATTTCACAAAAATCAAGATTAAAATTAATTTTTGTTGCGTTTTCTCAGTAAATATCCAACTGTAATCATAATGAAATACGGAAAGAACGCTCTAACAAAGAGAATAATCGGAAAATATTTGGCTGAGGTCTACGACCTCTACCTGTTTGTTCCAGTGTAAATTCCAAAATAATTCAATTCCTCATATATTTCCAGACCGCATGTCAGACTACAACCATCATACCATTGATCATGAAGTTGAAAGCTTGGTAGAATCACAAAACTGACCGTATGTGACGTGTAAGTATGTTTTCAGAGAGCGTGCACGTTATGAGATGGTAATTATCTTCTTCAACGTAAAGATGATCAGAATAGTTTGAATAGTTTATTTATAAAAAGTATTATCATAATTCCCTAATGAGGTTTTTTATTCAGAGCGTACAGACAGCGCACGTCATTCGCATACTGATCTTCAGTACAATCAACGTACTTCGTGGTGACGTAAGGGGGCAGAGTTGCTTGCTCGAAGTGCTCTCTGCTGCTTCTGTCGGGTTCACGGCCGTGAAGTACCCGGCCCCTGTGAGTCACCCCGTGGAGCCGCGCAGCTGCCGCGAAATGCCGGATCGCGTGAGCGCCAGCGGGGCCACCCTGCGCACAGCGACTGCGCACGGCGACTGCGCAGGGCGACCGCGCGCGCACGCGCTCCAAACGCCAGCGCCGCACGCCACCGCGCCGCGTCGCGCTGCGCAGGGGAGGAGCCGCCCCACCAGGGGCCGAGGAGTTTATTTCTACTTTCGTGCTGTGGAGTAGAGAGAAAGTTATGTAATGCTGCGCAAAAAAAACGGCAAATTTTCGGCAGAAAAACTCGTATTAAAGGTCTATGGCAACGAAAAAATGAATAAATACAGTTGATAAATTAAAAAAAATCCTCTAACGTATGGTATAGACAGAATCCATGATTTGCGGGTTTTTGCTACCGAAAAATCGCATAACGGCAAAACGACTGTCTATCTGTCCGTCTGTCCATCCATCTGTCCGTCCACTCGTCCGTCCGTAAACAACGCTATCAAATAAACCGTTCCGGCCGATTTTCTCCAAAATCGACATTTCCTAATCGATCCGACTGATGTCGTGGTCCCTTTAATTAAAATCGATATTTTAATTTTTGGGGGTACTTTACATGAAGGTCCTGGAACACTTTCCAGAGTTTCAAAAATGGCTCCATCGGTTTTGATTGAATTTTGTTGTTTGATAATGTGAAGAATTGTAAGAGACTGCTGCAGGTCTTATGTTCGTTGAAATCCCTGATTTTCAAAAATTTCAAAAATTCAAATTTTTTTCCGGGTCTTCTTACAACTACAGTTATTATGATAGAGATGTTTCCCCCTTAATGAAATCTGTTTTTTAAAGATAGATTTTGAAATAAGGTCATGTATATTTCGAAAATTTGAGTTCTTTTCGCGTAATTTTGCGTGAAAATTCCGGCGAGAAAATACATGCTGGTTTAGCAGCACTAATTGAACATAAATTATTAGTATATTTTTTAACAAATTATATAAGATTAATATGCGAAGTAAATAATTTAATTATATTTGATGCATCATTAGTAAGAAAGTTAAAATATTTGTACATACTTATGAAATCTTTCTTATCTCTCAAGGGTTCGTCAAAACTAGAGGCGTCCACATCAATTTTGAAACTTTTCTCAGACGTTTACAGTTGTTTCTTGAAATTCACGTTGCGAAAGGAGTTTCAACTTTCTGTCGTTGCTTTCAATAAAACCCATTACCTTTCCCTCCAAACAAAAACTATTCTTCAAATTAATTCTTCTCTCCAAAAAAGTTGTTTATACATCACCCCTCCACAACGATATGTATTTCCAGACTCTCACTTAGTAAACAAATTGGTAATACCATACATGTTTTTTACAATACATTGACAATACATGTTTTTAATAAGCGATGGTCTATTATGTACCATTTTTACATTTTTCATAACTTTCATATTATTTGTTTTTAATTTTCTTGAAACAGCACCAGGAAAAACTGTTACTTTAGAACATGCACAGCGTACCAAAAGTTCAATTTCATTACTAGTTCTAAAAGTAAAACGATGCTCAAACGTTCAGATAAGACTGAATGAAACAAAAAAACTTTCCTGTACCACATCAGCTACTACTGATCTTATGCAACATAGTCTCCAATTGTTTTATACATTTGAATTAAAATAAAATGAAAGTCAGAAAGGCTGCCTATAAAATAGTGGACACACGTGATCAAAGTAATCTTAATTTGCTCATAGAATTGCGTCAGTCTATCGGCGTCAGGTCGCCGTCTTTCCCACCCGCATAACAATATACCACTTTCCCCACTCGTATCACAAAAAAAACAAAAAAAACAAACTATTGCGGACCCAGCAGAACCAATATAAAATTCAGTTGTCATAAAAAGTTGTAGTGGGCCCGTATCTATCCGGGGCCCTAAGCACGTGTTTAATCTGCTTAAGCATTAATCCAGCCGTGCATTAAGCGCGCGCAATTGCGCCTTTTTGCGCGCTGACCTCCCACAACGCGCGCGTGGGGGGTCGAGGCGGCCTCGCGACCTCCGCGCAGCCGCGCTCATTTGCGCGCGGGCGGAAACGGCGCCGTTTTCCCTCGCTGGAATCATTTGAGCTGCGCACACGTCATTGCGAATACGTGGTTTTGGAATTATTATTGAGCGCCGCACATTACCGCACCACGTAATTATGACTTCTACGAATATTTGTTATAATCGTGTTAAATGGAAATATGTAATTATTAATTATATGTTACGCACAAGGTAAACGAATTTTAAGGACAATTATGTATTAAGGAGAATTATGTATTCAAATTTTAAGGCGACATTAATGTATTATAAGGTTTCAATACTCATTTATAACGTTTGAAACGAGTATATTATTTATCATTTTTTTAAATGTGTATTTATTTTCAAAAAACTCATAATTATTATTTTGGCTTCAATTTTATTATAGATAAAAACATTAAGACC
Source organism: Acheta domesticus (assembly GCA_031308135.1). Taxonomy (NCBI): domain Eukaryota; kingdom Metazoa; phylum Arthropoda; class Insecta; order Orthoptera; family Gryllidae; genus Acheta; species Acheta domesticus. The sequence continues at coordinate 127,722,199 of JAHLJT010009355.1, forward strand.
TCAAAAAATGAAAAAAGGTAATAAATCAAAATAATAGTCAATTGCGTCTATTGGATAATATATTCATGACACTGAATAACTAATATATTCCTAGTCGGTTCATGAAGCAAAGGGACTTTCATTCATCAAACACATACGTAATTTAGTCATAAATTCCTAAGACTTACCCTTTTGCAATCACTGAATGAACAAATGTATAGATCGACCGTGTAGCAATAAGCGTAGTTTGAATACACGAACATCAAATCTCGGTCACGTGAAAGAGGAGCGTTTTTCAATGTCAACAGCGCGAGCGGACAGGTGTGTGCCGCGCCGCGCCGCGCCGCACCTGCAACCGCACAACGCAGCACGCACTCGCCTTGAGGCAGCCGGAGAGGGGGAGGGGCGTGGGTTGAGGCGGCGGTGGCGGTGAAGGCGACGTTGGCGGTGGCGATGGCGGCGGCGGCGGTGGCGGTGGCAGTGGTGGTGGCGGCGGCGGTGGCGGTGGAATTGTGGGGGTGGCGGTGGCGGCGGTGGTGGCGGTGACGACGGCGGAGGTGGTGGAGATAGCGGCAGCGGTGGCGGCAGGGGCGGGGGCGGTGACGGAGGCTGAGACGACGATGGCGGAAGCGGTGTCGTCGGGGACGGCGGCGGCGGGTGCGATGGTGCTGGCGGTGTCAGCGGCGGCGGTGGCGGGTGGCGGTGGTTTTGGCGGCGGTGGTGACGGTAGCGGTGGCGGCGGTGGAGGCGGGGCGGCGGCGGAGACGGTGGTGGTCTTGGCGGAGACGGTGGTGGTCTTGGCGGTGGTGATGGCGGTAGCGGTGGCGGCGGCGGTGGCGGCGGACGCGGGGGCGGGGACGGTGACAGGGTGGATGCGACGGTGGTGGAAGCGGGGTCGGTGGGGATGGCGGCGGTGGCGGCGGTGACGGCGGCTGTGGCGGCGGCGGCAGTGGCAGCGGCGGCGGGCGCAGAGCTCTTACGCCACGGCGGCCGTTGCGTCGCCGCCTCGCTCCCCTCTTCTCACGCACGCCTACGCGTCATTTATCCCGGCCAGGGGCTCCTCCCGCCTCAGCCTCCGCGGCCGCCGCCGCCGCCGCCTCCGAACAAGTTGACGCCGCTCCGCCGCGCGGCCGTCCTTGTACGCACCGCTGCCGCCGTCGCGCGAGACGCGTCTTCGATTTGCTTCGAGGCAGCTCTTCAACTGCTCACGACTACCTCCTTTCTCTTCGACTTGTCACGTTTGGCTTCCAAGAGACGAAAACAAAAACCATATCCAAGCAGAGAGTGGTAACTTCAAGGGATTTTATAGTTTGCGCAATCAACATCTTGCCATTTGGTATCAGGTAGACTCTTTACGTAGATCATGTAAGTATCGGCCAGAAATATATGCAACCCGCAAAACACGCAATGCACGTATCTCTCCTGGCACATCTCATATCTATGATTTCGAATTTTCTAAATATTACGAGCACCAGTAATTTCGCTTGAGAAACACTGGCTTAAAAAATACACTGTTAATAATATGTCTGTATATTATCTCAAGTACATTTAATATGAAATTCGATAATTGACAATCATTCTCCATTTCATATTCCGTAAATTTGTAATATTTGTTTTCTTCACTCTAACACTACTATATTAACTCATTTCTTCCTGTTCGTTTCCAAAGAGAATTTCGAGTGATTGAAATATACTACTCCGTCAGCGTCACCTGCCGCGCTCGCCCACGTGCGTTTTCTCGACGCCACGCCGCCGCTCCCCACTGGCAGTCTCTGAGTAATTTACGGCGTCGTTCCACTCTTACTTTCGGGGTCGCCCACGGGCGGCGTCGCCCGCCGCTCCTCACTGCCCGCTCGCTACACGCCTCCCGCCCCCCGCACGCCCCCTCCCTTCGTCCCTACGCTTGCTCACCCGCCCGCCAACGCCACCTTTCGCCACCCGTCGTTCGCTGCCCAATTCCCCTCACCACCAGCTACCCAATCCCCCGCTCACTACCCACCGCCTCCACTCGCCACCCCTTGCTACCCGCCGCCACTCGCCGCCCGCCTGTTGCTCTCTCCTCGCCCGCCACCTGCCACCCGCCGAACGCCGCCCATTCGCCCGCTCGCTCGCCCGCCCGCTCGCCCGCCCACCCGCCCGCTCGCCCGCCTGCCCGCTCGCCCACTCACCCGCTTGCCCGCCCCCCTCTTGCCCGCCCCCCCTCTTTGCCCGTCCCCCCTCTTGCCCGCCCACCCTTTTGCCCGCCCACCCTCTTGCCCGCCCACGCTCTTGCCCGCCCACCCTCTTGCCCGCCCGCCTGCCCGCCCGCCCGCACGCACGCAACCCGCCCTTCGCCGCCCAAATCTCCTCACTGCTCGCCTGCTATACGCCACTCGCTCGGTACCCACTCCCCACCCTTTACCCGCCGCCGTATTCCCATCCTTCACCCATGGCCCCCATCATCCCCCGCCGTCAATTCACTCCTCGCCCGCTACCCACCCGCACACTCACGGCCCATCTTTTGCCACCCATCGTTCCTTATCCGCCAACCCTCTACCCCGGCCTGGTAGCTGCTCCCCGCCCGCTACCCACTCCCCGTTCTGTACCCGCCGCCATCCACCCACGACTTCTCACCATCCGCCGCCCCTCGCCGCCCGCCGCCCACCTCCCCTCACACTCACCGACCGCCTGCTACCCTCCACTCGGCTCGTACCCATTCCCCGCCCTTTACCCGGTGCCACACCCCGTACCTCACTGCCTGCCGCACCTCGCCGCCCGCCGGTTGCTCTCTCCTCGCCCGCGACCCGCCGCCCACCGGCCGCCGCCCCTCGCAGGGTTCAGCGCCCGCGGCGCGGCGCGGCGCGGCGCGGCGCGAAGCCTCCCGAGCAAACAGTTGGCTAACACCTCAGCGGCGCCGCCGCGCCCGGGCGGAGCGACGAGGCAACGAGCTTTACGCGGCGCGACGCCTCGCCACACGAAAGTCGGCAAACACACGTGAATTCCTTCTATTTATGGAGCATTGCACATCTGAGAGGCATAGACGCTTTTTTTTCCCTTTGTTGACATCCAGTACATGTGAAAGCGGTGTCACTTTTCCCAAGATAGAATTAGAATTATCATTTTCTTCAGACTTGCAATAGTGCCATTCCTAAATTGTATTTAATAATAAATCCTATTTTAATATGTTTTTGAATTAATATATTTATGATAAAATTATCATGTCCATGGCTACATACAAGGAAACTTACATCATAGTTACAACAAAACTGTCAATATTTGAAGTGTCAACTCACTGACATACGTAGTTGGGAAACCAGGCTTTCATGCTGTATTCTCGGAATACTACTTCATTCACCTTCTTTCATTCATTAGTACTAATTTGAACTTAATTCATTAGTACTAACTAATTTGAACGATGAATATTTGTCTCAATTCATATCACACCATTTTCTTTTGCGTGAACAATATTGCAAGATTCGCATACATTCGATACGTTCAAAGACAATTTTGTATAGACCAAAACACGATGGGCAAAGGGAATTCTCGAAGGTCGCTTAACGTCAACTGCATACATAAGGAATTAAAAACGAAAAATAATCTGATATTTCAGTGCAAATGTACAGACAGTTCTTCCTAGAAAGAGTGTAACAGATCATTCTAAGAAGAAGTAAATTAACATATCATTCGACAAATAAAATGTTCTCTGCAGAGAACAGACATCCGATTTCTCTGATTGATGGCTAGTTATCTCGAACAGCCAATTAAATTGAACAAAAATCAAATGGTTTCAGAGAGATATATCTTAACGGAACTACAGACATACACACAAGCAGAAACTAACCCGGAGGTCTCAAGTAACGAAAATAAAGCTCTGCCAAATTCATCATTCTCATTCGGGCCGGTTCCAATTCATCCGGCCGCTTAGCGCCGTTGGCAGTCGGGCGCCCGGTGCGCTCGCACGTGTGCACGTGCCCACGCGGCCGCGCGATTGCGCACTCGCCGCCGCCACCACCGCCGCCGCCGCGGTCGCCACCACCGCCGCCGCCACCGCCACCGGCACCGCCGCCGCAGCCACCACCGCCGCCACCGCCGCCGCCGCCACCACCGCCGCCACCGCCGCCACCGCCGCCACCGCCGCTGCCGCCGCCGCCGCAGCCACCACCGCCGCCACCGCCGCCACCGCCACCGCCGCCACCGCCACCGCCACCTCCACCGCCACCTCCACCGCCATCATCACCACCGCTGCCGCCACCGCCGCCGTCGCCACCGCCACTGCCACCGCCACCGCCATCATCACCACCGCTGCCGCCACCGCCACCGTCGCCACCGCCGCCGCCATCACCACCACCGCTGCCGCCACGGCCGCCGTCGCCACCGCCACCGCCACAGTCGCCACCGCCACCGCCATCATCACCACCGCCACCGCCACCGCCACTACTGCCGCCACCGCCGCTGTCGCCACCGCCACTGCCACCGCCACCGCCATCATCACCACCGCTGCCGCCACCGCCGCCGTCGCCACCGCCACTGCCACCGCCACCGCCATCATCACCACCGCTGCCGCCACCGCCGCCGTCGCCACTGCCACTGCCACCGCCACCGCCATCATCACACCGCTGCCGCCACCGCCGCCGTCGCCACCGCCGCCGCCGCATCTGTGCCGCGCGTGCGCGCGTGTGCGACCGGTCGGCGCCCCACCGCCGCCGGCGTGTGTGCGACGTGCGTGGGCCGCGGGGGGGGGGGAGTGGGGACCGGATCGTCCCCGACGCGACGCACCACCCGCCTCGCGCCTCGCGGCGGACCGGCTCTATTACGCGTCGTTCACGCCACGGGGTTGCCCATCGCGTGGAACGCACGCGGTCCTAGTGCTGACAAAAGGTTTGCTCATTCCTAGAGCTGAACCTTGCTTAATTTATTAGGGTTTGCGAGCGCTTCCGTTCGTTAGGGTACTGCCCCGACAATCGCTTGGTGAATTGTTCAGAGGAACCTCGGAAAACTATCGATCAAAGCAGTCGACCATTGGTATTCTCCTCCCGAAAAAATATTTTTCCAGAGATCAAGTCATTTCGATTTACCTAAATCACATTATTACTTTATCTTACTACTTGAAACTGATATCCAATTATTTTGTCGATTTTCCTACTTTTTACGTGCAAATGATTGCATTATTTTTAATTGATCATACTACTACCATTACTAATTATAATAATCAACCTCTATATTTTTTATAATATTAAGAATTACTTGTGCATCTACCCTTCAGAATATACACAACAAAGAAAACGTGTTGTAATAACGTAAATTCTTCGTAAACATCCCTTTTGATTCACAAATTTTTCCCAATGATTTTTTTTAAGATTATTTCTTTGTTTTCGACTGATAATGCTGAATTCCTGCCATTTTCGGAAGTCAAACCCTAGGACCTTCCGGTCACGGGCACTGTAGTGACATCAATTAATGCCATGAGCCACTTAAGCGGTGTGAACCCGGATGTAAGACACTCTTCACTAATCAGAAAAGGAAAAACAAATCCTCAAAAATGAGTTAACCCTGCAACTATACACTAATGTATCCCAACGTAATTTGAAATTCTTGCAGAGCTAAAGATATTTTAAATTCTCACTTCTCAAATGTATATCTTTTTAATTGCGTTCGTTCTGTTTCGTTTGCAGTAAACTTTTATTTTTAATCATTCTGTTGAGCACTGAAGAGAGTATATCTTAAAAACTTGTAATAATTTTCACTTTTTAAATTACATTTTTCTATTTTTATGTGTCAATGTAAATAAAATGTAATAGTTTACTCCTCAGTCATAAATATTTTCCTAGATGTTTTATAATATATTAAAAAAAAATTGGGTCCCTGAGATCTCAGTGGGCAGGTTCTGTATCAACAAATAAGTGTGTGACTGCAGGGTTCAGTGAAAAAATTTCATAGTGATTAAAATAGAATTGTGCTCAGTCGGAGAAGGTTTCGAAACCAACTGAGTGAGTGAGACAGATTTATTGATTCCAAGCGCATCAAGTTAGGTAATAACCCATGACATCGCTGCGTAGACGTTGATATTGTCTAAATGTCATTTGTCAGCTTTCATTGTCGTTAGCTGACCATAGATGAAATGCTCCTGTCATAAATGTATAACACATAATGACAATCACACCAATTACACCTATAAATAATTACAATCACAATTTTAAATCGACAGTTCTTGTCCAAAGTATGAAAGTTTCCTTAATGATTTTAATACGTTAAATCTCAGGATGAGTCCATAACGTAGCGGATGGCCTTCCATTGTGCGATCCCGGTTTCAATTCCCGGATGGGACAAATATAGAGCTGTAGCTTTCTAAAACCATCTTCTTAATTTCTATAGCAGTGTGACGAAAGAAAATCTTAGGCAGCCTAAGTTTCATAAATACGGTGATGGGAATACGCCATGCTCGCCACGTGTCTCGCTTACCGCCAGGCACTGATTAAAGAAAAGCACGGCCCAGGAACTCTGCCAGCTGGCAAAAGTCGGATTAACCCGACCCTAAAATGTCGAATACTTACGTACCAATCTGACGATCTCTCAACTTGCGCGGACTCCATGCTTCATTGTTTTCCAAAATTGATTACATTTGCGTTTGCACGCTAAGAAAAGGTATATTTTCCATGATCGGACATTGTGGGAAAAAGTAATACTTATTTTGCATGAGGATAAAAAAGTGATATTATTGAAACCAAAAACATGCAAATAACAATGTGTTAAAACCACATCAGCTTTAAAACAAGTTTTTCAAGAAAGAAAGAAAGAAAGAAAGAAAGAAAGAAAGAAAAAACCAAATAAACAGACAAATACATTTAACATTCAAGATTTTAACATTTAACATTCACCTTCAAATTAAAAAAATATTAACTATGGAAAAGTAAATGGAACTAACATACATTACAATGTATTACAGCAGATACCACCAAAAAATAATATAAACAGTGTTTAAATACGGGACCACACTGAATTTCGTGACTTGCACAGAAAGTTTGTGCGCGTCACATAGAGATAAACGAGAAAATGATGAAGTTGAACAATTTATGCTCACTCAGAATTCTACATTCGGTGGGATTAACAATCTTACCATAACATTGGACTAATGTGCAATTGAACGTATTGGATGTAACAAATGAATATTTAATCACATTTTCTGAAAGACTGAAAAAATCATTAAGTTTAACGTCTGGTTCTTTGCATTATGCATTAAATACACTATTAAAATTTTACCAACTAGAAGGATGGATAGAAATTATGCAAACATAATTTTCATTTAAGACTATCTGCATTTCAGACTGCATCAAATCCGAACAATTTTCTTACATTTAAAATCTATCTCGATATATCTACTTTTCAGAACCGACCCAGATGTCATAAAACCCACATATCACCTAACATTGAAATTATTGAGTTTGAGTTTTACATTAGTCTTCTGTGTTCTCGCCATAATGGGGCGGAAAGTGAAGGTCAAACCTATTTTTAATTAAAAATATTAACATATTCTAGAAATACACATTCACTTAATTTTAAGTCACCGGAACATTCAAGTATGTTAGAAATGTAGTATTTGTTACTCCTCTACCTAAAGGAAATGGCACACAAAGGACATTTCTTAGAAACAGTTTTCAAAGAAATTACATCATATTGTTTTAATGCTCCTCTGGTGAAGATACCAAGAGAAGGATAACTCCTGCAAGCTGATATGCAAGTTCCGCGTCGAATCTCACGTTCCAGCAGGACCTATACTGACGTCGATAGCAACAGTCGCTCTCAAAATCACAAACTTTTCACTACCCTCTCGATTGACTGACTTATTGGTTAGTGGGTCCGGGCGCGACAACAGTTATGATCATTACTCCTGTAAGTGAAGGACATGTGTTTTCCTGGGAAGGTGGCGGTGATCGTCCCCTATTAGATGGTAAAATCTGGCGCCGACCACACGTCGGCTAGTGGAGTTTTCCCCTACTGAATATCTCCCACCAGCGGGGCACCGCACCAGCTGGGACAAGCCCGAAACTCCCGTCTGGTCTGCCGCCATGTATGGTAGTGTAGTGCGTGTTAGTGTGTGTAAGTAAGGAGTGAGGATAGGATAAGAAAAGGGAAAGGAAGGTCGCGTGCGGTCCGTGGCCCGTTTGTTAGAGTACTGCTCCGGCATTCACCGAAGCCAACCGGATCCGAGCAGCAAACCTCTACATCTCTCCTTTAGACAGCAGTTGAATTCGACCAAACATTCTAGGTATTGTGTACAATCCTAAATATCTCCCATCAGCGGGGCACCGCCCCAGCCGGAACAAGCCCGAAGCTCCCGTCTGGACCTCCCGATCCCGTCGAGCCCTAGGACCTCCCGATCAGCGGCACTGCAGTGATATCCCCCTAAACAACCTAAGCAGGTCCTCACCTCTCGAGCAACCCACTCTACACAAATCGCAACACCTCATTCTTCTTCGCAGCACCAGCCCCCCCCCCTCCCGTAGCCCAAGATGTCGCGCCGCGGCGTGCCTCATCTCCGGTCCGAGGCGACGGCGACGACCGCGCTTTCTTCCACGCGACTAATTGGGCGAAGGCCTCCCGCCCAGCCGGGCGTCGTCGACGTCGTCACCGGGGGTGGGGGAGGTCACGGGCGCGCGCTCCATTTGGCGGGGTCACGTGGCCGCCGCCGCCGTCGTGCGTCCACGCCCTCCCGGCGCGGCCGCGCGCCTCTAAACATGTCAACGTCAACGATTTCATTCCCCTTTCTACGGCCGGGTATTGTTCGCTGCACCTCCATGCATCACGGCTCCGGACTTGGAGCCAATGGATTCGAGTTACCTCCTCTCTCCGATCGAAGGACGCGTGCGAGTGACCGGTGCAGCGTAGGACGTGAGAAGGGAGTACGGATATGTGGTTAGTATCATTCTACAAAGCACGTGAAGGCTGTCGCGTCCATTACGGTACAATTCTCTCCTGTGTAACACAAAGTAACAATAAATGATTCATCGCACTAAATAACTTAAAATTTGGACTCATATGTGAGCCAGAATTACTGCCAGACAACTTAATTGAGACGAAGGATATGGTTGGTATGGAAGATATGGTTTAGTGAGTGAGGGAGTGAGTACTGGTTATTGGCGCGCCACCTTCTTAGGTCAGATCATTAGTTCCGTACTTACGATGCATGTTGTACTCGGGAGGTGTACCTGTTCATCTGAACCATGAGATACGGTGGCGACGTATGAGTCGGGAGCTGGGATTTCTCTATGTAGGTATCTCTCTTGTCGGATCACCATCTGAGCTGAGAATAGCACCCACCTTCCGACTTCTTTCCCGCCATGTATGGTAATGTAGTGATTGTAAGTGTGTGTGTGTGTGTGTGTGTGTGTGTGTGTGTGTGTGGGTGTTGGAGAGAGGGGTAGAAAAGGATAAGGAAGAAAGTATTGCGCGCGGTCCCTGGTATATATGTTAGGCTACTGCTGCAGCATTCTCCGTGTATTGATCAGTCATTCCGATTGAAGGATGAAAGAATTCAAATGACCAGGGTAGTCTAGAGAGTGGAAACAGATATATGGAGTTTCATATAATTTTACCTAGCTCCCAACAGTAGTCGCATTAATTTCTGCTGAAATATCTCCAATACTTTGTTGGACAATCCACCCACACTGTACAAGTAACGAGAGCAGCGACGAGGCTTGCTAGTGCCCCGCAATGTGCTCTTGGCGCCCGAAGGACAACGTCGCACTCAGTCAGCGGCCGATAAGCGGTGGAGACGCGCGTCACATAGGCCGCAGTATCCGACAGGCTTCGCAACGCACTGAAAGGCTCTTGTAACGGACAGCGCCACGCATCAGCGGCAGAAGGGGTAAACAGGCAACGGAAAAGAGGGGCTGCAGGACTATGCTTCCATTTTAATTATTCGTAAAATTAGGAAAAAACTGCAAGTAATTGGTATTAGCAAGCAAGCAGACATTAAATTTTCAATGATGATCCCCAATTCAATTTCCACTTTGAACCCTCCATTATGTTTTCTCTATTTTTCATTCATTTTCATTAATACATCATATACTCAGTAGATATTATAACGTTTAATTTATTAAATTTATTATATTTCAGTATGTTATCTCGAGCTTATATGTTTAAAATTTTATTGTTGGAAAGGCAAAAATCAGTGATTTTTTGAAACTCTTGCTTTTGTTAATTATTATAGAATTCCTGGTGCTGCGTTATCAGTGTGCGGTAAATTCGGCATTACATTATGAATTAGAGCAGCGAGAACTGATCTGACCACCTTTGTCTCTTCAGAGCTAGTCCGCTGACACTGTCTCCATGCACCAAGAAATGCGTTTTCTTTGTAGTTAATAGGATTGAGAGAAGGAAGGCGTGAGAAGGAATGAGTGTTCCACTCTCTTACTCCTTCCAACCAACCCAACCAGGCAACGGAGATCGACCCCATGGTGCGGTCACAGCACCCGGGTGTTGGCGGACTTGCACAGTTTCAACCGCGTAGTTGTTCCCAGCGCCTTGCAACTCTCCATCAAAACCGGAGACAAAGCTGGAAAGTGCTACTATAGGAGGCATTAGTGCCGCCAGGGACAGCTGCACATTAAACTCGTCAACAACCGCACATAAAAATTGGCTGATTTCTGAGAAATACGAAAAGTGTCTTCTAAATGCTCAATTATTCACAATATATACATATAAGAAACTGCTGAAGAAAGCGCAAACATCGACGCTATCTTTCATAACATGACGCGCCTGCTTGTGTCTCGCGAACCTACGCCGCAGCTACGCATGTTTGAAGTATCGTTTGCAGCAGTTCGTATTTTAGTTCCTGTTAGAAGGTGCTGCAGAAGAGGGCGCCACTATAATGGTCTCCACTCCATTTTATGGGAGTTGAAAGGCCCTGGTTGTTCTCCTGACAGCCATATCGTTTCGAACCGAATCTGCAGCGCGGGCGCGGCGCGAGCTCGCGGAGACTTTCTGAACGCGGCTGCGGGGCGCGTGCTCGACTAGGATTTCTGAACGCGGCTGCGGGGCGCGCGCTGGCGGGCTGACTCAATGCGCGTCAGCGCGACCTGCATGCCCATATGCGCCGGGCGCGCGCCCCGCGCGGAAGGCCGCCGCTGCCTGCGCCTGCGAGCGCCGGCCGTTCTCCGCCGTCCCTCCTCCACGGCGCAGGTGCTGCCTTTCCTGCTGGACGATTTGTACAGCGCGGGATTAAACGGCACTAATGTGCTCTGCGACAAAACAAATCTAGCTGTAGTAAAACTCAGAACGATTCCACGTAAACAGTATATCACTACTACACAGCCAAGATACAAATATGGCACCCACGCTGTATATATATTTATATCAATTCTTAAACAGTGATAAATGAGAATGTATTATGCATGATTATGTAAAATGTATTAAGTTATCATAATATTATGACCTAATTTAATACAAATATGGAATAGGAGATTTTATAATCGTATACAGTTATTTACATTAATTACAAATTTCTATTTATTTATTTATTAGTCAAAAAACGGTAAAAATTGTATATGACGTGTGGGGAAAGAAATGTATCTCCGCACATTTTCTTGAGGGCCATAATTTAAAAATTTTATTTCGCTGATGGCATCAGTCTCGAGATGCCAGGTTGAGTTAACCGTGACGCATATCGTAATTACATTTGTTGTAGAAGTTTGGAACAGTCTGATGATGACGGAAATAATAAGAAATGTAGTGTACATTATCATACATGCAGAATGGTTTAATTTCTTTCGTGTTCCAGGCTTCCCCTATCAGATCCCTTTTTGTCAGATCTGTACGACTTCACTTTTGTAATTTATTACTGGAATGACATAAAAAAGAACAAATTTGCCGGATTGTTCTCTGAGATAGAATTATCAAAACACAATTATTCATATCAAATAATTCATAACATTTTTATCAATGACTATCACAAGCAAACATACCTGCAAAAACATGAATAAAAGAAATAATACATTTTATTGCCGCATTTTCCACACAACATGTACTAAATAAGCTATTAACTCACATGTATGTGATGACATGTGCAGAGTAATAAATTAGTAAAAAATATTTTGCAATTACATCGCCCGTTTATTATACCATTAATAGCAGTATTTTGTAATCTATCAGGAAATGGAATTATAAAAAAATACTAATTAAGCTGCTATCTTCTACCGGGGAGTGTGAAAGAAGTGTATCTAAGGATTTCAAAGATATCACAATTAGACTTTTGAGAAATGTAATACTTCCCATTTAATAAGTGCAACTCGATGTACAATATTTAACATCCATTCTGAGTATCTCTCCCAAAAATTTAATATTGAGCAACTTCAACACACCGCAAGAAATAAATAAAAAAGGTTGCCCTCTGGAAAATTTGTACTTATTTAGATGTTTTACTAATGATAAATTGCCAAAATTGAAACAGCGCAGATTTGACAAAAAGGAAACTGATGGAGGAAGCCTAGATCACGGAGGAAATTGAATCATGGTGCTTGTACCATAATGAACACTACCTTTCTTATCATCATCACCATCATCGTCAGGTCATTTTGGTTCTATACAGTGATATACGAACTGTCGAACGCTAACAACTCACACCCTTAACATTGGAGACTTGAACGCGCGCACAAACAAGCAAGCCGGGCGCTTATGGGCCGGGGTTGGAGAGCAGTGGGCGCGAGATGGCGTAAGATGCGAAGGGAGACGCACCGCGGAGGCGGAGGCGACGGAGGCGGCGGTGGGCGGCGCGGAATGTGCCGACACGCAACCTCGCCCGGGAAACAAAGGAACGACGAACGCCCCGCCCGCGCCCGCGCTCCTGCTACCAACACGCCCAAGTGATGGACGCTGCAGTTCCCACGAACTATGCACGACGGCTGAAGTGTGTAGGGCGACTAGAATCGATGGCCAGGCTGATATGTTCACTAATTGGAAGATTTTGAAACACACAAAATAATTCATGACGATGTTTTCATTAGTCGAAATCAAAATAAACAGTGTATGTTGAGAAGCTATTAACCCGCTACGAAAACAATAAATTAGGAAGATTCATCTAAGAAAGAATTCACTGAAATCTTAATCGTAAGAAAATACTAAAAAATGAATTTGCCGCCTTAGCCCACAATTATATTTATAAACTACACTTATTTATAATTTGAAAGGACAACACTGAGTATCTGAGTACATATTTGGTATGTTTACTCCAAGGTACGACTAATTTTCTCTTCATAATTTGTTTTGCTAATACCTTCGAAATGCCATATAGATCCAACTTTTTCTGATCATTTTATTTCATAATTTTGAAAATATTATTTCATACTTTCGTAACTGATTTGCTGTTTACTGTTCGTGACGTACCGGGTTTGCAGTTCTGGACTTCTGGTTGAGTAAGAAACCACAGTAATACATTTGACAAGTAATTTCATTAAAGCATCTGTAAAATAGCAAACTGACAGCAAGTGGCCGACCGCACGGCGCACCAGCGCGCGGCGAAAGCACGCACCATATTCGGAAGGGCGGCGTGAATGCACCGGTTATTATCGAGGACCTAATAGAGCAGCGCCAGAAAGCAAACGAGAAAGAGCTGCCACTTGCTCGCGATGACGGGCAAACATTCACGACGGTTCATTTGCCGAGCGAGCAGTCGACGGCAGTGTGGTGACTTCGACTGCAAAAGGATTCGAAGAGGTCGAAAGAGGACGAGTGATTGAATATTTACCGTTTCGAGACGGGTCAACTAGAAATGGTCATTAGTTCCGTAAGTGCAGTGCATGTTATATCCCGGGAGGCGGCAGTGTTCCTCTTCCACCGGTATGTATTGAAATGCACGTTGATTGATTAGTGAATCCCATTGCGTCGATTGCTAAGGTCACTGGTCCCGTAAGTGTATTGCAAGTGTTTTCCTCTTGAGGTGACGGTGAATTTTCCCCTGCGGAATGACGAGATCCGGTGCTGACCTACGGTCAGCTAACGGGCTCTCTCCAACTAGGTATTCACCACCAGTGGGGCACCCCCTTAGCAAGCACATGCTCTAAGTTCCCGACCGGTCTCCCAGAATTTGAGGTAGTCATGAATGTAAGTGTGTGTGTGTGTGTAAGTATGGGGTGAAAATAGGACATGGAAGAGGAAGGAAAGATCGCGCGCGGTATGTGGCCCGTTTTTTAGGGTACTGCTCCGGTATTTGCCTGGTATTGATCGGAGAAAGCACGGAAAACTACCTGAGCAGAGCAGCCGGCCGCAAGACTTCTCCTTCAGGGTTATCTAACAAGCGCCGAAAATCTTGCTACCGTCAGAACTCGAACCTAGGACCCCTCGATCAAGGCACTGTAGTGTCATCAGTTGCTGCCTTGACCCCTCCTGGTCCTACACGTTGACATCTGAGGTTTTCTCCCTGCAGATATTTCCCTCAGAAAGGCACAAACTTATCTAGCACAAATACGTCCTAAGAAGTATGATAATGTGTACAAATGTGTGTGTATGTGCGTGTGTATGCCTGGTTTTAACAGGAAACGCCGGAAATCTACCGACCGGGACGCCAGAATTTTTTTCTACTCAATGCCACGAATTGGATATGTAGCCAGTATCAAAAATCCACCACCGTTTAACTCAATTCCGAGGATTTCGCAGTCATCGACACTGCAGAGGCAACGCAGCCCGGACAAAGGGAAAGAGGATGCGAAGTCGAGCCTCTCGGTCCGATCCGCAAACATGAAGCACGCGCTCGCCCCCGCACCCCTCCTCTTCGCGAGGAGGCACTCCGCGGCTTTGTCAAGTGTCCGGAGCGCAGTGCGTCGACCCGGCGTTGGATGTCGAATAGTGCCGAGTCACAGTGTCTCGGATAAACCAAAAATGTATTCCTATACAAAACAAATACAACTACATGTTTCTATCTCAAATACAATGAAGATTAATTGGTAGAAATTATTACCATAATTACTATGTACTTAGCGCGACAGCCCATGAACGGACTCAGGCCTACCGACGACGTCCTTGCCTCGCGGCCACGGGTTAAGGGGGTACGTGTGGTTAGCACGTAGAGACCCCATGCCGTGTTCCGGTCTTCTCAACCTAAGAAGTGAATGTTCCCATCGTCACACAGCAACATATACTGGGACATTGCAAGGAAAATGCACACTATAATCTTACCTCAACCGGGAATCGAACCTGGAAGTAGTGGAAAGCAAGCACGCTGACCAAGAGCTAGCTGCGAAGCTACCATAATTACTTACATAAATAATTATTTAAATGGATAACAATGTCTAATGTTTTAGACAGACATCTACTTTATAGGAATCAAGAATATTACTAACAAAAGTGGAAAATCAGTTTGAAATATTTTCTATTGCATATAATTTCGGACAGTACAGGAGGATGATTAGTAGATACTATTTACAACTCATGTGACAACACAACACAAATTTTGAGTAAATTTGAAAATAATATTTGCTCGTGTTGATATTTTTGTTGAAAGTCTTAAACTTAGTAATTGAAAAACTAATTTTAAAGATTAATTAAAATGCTTAAATATATCTACGATGCATATAAAAGCGCACTGTGTTCTTCAAACTTCCTGCAAAGCTACATACAAACTGTTGAATGATCAAGATGATCTGTCAAAATCCCAAATCAGGAAGTATTTTGAAAGCATCCGCCAACAAAGTTCATACCATTCCATAAATTCACTACGGTGCAGTACGTTTTTGGCGCTACGTAATTGGGCACTGTGAATTGAACTCAAGGTTCGTATTTCATTTCCAGATAATTAACTAAAGCGATTTTCGCTGAATCCTCAAATTTGCGGCGCAAATATGGCCAGAGGACAAAACCATTAATAAAATAACGAGCGGTCGTCTTTCGCCGCAAGCCTGCGCCCATCCTTGGATTGCTCGATGCTGCGTGACTGGGCGCTATTTGCCTGCATCTATTGATAGAAGCGCGAGTACACAGAGCGAGGGCCGAAGCAATTGGAGAACTTTGCGCGCGACGCCGCTCGTCGGCGCTCCATTAGCGACGGAGGTTCTCTGCGAGGGGCGACGAGGCGGTGAGTGACGATGGACGAGGCCTCGCGGGGGCGGAGGGTGCGCGCGGTCAACGACGCGGGTCACTGCACCAGCCATCTATAGCTAGCAGCGCCCAAAAACCTATCTCAACCAAACCATATCCAAAATGTTAGGCTAATTAAATGCTCTTTTCCCGAATTTTAGGCTTCTATGGATTTTCCCAAATCGTGAGCGCGGCTAGCTTTAGATTAAAGCTAGCAGCCCCACCCAGAATCAATCGCAACACAAATTCAAAAATCTGAAACCCTTCCCAAAACTTAAAAATAATTTTAGACACTTAGAAAAAAATACCCCCTCCCTAGCTTTAGTCTAAAGCTAGCAGCGCTCACGATTCGGGGAAATCCATATGAGCCTAAAATTCGGGAACAGAGCATTTAATTAGCCTAAAATTAGCGTAAAATTTTGGATATGGTTTGGTTGAGATTGGTTTTTGGGCTCTGCTAGCTTTAGATGGCTGAAGATTTGGCGCTCAAAGAATAGTTTCTAGGGAGATTTTGCAAAAAGGGAAAGTGTGAGAGTATTGACTCGAGTCGCGTCAACTGAATAGCTGCCAGTGAAAACGTAACTATCACTTTTCTAGAATGCTGGGTTTCCTTGCATCAAGGTAATATGTGGACTGGGTGAGGCATGAATGAAACTATGTTGGCAAACATGAACATTAAGCGCCTTGGAGGGCGCGCGCGGTCAATGACGCAGGTCACTGCACCAGCCGCGCTGCACCAATTGGCGTTGAGAGAATAGTTTCTAGGGACATTTTGCACAAAGGGAAAGTGTGAGAGCATTGATTCAAATCGCGTCAACTGAATACATGCCAGTAAAAACGTTGTAACCCTCACTTTTTTGGAATGCTGGGTTTCCTTGCATAAAGGGCGTATGTGGTCTGAGTGAGGCATGTTGGCAAACATGAACATTAGGCACCTTTCTTCTTTTGTTTTAATTTCGCCACGAGTCGAACGGGTGCGTAAACGTTGTAAAAGTGGATGAGGAAAGTCGTGTCGCTAAATTTGCATTTTGAGGGTTACAACGTTCCTGCCGCAGGTATTCAAATACTGAAGTCAATAGTCCCGTACATTGTATCGCGAGAGGTGGCAGGTTTCTCCCCCAGTGGCACATGAGATCGGGCGCCGACCTTCACATCGTTGGTTTTCCCTCCGGTTTTCTCGTTCAATGGGGAACCGCCCCACTCATCACAAGCTCCAAGATCCGAGTAGTCTTACTACTTGTTAGGTACTGTACTTCATGTAAGCGTATGCATGTGTGCATGTGTGGAGGGGAGAGGTTAGATAAATATAAGGTCTCACGTCTTGTTAGGAAGTGTTTTTCATGTAAGCGTGCGTGTCTGTATGTGTGTGTGTGTTTGTGTGTGTGTGTGTGTGTTCAGGGGAAAGATTGGATAAGTATGAATAAGGGAAGGTTTCGTGTGGTCTGTGATTCATTTGTAAGGGCATTGCCCTGACTTTCGTTCTGTATTGATGGAGCAACCACAGATAACTAACAATAAGAACGGCTCCCCGCTAGCTATTCTCTGCCAGACGACGATTGCTTTCCATCTAGTTAGGTCTCAAGAGTCTCAAAAACCTACAACGCGGTTCCTCGCTGAGCTAGAGAGCACTCGCGGTCAAAGGCAGTTGACATTATCAGCAGTGCTGGAAGATACTGTGAGAATTATTCCCGAGAAGTTTTGCGGTTAGAAACACAATACGATACGAACCCATGAAATATGATAGGAACCCTTTTTCAGATTCAGAACATGCGCGTACTCTAACGTTTCTACAAAGTTAAATCAGAAAACAATACACCATCATAAGTATCTGATATAATCAAACCACTTGTCTCTGATGTAATCAGGGCAACATGGGTATTTAGCATTAGCAGCCCACACCGCCGTCACAATTTGGAACACCTTTAATTATCATAAACTTAGAAGAAAAACATAGAACGAAACGCATTTCACACTTCAAACGATACAGGTAATGCAGTTGCTTCTTTCGTTTTGAGAGATTTTTTTAATCGGCAATCTGAAGAGGCTAATATAAAGACGGAAAGAAATAGACTGAATCAGACTAAATATAGGTTACACAAAGAGAATATACCTAACAGATACGAGGAGACAAAATTCCATCGTATAAAAGAGCGAATACATCGATAATCAAAACTGCGTCAATAGAACAACAGGGATATTTTGATGGCAAACTATTATTGGCATAGGATTAGTTGAATACTCATTGATCAAGTCTCGAATGTAGGAAAAATCCTGTAACGCGTAATTACTGAATGAGCATTACCCAAAACTTTATATTCAGAGATCATGATGATCAACGATTTAACATTAATGAATAGTGTTTGAATTCTTTTATTCATTCGTTATGTTGATACCAATAGAAGGGCACATTTCACAGTGGACTGAATTAAACAGGCTGAGGAGCGTGTTTTACTAAGGATCAATTTCTCAGACAAATAAAGACGCTCTTTACTAGTAATATCCTTCCGGGTGCTGTCTTCATTGCACAAAATAATAACCAGTCCGTCAGTCTTCGAGATAAATCTTAGTGAGCGATTTGGATGAATTTTTACTCGGATCTGGTACTTCAGTTTATCTTGAAGAAAAATTTCCTGCCTTTAATTTTGAAAACATGATTTGTCCACAGTCTAAAGGCGGCTCCACACATTTGGCATTCGCCGAGCTGCGAGCTACTGTTCGCCCAATCCCGAACAGCTGATGTGTTAGGCGAATGTTCGCTACATTTAATCTCTCCTTAGACTGACATGCGGCGGGTAGGACAAGCACCGAATGTTCGTCACTCGGCCAATAGCAAGCAACTCATCCACACTACTCGCGATTCGGTGAGCGGTTGCTCGCTACTCGCCGAATAACGAACGTGTGGACCCGCTTTAAAACAAATCATAAACATATATGTGTAATACAATTATCAAATAGTTCCACTTGCCTATATCAAATGTAACAACAATGTCATTCGACTATACAAAACAATAAATGAATAGTAGCTTCATTCTAATTTCGTCGGGGAGGCGAAAGAGAGCCGGGTAACGTAAGGGCGCAAGTGAGGTGGCTTAACTTAGACGTGAGGGAGGCTTAAGGAAGGTGTAATGGGCGTGAGGGAGGTGCTAAGTAGGCGTAAGGGAGGAGTAAGGAAAGTGTAAGGGGGGAGTAAGCGAGCCGTGAGGGAGGTGTAAAGGAGGCGTAAAAAGTCGTGAGGAAGTCGTGTGGGAGGCACGTGGGAAGCGTAAGGCAGGAGTCAGCGAGGCGACAGAGAGGAATGAGAGTGACATGAAGGAGGCTTGGGGATAAGCGAGGCAGCAGGGAGACGTAAGGTAGATGATAGGGGCGACAGACATTCAGCTAGGAGTGGTAGTCGGACTGCTAGGAGGTGCTAGAGACTCGACTAAGAGTCTGGAGAGGGGGATGAGGGGTAAGGGTTTTTCCGGAGGGGGAGGGCACGGTCAGTGGCCCTGGAGGCTGTCGCGGCTGCGCCTTCCGCTGTTAATTATCGGGGGCCGGCCGTGTTATTACTCGACCCCCATGGGGCCGGCGGGCGCCGACAGCTGAGCAGCGCGGGCCGTCAGTCGCCGGTCACGACCAGCGGCGGCGGCGGCGGCATCGCTCGGCCTCCCCCGCTCCTCTTGGAGCGGCGCGCTCAAAGCCTCGGCCGCCGCGAAGCCCTCCTGCTCTTGACCTCGCCCTTCACCGCCGCCGCCGCCGCCACCGCCGCCACCGTCGCCTCCGCCGGCCGCGCCCCCCTCCCGCCGCGATCGTCCCCACCGTCGCTACCGCTCGCACTGCCGTCTCCACCGTCGTCCCCACCGTCGCCCTCTTCGCCCCCGCCGCCCCCATCCTCACCGGCCCCATCGCCCCCCACCGCCCCCACCGCCTCCACCGCCCCCACCGCCCCCACAACCCCCCATCCTCCACATCCCCCACATCCCCATCGCCCCCACCGCCCCCGCCGCCCCCACCGCCCCCACCGTCCCCACCGCCCCCACCGCCCCACCGCCCCCACCGCGCCCACCGCCCCCACCACCCCCACCGCCCCCACCGCTCCCACCGCCACCACAGCCCCAACCGCACCCACAGCCCCCACCGTCCCCACCACCCCACACCCCCATCACCCCAACCACCCCCGCCGCCGCCCCCGCCGCCCCGCCACCCCAACCGCCCCCACTGCCCCTGCCGCCCCCGCTGCCCCTATCGCCCTCTCCACCCCCGCCCCCACCCCCACCGCCGCCCCCCCTGCCACCCCTGCCACCGCCGCCACCACCGCGACCGCCACCACTACCACTACCACCATTGCCGCCGTCGTCTCCACCGCCGCCGCCGCTCAGGTATGCGGCAGACGCGCATGTAACTTGCCGGAGGTCGTGGTCTATCGTTTGTATCTCCCCGCGCGGAGCGGTGCGCGAAAAAAATATGGCGAACCCGGAAAGATTATTTATTCCTGGGGTTCGTGCCCTTTCTTAGCAGCGCCCCAACAACGTGCTGCTGCTTTTTCAAGCTGAAGGATTAGAAGGGATGGCGCCATTAACAAGATGTGGCAGGGAACCTGGAGCGCGTTCGTTCGCATGAACTCATACATGAACCATACAGAAGGAGCTCTTTTGTTGGGAAGCTTTTATCTATTTAGTGACATCAAGCGTTAATCATCACTTAACGATGAAGGATCTTTTTAACACAGTTGAATGTCAGAATAAAGAGAAAATAAATGATGAAAAATAAGGCTAATATATGATGTATTGAAGGAATATTATGTAGTGCTTTCTAAAATTCGTATCTTTGATTGCAATAAATAAACCAGGATATTTTCTTTTCATTAACGAATTAATAAATTAGTTCCTAAGAAAATAAGCATTTTGCGTGAGCAAAAAAATAAATCCTAAGTAAATAATGATTTTCTTGAGATTACTCATATTCTTAGAAGAGAAATATACACGAGCAAATGCATATAAAGTTTTTAAGTTCCTCATTTAACTTCACACATAATTTTGATTAAGCCAGTCACTTCATACGATCGTCTTTCCTATTGAAAAAATACATGTTCTATATATTTAAATATCTCTATAAAGATAGAAATTATCCAAAACAATTACTTTCACAAAAAGTGTAGTGCCTCCTTTGAATTCTATAACTTGCGCATTACTATTTCCATTCTTTTCTTCGTTTCATAAATTCCATTTCCATGCATACCATTAAAGACATGCACCAGACGACAACGTCAGCAAGCAGTTTCCTGAAAACTATACACCAAGAGCTTTTACGCGCTTTTCTCAAAAGAAGCAGTCAGCAAGCATTTTGCATGAGTAAAGAAATAAATCTGAAGTAAATAATGATTTTCTTGAGATTCCTCATATTCGTAGAAGAGGAGGATACACGAGCAAATACGTATGAATTGTTTTTAAGTTCCTCATTTAACTTCACATCAACTTTTGATTCAGTCACTCACATCGTACGATCGTATTTTCTATTGAAAAAAATCATACATGTTCTATAAATTTAAATAGCTGGACTAAAGATAGAAATTATCCAAAACAATTACTTTCATATAAAATGAAGTGCCTCCTTTGAAGTGGGAGAATTCCATGACTTGCGAATTACTATTTCCATTCTTTTCTTCGTTTCATAAATTCCATTTCCATGCATACCATACAAGACATGCACCAGACCACAACGTCAGCCAGCAGTTTCCTGAACACTATACGCCGATAGCTTTTGCGCGCATTTCTCAAAAGAAAAATGGAGAGAGAAAAAAAGAAAACGCGGGCGGCGGCGGCGGGAGCGGCGTCTCCGTCTCCCGGCTCGCGAAGGGACGGAATAACGAGGCGTCTGCGTGACTGCCCCTCGTAACGAGAGGCGCTGCCTCATTTAAATCAGTTCGCCCCGGCGCACGGTGCGACCGGATGGCGAAAGGGCGGCCAAAACCTCAAAAATGAAAGTTCATTTTGGGAACTTCTGGCCATCCTACTCGAAAGAGAATGTTTCGCACATCTGTTCTGAAAGTATGAAGCCTAATTCTTGTTCCATCTGTGGGTGTTTCAATTTGGAATACCCGGTCATCGCTGTTGTGGCGTCAGAGGAGACAGTAGGCTGTGGTTTGTAATATTTATAAAAACGTGCTATAAAATATTTGTAATATATTTGTCAATCATTGATGTCCCTATTGGTGGCCATAGAACGCATTGTTTAGGAGTTATTTAACGATATAGATGCTGCCGGGTGTGTTGCGGGTTGCATTTGACGTACATATTAGGTTTTGTTCTACAGCGCCATGTAGTGGATTTACAACAGATTTAACAGCACATAAACCTTCTCGGTCAAAAAACACATAGAAGTGCCAACTTTCATCAACTTTCATGAAGATTGGTCTCATGGTGTCGAAGTTTAGCTCTTTTATATGTATATATATATATATATATATATATATATATATATATATACACACACACCAACATTCAGTTTTATGTATATAGATTAGTAGAATTGAAATTAGCGACGTTGAAAACCCCATGTAGAACACGTTAATTGAATTTGATGCCATTTGAGGTTTTGTCCACGCTTTCGCCATCTGGTCACACCGTGCGGTGTGGCGCGGCGTGGCGGGGTGCGGCGAGGGGACGGTGAAGCGCGGAGCTCCGCGTTGCGTGCACCGGGCCCCTTCGCGCCCGCCCGTTCCCCCTTTCCCCCTCTCCGCGCTCGCTCTACGATTCAATTACCTCGCTGGATTTACAGCCGCTCATTGAGCAACACTCGCGCGGAAAGGCTGAACGCGGAGCATATCTCAGTTCGATGTGGCTGTGTCGTAGATTTGCATTCCGGAGGGTGTAGTCGATACGTTATGTGTTATTGGAGGCGAAGATAGGAATCAAAAACGGACTGTGAGTAATTATTCACGATATTTTGCTTTCGTTGAATGTCGAATGTGTGGCACTGCACCAGCACGCGATCGCGGGGTTGTGAGCCGTTGAAAGGTTGTTGCTGGGAAAATGAATTCCAGCTTTATGTACAACCATTGGAGTAAGTGAATAAAGGAGCTATGTTGCTTCCAAATCACAATGATATAAAAAACAATGAATTAACATGAATTTGTGTTTGTTCCATATCCTGCAATCTTTTTGACATATGTTAACTCTACTTTGTTGCCGAGTGCTATAGCATTTCGGTTTGAAATTTTCTTCAATTTCCATTAAATCAGTTTTCTGCTTAACGCGCCCCTAAAATACAAAATACATACTTTTTTACCCACAAGATTTTTCAACTTCAATCACATATATCTTCTCCTGTATAAGATGAGTATGGAAAGTAATTTTCATAAAGCCTTCAGAATAAAATTCTTATGAATAGTGAAGTTATTATACTTCCATCCAAAATGAATATCACTGAATACGATAGGAATTATGATCTCTATAAAGGTTTCAGCTGGCATACTTACGTCCACTTAACGAGAGAGTATATGGTCTTATGTGAAGACTGGCTGTCAGCGTGTCAGGAGACAGAGAAATGAAGCCGAGTAGAGGGAAGTAAAATGATTCAGCACTGCCCACGCCGCAGTGCCTTGCCGGCTCCGAGAACAGGCCGTCATTCTAGCGGTTATTTGACCAACTCGTTTGCGTTGTCTCGGAAAGATTCAACGAGTACTTCACGTCTAAGAAAAAACATCTCGTCTTCTACGGAGAGACAATGCAAATGAAATCCCCTTTACAGCTTATGTTTTGCTTAAATGTGATAGATGTTCGTCTGTGTCCTCAATGGGTGGGCTGTAGGGAAATAAATGTCAGAATTACATCTCAAGATGTACTGCATTGTCTTTTATTAACAAAAATCTAGTAGTAAGAGCTGTTGGAGTGTAAGTAGACCAAGTATTTTCGAATAGTTACATTATGTTATTTGTCAAATGTATAAAATAAAATTAATAATTCACTGTAAAGCTACAACATCATAAATACAAGAACCTTGGCCTTTGTGATCCTAAAGGACAAAATATTTCTTGTTTGTATCTTTGAAATGAATTAACAATTTTTTTGCCCAGTTTATTGCAAATTATTCACCCCAGTTTACCAGTTTATTGCGAATTATTTCACATTTGTATAATATTTTAAAATTAATCAATTAATTTAATCGGTTATTTCTAGGTTTCATCTCTAATTTTTGCAAAAATTAATTACCATTTGATTCATAATTTGCCCTTAGCTGTCGTACCTTTCATTCGTTGTCGTATAAAAACGACCTACATATAATGTTTGTTAATATAAACTACGTAGAATGGTTCTCTATTTATTTTGAAAATGTCATTTATACGTACATACGTTTTTCAACGAAAGGCACGTGTCGAATACGAAGCTGTAGCTTTTTCGGAAAAAACAATTCAATTAATCTTGCATACTAAGCGAAATGAATACTAACTTGAATACTAAATTTAAAGTTTAAATTGCGAGATATCAGTGAGGTTTACTAGCAATTTAAATGAGCAAGTTTATTCAGTGTTGCTATTATCTATTATTTTCTGTATCTGAAGCTATCACTTCCAGTATCTGAAAATCCGTATTTATTGCCTACATTTTATTCTTACCCACACACAATTTCAACCTTATTCACTACATTTCACATGTCTACAACTCTCCTGTCCAGCATCATGTTTTCTTATGTACTTAGACAGGAAGTTTACGAGATGAGATTTTGCGAAGTTTACCTGCCTGATGTGCGTGAATGATAACGGCTTGGAAGAGAATTTAATGAAGCAGCACTTCATTCCTTTAGAGGGAAAATGCACGAGGGCGTCTACTGGTAGCAAATAGAATACTAAACAAGCTGAAGTGACTAATATAAACACGCTATGTTATTTAGTTAAGGCGAAGTCATATTTGCCAAAATAAATGATTCTGCAATGTTTCTCTCTCTTATTATATAAAGTACTCAACGTGATCTAACTCTAGATACTAGGACAGGTGTCTACAGCACAGAAGTTGTGAGAATAGTGGAAATATTATTTTGTTCACAATCGTTCTGGTTACGTTTGTTCTGACAGTTTCATGGACTCAACTTTTATTAGAACTTCTACTTTTCATATTAACGTCATCAAGTGTGTCATACCAATTTTAAAAAAATATATCGATAAGGAGAAGCAGAAGGCTGAAGATTTCTGGGCAATATTGCCCGTATTTGAATGGTACATTGTAATTGAAAGAATTACAAATAAACATTTTAATTTCATCAAACTTCCAGATACCTCAGTCACTCTTAATACAAAATTGCTTTCTCTCCTATTTTACGACTTAGTTTTGGTGTTCGTGTGTCAGAAGCCACAAGTGCGTCATGTTACGAAACTAAAATAATCGACACAATTTAAAATCTTCAGTGTCCCTCCAATACTTTCTCCAGCGGCGGGGACTTTATAATCAACTCTTGAGCCTTCTCTCCCTGGGGCGTCTTCGTAACCTGCAGACGACCGGTCTTACAATTACGCCTTAAATGCAAATGGTCGCAGCCCGGCTTCGAGCGCGCTTGAATCCGTTGGGCGGGAACACGTCGGTGGACGATAGCGCTTACAAGCTTAGCATATCCACATGGATTCTGCGCTCTTCATACATGTCACGACTAGTCGTCGGGCTCTACCTGAGACTAGATCTCAGAGCGTTCTTTCTCCCGTTTTTATTTTTTTATTTTTCACTTTTTACATATTTAAGGTCGCTTTTCAACTGTTATGGTCATATAGCGACCATTGCAATTTAAAGTTGGTTTTGTAACTTTGTGATAACGGAAGCAGAACATGCATACGAACTCACGCAAACATCCATGCCCGGGGCGGGATTCGAACCCGCGGCCCTCGAAGCCAAGGCAGCCACGATCTTTTAGTCTCTGCGACCTCGGCTATTCAGACAGGCCTTTCACCCTTTATTTCCTACTATCTGACATAAATTGGCAATACATTGTATGGATATGTCCATACAATTGGATCCAATCAAATTGAGAAAGAATGGAATAGATCCAAATGTACCGTAGATAAATACTTCAACATTTATATTGTTTAAAAATTGGATTTAAAGTGTAATTCACAAACAATTATTTTGGGTGAGTAAATGAGTAAAATAATAAGTGGTTTTGTCTTTAAAGCAACAAGTGTTGTTTGCATTTTTTCTAATATTAGTTTTCTTGACAATGTGAATTATAATTTTTATTGAGTTGTAATGTTCTTGTAATTTTTTAGATTAAATTGACCTAAAATATCAATTTCCTTTTCTATATTTCATGCAACTTATGTAATGTATTATCAAGTATATTTTTCCGTTTCCGTTGACGTTTCATTTATTAGAATTTATTATTTTATTAGAATTTAATAATTTATTTATTATTTAGAATCTATTCAAGTACTATACTATTAATCTACAAATAAGTTAATCTCTTGCTCAACGGTGTTTGATACACACAAACGAACAGATTAAGAATATTGTAAAATCTGTTTTTTGTTTTTATTTCAAAAGTAAATTATTACCTTGAAATAAACTCCATAAACAGCCTAAAAGTCGCCATACATGTCTTCCCAAAATCCCCGAAGAACAACTAAAAATTTTATATCCATTACAATTGTTTACTAAATAAAATGCGATAAAATATATTTTTTTAACCGAAATAGTTTTGTACTTTCATTCCTTCCCTCGTTGAGCGAGAGTCGTTTCGTTCATCGTGAATCCTGTGGTTCATCGACGTTCCGGTGTTTCAATCGTTCGTAGGGTTCACGCGTGTCCATAACGAGCCGAAACGTTGCGATTATACATAACTTACCTTGCCGAAAAATTTCATATCCATTATCATTGTTCTGTAAACAAAACTCCGTCAAATAGATTTTTTAACCGAGATTTTTTTTGTACTCTCAAGAATCGATTCCATTCCGTCCCTCGCTGAGCAAGAGGCGATTCGTTCATCGAGGAGCCGGGTCTCCCCACGAGTGCTGGCGCGCTCCTTTGAGCCGCCACAATGCGGGAGATAGCATCGCCTGATGGAGTGCCTGTGTTCTGACGGCATGATTTAGTCCAGGCGACGCTGTATTAAACGCGTATCTCCCATCGACGCTGGGGCGATGAGGTGAATGATTGTCCATCTCGCGGTTTTCATTAAACAGCAGGAACAGAATGAGCGGCCTGGAGATCTTTTAGAATTGTGCTGCGGAGAAGATGCGCGGCGTCTTAGTTCGCATTATGCGATTGCGCGCTTTGTGACGTTCACGAAGATAAGTGACGAGGCGTAGTTGACTTGGAGAAGTTACTCGCCTTCGAGTTAGGTTTTTGAACAGTCAGCAATTCTAAATAATTGCTTTATTCAAGTTCTTGAAACGTTCTTTCTAATTGAAACGATGACAAACCGATGTGTTGTTCATAAAAAGATTCTTTATGTATATTCTTTAGCTTGTAAATCCTATCCATTTACAGGGTCATTGGACTAGTCAATACATTAATTCTTATTTAAATTTTCTTATTTTACACTATTTGTAGAATAATTGAAGAATTCTCGTTCCACGGAAATAAAATTTGCAGGAAACGGCATGGGAACGAGAATTAAATATATTAAGCGATCACAATTTCCTGACAATTCTTAGAAAATTACATTACAGTAAAAAAACATACAGGTGTCTCAGAATAAACGTTTCTTTCTTTTCATAAAATAATTAGTAAGTAGTTGGAAATCTCAGAAAATAATTTCTCTTTAGGCAATTTTAAAGATCGGGCTAGTTGGGGATATTGGGCCAGTTGGGGTTGAGTTGCCTACCAACTATCGGGATAGTTGGTAGGCAAATCAATCTGCTCTAGTGTTAGGCAAATACACAACTCTTTGACTACGGTAGAACGAGTAGCTATGTAACACTAAGGATGTTACCTACAAATTACGAGGTTGATGTTCAAAATGGCATATTAGTAACTTTAATGTATATTTCCCACCACACTAGTAAGAAGGTATTATCTTCGATCCCCTTAAATTCCCAAGAACTTTGTGACATTTATTCTGCACAACTATACAAAATAGGGCAAACTGTCTCAAAATGATTACTATTATTCATATAATGAAACGGTAATTTGTAAATTAACGGACTGATTTATTATTTTGTGTTTACGGGTGCGTTAACTGACTGTTATGGTCATTAGTCCCGTTAGTGTAGTGCATGTTGTATCACGTAAAGTGGCCAAATTGTTCCCACGCTCCGACCAACATATCGGCTTGCGGGATTTTCTCCATCCAGGTATGTCTCACCAGCAGGGAGCCGCCACAGTCGGGAGAAGCTTTTTAATAAACTTGTGTGTTTACGTCAGGATGATTTTAAGTCTTTAATTGATTATTCTCCTGTTGTTCATATAGGGATGGTTTTGAGTGGCTTAATAACTTTAAATTCTTGAGGAATTTATGGTTGTTATTTGATAATAATTGGCCATGGATTATGTTCTTCTGGATTGTTTTGTATGTCTAATAATGTTTATGAACGATTAGGGAGTCGTAGATTAATTAATAATAAGGGATTGATATGTTTAATACCTAGACTAACATTATGATTTTTACTTAGAACATCTAATATGGCAGCCCCTCCTTCTTTAAATTTATTAGCTGATTTTAGATTAATTAATAGAGTAATGTAATGAAATTGAATAAGAATATTTATGATTGCTTTTATATCATTTTTTGGAGCGGCTTATAGACTGTATCTAGTCAGCATGGAATGAGATTTCTAAGTACACTTACTGTAGAGAAGCTATCTCTCAACGGACCAGATTCCATTCCGTCTGCTGGGCACGTTGGATCACGTGAGGTGGCCATGTTGTTCCCTTGCTGGATGGGGATATCCGGCTCCGACCTACATATCAGCTTGCGAGGTTTTCTCCATCCAGGTATCTCTCACCAGCAGGGCACCGTCACAGCCGAGACCAGCTCTAAGTACACTTTCTGTAGAGAAGCTATCTCTCACCGGACCAGATTCCATTCCGTCTGCTGGTCTCGCGTGAAGGCTTGGAGTCGAGGGAGGGCGGTGAGGGCGGGAGGGAGGCGGGAGGTGAGGGCGAGGGCGCGGTCGAGGTGGAGGCCAGAGGCGCCGGAGACAATAGCTCGTATTGTACGCGTTAACACGGAGCACGCCGGCGCCGTAATTTTCTTGAGGCGTCGGCGGCCCTGGCGCGCTTAAATTAGGATGTTTTCTTTTTCTCGGACTCGCCCTTTGTGCGAGAAGTAGAAAGGTGCGAAATGCTTGCTTGCTCTTTTTTTTATTGGTGACAATGCATTTTCAACCAGTGCAAGAATGTGAATGTCCCTGTAACATACTGCAAACCATAGTGGTTTCTAATAATTTTGTAGGCAATAAATAATCAAAGAAATTCAATCAAGAAGAAATAAAAGAAAAATTTATTGAATAAACTTGAATGCAATATGAATTCATTTTTGAATTGAAACAGAATTTTAGGAAAGTAAACAAATTATGATATTTATTATTTTTATAAATAATAAATAATTGTTTAGGAAGACATAATAAATAATTAAGACATATTAAATAATATAATATGAAATATTAAGACACAATAAATAATAAATAATTGTTTAGGAAGACATCAAAACAATAAGATATATTATTTTGATTTTACCATTAATGAAAGCTTACGAAGCTTTTGTTTTATTCTGTTGCGATTGAAACTGTTATTCTAGTCTTCTAAATATTTCTTCGGAAAGACGCCCTTTTCTTCATAAAGAATGAAAATTGGTGAGCAGTGTAGTGATTGCGCTTCAGTATTCTAGCAGCAAGTATTCTTCATTTCATATCAAAACGGTGGAAAGAAGCATATTTAGTGATGTTTAATTTAAAGAAACGTCTCACATTACTAAAGAATGTTTCTTATTTTAGATCCTGACTCGACATTCCATTACTAATTTCTCTAACATTAAATTCTTTAGCTGCGGTTATTTTATCGAGAAGTAAATTATGAGCAAGGAATGGTCAAAAAATTGGTCGCTGAAAAGATATTGGAAGGAAATTGTAAAATGACAAGAGAGATAGGGAGAGAGAGAGAAAGAGAGAGAGACGGAAAGGAAGACAGAGAGAGAGAGAATGAGTCACTGAGAGAGCTCTTTTGTATAATTAACAAATGAAAGTCTCAGAGTTTGGATCAGTGTCATGCCTTTATACTTTCTTTAACGGGCGTCCTGAAAACAAAACGCATAAACATAACCAAACGCCAGTTAACGACTAACACAAACGCGAAAAAGCTAAATTGAATTAGTTAATAAACTCAGTTAATGTAGAAACATATGTGATGTGCATGTAGAAAAATACGAGTGCGTATCCACATAACACCATTACATGGCGTAATTCCTTAACCACTTTCCTTCAAATGTCACACATTTCTTTGGAAATATGTGTTCCTTATATGACTAATTATTACTCCTAATCTCTCTTAGGTAGTTGTGTTCTCAGCGCCTCAATTAATGATGTCTCAAAAATACCACACTGTTTAATGTATAACCAGAATTTTCAAATATCAAAGATCCCCACACAAGGCGATCATTCATTGAGCTGGCATCAACAGGAGTTTCCATTCACCGCGCGATAGCAAGGTCGCGGCCAGCTCACACGTGGCTGGAGGTTCGGCATGAGCACACGTGGGGGCCTCCACGTGTCGGCGCCGCGTTTACGAGCACGCTAACGCCTTGCAAACGCCTAGTTAGGCGTCGGGCGAGGCGGCGGCGCCCGCGCCCGCTAAACAAACGCGCATACATCTCCCCAGCCGCGCTCAACTCCCCCCCCCCCCGTTGAGAAATTTCGGGGATGCTTTAAAGACTCTCTTAGCGTGCCGAGACCGTGTTTACGACTCGTTTCCCGACAAAGCGCCGCGGAAGTTTTGGAGGGGAAACGCCTTGAAAAAATTTATGCACCTTCCGAGAGTTCTTCTCCGCCTGGGTCTTAAGTACGCTTTAGAACAATGCTAAACTATCCTGCGTATGGCAGTAGGCATGAGTTACGACGGGTTTTAAATTTACAGACTAGTGATGTGTGTGATGTAAACAATATTTCACTACGTTTCTCAATAGATTCATTATTGCCACTTGTATTCAAGATCCAGCAAGGGTTTCATCCCTAACGTAATAGAATAACGTGAAATTTATTTTTTGTGAATGATACTACAAATTAATTCTCATACGAAGCGTGAACATTTGGAACACGGATAAGAGCATTTCTGCTTCATACAATACCACTGTTAGTATATGTCATCAGAACACAATATACCATACATGAGCTGGCAAATGACATAGTTTTTGTATGAAAGTAGTTGTTTTATTTGTCAAATCACTGAGAGGAACAGTTACTTTACAATTTTTTTGAATAGTAATCTTTGAACTCCTCATGGGTAGTATCGTCATATTTATATTTTTCATTTAAATCTTTAATTGTTGATTAGAAGAAAAAATATTTGAAAATTAGAACAACGAATTTTGGTTCTATTCATTGATAATGATAATATTTTTTACCATTTGTCAAATTATTTGTAATTTTAAACTGTATTTCCAATCAATACCTACCGATCTGACTTTTTACCTAAATAAGTAAAGAAATAGTAAAACTGCGTGTGTATGAGCATTACATGGTTACGATTATGACCCATTATAAAAAAGCATACTACAGGCAGCAATCTCTGCTAACAGCGTGACACTCACGCACCTCTCGAGTTTCATGTTGAGTCAGATCTCGGGAAAAAAATATTTGTTCGTTGTTTTGTCAATTAACGTGCAAGATTACAACCTTAATTGTATGTTTGACGGGGCGTTCAGTCCTCTAGCAAGGACTGTTCCCGGTAGTTATGTCGTAAATTTCGTCAAAATGGTATCTAAACGCGCGATTCATAAACAGTAAAACAGTTAAGCCCCTTAAATCGATATTACGTTGTCAGATGCCAAAGCAAGCTGACGTTATTAATATTTTATTTTCTTTGGCAGGCGCAGTTGGTTGTAATTGACTACAGACGTATTAGGCAGAATTCATAAATATGAGGCAAAAATTTATTTCTAAAAATTACGGATAGTCATTACGATAAAATAAACTTCCCCAAGCTTTACCTCGTAGAGGCAACACTATTAAACTGTTTACTCGAAGAGTTAAGGATATTTACGACATATGATATGTCCTAGATTCATCAAATAATAAAAGTTTGCAATTGTTTTAAATTTGAATGTGGCTTGTGATTAAGAAATTTTGCACATATTTTGAAGCATCGTTCTTATTCTTCAGTTCCCGCTTATTAATTATGTATGTTTGTTGTAATCGTTTGTTTTAAGAAGCTACAAATATAATCGAGAGGCTAATATTTTATAAATAACATTTCTTGTAACACCTATAAATATGAAGTGTATTAACAAATATAATTGAAAAGCAGAAAAATCGATTGCCGTGTGTGACAAAAATACACCTGATTTTATTTTGTACAGAAGGTCAGTCCATTGTCTTAAAAGAAGTGGACTGAAATTGTCGAATTCGGCAGCACATTTGAAAATATTGTCGGGGATGTATTTCTGAGTGAATGACTGCAAGCAGCCGCAGAATATTCACCTTATTCAAACCTATACTCGAAAGGCAACTTTCCATTCAGGCACAAGACCTGCTCCTTCCTACAGTTTATGGATACTTCACACGCAAAACAATTCTATTCTGCCCAGTGAATGGAATCCATCCCGTACTGCTCAGAATGAATAGAACATTATTAATTTACGTAACTTCATAGCAGCAATTTGGATATTCGTTTTTTACTATTTGAAGAATCGTTGTAGTTTGGTTCGTCATCCAAAATAGTACCACGTAATTGTAAAAGGAAAGATGTAAAAGCATCGGCTCCGTCAACTTCCGAGAAAAGGGCTGGTGTACTTTTTTTTATTTTCAATGTGTTGCTTCATAAAATGGGTAATTTTGCAGATAATTACCAACAAGTAACGGTTTAGAGAAATTTACAACGTATTCATGAAGACTGTGAATACATTCATATAAATCAGATGTTCACAAATAAAGGAAAATAAATAGGCTTTTCAGGCACATTCACGTAATGATGCAAAACAACTCTTTTGAAATGTTCTATCCGAATTTTAATGTTCTATCCGAACTTTAAATTAACTTTAATCTTTATAAAATAGCTGAATTTATAATGTATTTCATTACTGATAAAATAAATTATGAAATATGTACACTCATCGTTACTCACAAAACATAATCTATATTTCTAGTTTAATTATGACATTGTCAAAAGAAATATGATTTACATAACAAAATTTTTCACATTCCCTACATGTAGAGAAACATTACCCCAGCTACATTTACCGTGAAAAAATAAAGAAGTGAAAATCGTACTAAAATGTGGCATATAGGAATTTTAATTCAATTAAACGTTGAACCGCAAATTGATTCAGGTATGAAACAAATCAAATGCATTTTATTGTGGTAGAATAAATAGGGATAGACTTACCAGATGAAGTGCCCGGAACAGTAGTTGCGTCTCATTCCACATATCTCGCGGCGCATTTTGAGATTTCTCAGCGGCCAGCGGTCGCACTTTCTCACGCGGGAGTTGCAATTAACTCCCATCTGGAAATGAAAGGGGTCGCCCGTTAACGTCAGGAAGAGCACCTATCGAGAAGTGGGATTGAACGTCTTTCCCACCGACCATTCAAAGGCACAGGCCACTTCGAGAAGCAACACGCAGTTGAATAACCCTGTGCATGCGTTTATTATTCGTATATCGCGTATGAATAACCACGATATCGAATTTTAAATATTCTTGTCTAATAATATTTCAATAGTGATTAATAAAAATAAGCATTTATACAGATAACTACAGCAGATATACTGCGTATTTATAAAATATTAATTATGATACTGAATTACGAAAACGTGAATAGTGTTTTTCAACTATGGTTAACATCAATAAATATTTATACAGATAAATATGTTTTAATATACTGAAATGAACTCCCTCTTTCTCTTAATTTTCCCTCCATTTTTCACTCTCCACAATCATACTAATTTTGTTACGAAACTCTGCCGTATTTACATTGCTTTTACATAGTCAAATGAGCCATGACTAACAGATCACGTTATACTGTTAGACGTTTCATTTACTTCCAGTTGTTTTATAACTTTACATTTACAAGAACACCTTACGTTTCTCTCCAGAAAAAATGACACGAGCATTAGAACCCGTGTCCACGTCTGTAGAAAGGGCCACTGGCCTGAGCAGTGTGACCATCTGGAGCGAGGCGAATGCGAAATTGCCGCGTGGGTCCGCGGTGAGGTTTTCCGTGACGCAATGCCGGTTGGTGGAGTGTCGTTTGGCTAGACCGTTTCACGCGCCTTGTGGAACACCGCGGAGACCCTAGAGCACTCTCACTCGTACAGGGCGTTTAGCCGCTTCCTTTTGTCAGGCGATTTCGGGAGTTTTAGAGAACTCTCGGGCGGCAGAGCCCCGCTGTGCGGATGTGTGCGTTCACTAAGACGACCGTAACCATTCATCGAAAGCAGGCATGCAATGGCGGTCTCATTCTTTCTTCAGTCGTCTCTCTTTGTCTCTTTCTCCCTCTTCCTCCCTCTCTCCGTCTCTCCCTCTCTCTGGCTCACTCTGTCTATTTTTGCCGGAGCTAGAGACCAGTTTGTGTCTAGCTTAATATTCAAGTATTTCTAGTAATACCGGAGTCTTTATATTAATGAGAATGCGATATACCATATCCCCATATTACGGAAATGAAATATCAGCCCCTCTCCCAGTACGAAGGATGTGTTTGAGCTCAGTGTAGGGAAGAACGGGCAACGTTGTCCACGGCTAGTTTAAGGTCCTGGTCCGGCATCTGCTTGGAAGTGGTCGAAACGAACATTGAAAAAGAATCATACTCAAATCTAAAACCTCCCTGTTCGAGCATGGCAAGATTTAAGTTGGTTTCTTAGTTACATGCGTTAATGAACACAATTGTATACACAAGAACTACTGTGAAAATCAACCCCCTTCGTTTTGCAACCTAATGAATACTCTGAATACTCTACTCTGTACTCTACTAGACAAAGGAACATTCGGAAAAATCCGCATTTCATTCTAGATAAGTGAAGGATTTGGTTATATAAGCAGCAATACTATTGTATTAAATATGTACATAGATTTATGATGAAACTAGTGTGTGTTACACAAGATAACACATGTCGTCTTATAAAATATTACCAACAATTTTTGTTACAATGGGCGCGCAAACTTTCGTTCCAAATCAACTATTGTTGCTAAAGAAGAGAGGGTTGCAACACATTTAATAGTTGTAGGGAAACTAGTAGCAGTATGTGTTACACTGTTGACCCTTTTGATGCTTCAAAGAAACACTTCCTTAATGGTTGTTTCTTCTAGTGTCATCTATACTTTTTGATTCTTCCTTCTGCCTGATGAGTGTAGCTACCCTCATCGTGCGGCAACAACGTACTTGCCATGATTCCTACTCAAACATCGAGTCCATATTTTAGATGGGTGCATTTTCATCCCTTCTAGCGCACCCCGAGGATTCCTACTTGCCAGCCCGTAAGTACGGGAATAAAGCTCCTCTTAGGTAAAGCTCCGCTGTGTCGAGGACGGAACGCAACATCGTATCGTCAACTCCCTTCCAAAACCAGGAGAGTGCAGGTAATGGAAAGGGGTTCGCCCATGTGCATCGCGATCCTGGATCTCTGGCTAGGCCCCGAAGGTAGACCATGTAGGTAGGCCAGAAAAGATAGGATATTAGAGGACAGATGGTGGGTTCGAAAGCCTACCATGCCACAACACATACAATAGTACTACAAAAACCGCATCACCTCGCTCACAGTTATAATCCGCAATATAATTCTGAAAATGTACCACTCGATTAGCAAAAATCGACAGAGTTATGAAGGTAATGAAATCAGAGACATCATATCATCCACATAAAATATATGATTAACAATTTTTGAGAGCATATTGGATTAGGAAAAACATAATGCTCATTTTGTTTAGGCGATGTGGTTCTTTGAGCACTACTGTAGGTAAACATCCATGCGCAAGCGGAATTCAAACCCGCAACCCTTCTTCCAAGAGACCGACTCTATCCTCACAATTTAGATATCTCGACCATTCCAGCCGTATCCTCACACTTTAGCAATCTCGACCATCCGAGCAGAATCCTCAAGCTTTAGCTGTCTCGGCCATTCGAGCAGAATCCTCAAGCTGTAACTGTCTCGACTATCCGAGCCGAATCCTCACAATTTAGTGATCTCGACCATCCGAGCCCCTGTGAATGATCTTGGCTGTCCGGGTGACGCCGCGTCGAAGGCTGTATTACCGACGTTTCGACCAGCTTATCGTGGTCTTCTTCAGGGCTGGTCTGCAAGTCAGCCCTGGGCAGACCCTGAAGAAGATCACGATTAGATGGTCGAATCGTCCGCAACACAGTCTTCGACGCGGCGTCACCCGGACAGCCAAGATCATTCACATGGCTCCGGCCGCGGAAGCCTACGACTTCATCCGAGCCCCTGCAAACATGGTACAGATCACTCTCCCTCTCCATGACGGCGCTGCGTCGCGGGGTACTTTTCTCGGGAGGAGGTTTCGCCTTCCGCGAGCGCCCGCCCGCCGGCCGGCCGTTTCCGCACGGGGCGAGAGCGCGGGGCTCGTTAGCGGCAATTGCGGCGTTGGGGCGTTTTGCGGTCTCCAAATTGTGGAACTTAAAACCGCGGGAAGCTCCTCTGCCCGATGGCTTCCGCTTGCGACGGAGTCTGAGTTTCTCCCTAAATAGGATGCATTCGGGTCATACACCTCGGAAAGTTTCGCCTTCCTCTGAAGTGGAAGTGGTGCCGTGGTGGAGAAGCCCATTGGCGGAGTATTTATAATAATTTGTCTATGATTGTGGGTGCTTCTCGGTTCATCTTCCGGTAGAGGTCAGAGACCAGAGGTCAGAGATTTATCAGAAATGGACTCACGAGTACACCACCTGTCCCAAAAACTTTGGTAAAGTTTATTTTGTGTGTGGTCAGAAAAAAGATTCACTGTATCTTTCTTTTGAAGCGGAGACTTAATTTAATGTATTATAACGATATTAATTATTATTATTGTACTCATGTTTATTTAACCAAATTCCTAAAACATTATCTTCTATCCTAATTTACATCCTGTTTTTTTAAAATATATCTCTAATACAATATTTCAAATTACAAAATAGGTTTTAACATTGTGATTTCGACAGCAAACAAAATTAATTTCAAACGGAGATGGTTGATGATGATGATGATGATGTTGATGATTATGATGTAGTAGTTGTACTTCCCATGCGTAATCCAGTAAAAATATATTTTATATCTTCTATGAAGGAAATGTGGGCGATCACGTTCTCCGTCCTTCCCTCCCTTTCTCTCTCTCTCTCTCTCTCTCTTTCTCTGTCCCTCAAATATATCTACACAGCTGCAAGAAAATACGAAGAACTACTATAAGCATTTCCTCCCCTGAATCTAGACAGAAATATATTTAGAAACGTATTAGAGCGGAAGTTGTATTTTTGTATCTTATGAGTATTTGATTATACTTTCTGAATAAACGTCATTCTGAAAATCGATTTTTATTTACAAAACATATTAGAAATTGTTGGCATAAAACATCATCAGTTCTTTGAAACGTTTTACGTACGAACAAATGTCTACCTCAAGCGAAATTGCAACCAATTTCTCAGGAAGAAAAGAATGCGTTCACGGACATCTGACAAGTTTTTCTTTCCAGACCTCGCGGTAATTGTGTGGGCGAAAATGCACGCGATTGTTGCCGCGCCAAAGAACTTTCTTGCCAGGGCGGAGTCTTTTCATGCCTTCTTCTCTGTTACAGGTGAGTCGAAAGCTGAACGGAGGTGATTGTGCGGAAGGCGCTGACGCCTCCACTGCTGTTCCGCCTCCTGAAAACCTCGGCGCGCTGCTTTCTGCAGCTGACAAGCAGCGAGGTTAATGCGGGAAGTGCAATGGTAAGTTGTGTCCTTAGAATTGATCCGACGAGACATCGATGATTTTAAGAAGATAAAATTCGCTTTAACATACTTTTGAAGATATTCATTGAAAACGTTAATCACGTGTTTGAGTAATAATTTACTATTAGTCGCATTTTTTAAAACATTCCTTGGTTTTAGGATTCGTGATACGATACTATTTGTGTTTTGCGAGAAATGTCCGATTGTTTTGTGAATATAATACTTGTTGCCAAATTGGTATTTGTGAAGAAGAAGAACAACAACAAGAAGAAAAGCAATCTATTTATAATGCATTAAAATGTAGACGAATATTCTCTATGTAATATAAATACGAGTATAAACCTTATATAAAATACTGATGATTATTTTTTTATTTTACAAAATATAAAATATCATCTTCCAGGTTAAGGGCCGTCGATAAATTACATAAAACAAATTTCGAGTATTTTCAATGCCCTCTCTGTCCGTTGTAACGCACCTGTAACATGCGCTTGCACCCCTCCTAATTAATTATGTAACGCTCGCGACAACACTCCCTTTTAAATGCAAGAAGTGAAAATAAATTATTGCAAAGTAAAAAAAATTTGTATTTATTTTACTTGTGAAATATTAAAATTAATCATAATTAAAGTTATTGGCGATGCTGGCTGCACCTAACTATACGATTGTGTAATGATAAGATGGGGCAAGTTGTGATTGGAAGAAGAATGCTTGGGCGGGAAATAGTTGATCAGCTATGCACACGCCTCTTCATATCAGTTTTGAATATTTTCTTCGTCATGTTACAGATTAAAAAAATGTTGAAAAACTATTTCCATTTATTGTAACAATTTACAATGAATAACTTTAGTTTATGTTTTTAAAACCAATTAATTAGTTAATATTTTAATGTTTTAGTACAGGCCTCGAAAAAAGAATAATTTCAGCAACTGTTGAAAAATGTAAAAAAAATCCATGTTACGTAACACTTAACTAATATCCCCTACCCCTATGTAACGCAGTGTAACGCTGTCTCAGACCCCCTCTCTCCCCCTTTAACGTTACGTAATTTATGGATGACTCCTGATGACGTTATCCGACGTTTCTGATTCTCAACACCTTGAAACTATTATTATTAGTTATTACAAGCATTGATAATAAGAATTATTTACTAGGCATTAAATGGAAACGCTTAAATGTAAATTTCACAGAAGTAGTAATGTATTACTGTTTCCAATGTAAAATGAATTTAACAATATTTTCTTACTTTGTGTAGGTAACTTCGACTGTCGTTTGATAAAGTGTATCGTGATATTTTCCCCAATGTGCTATGTAAATAGTATGACATATAATCAGAAACACTATTCGTGCTGCCATTGTATGGATGTCATCTTTGAAAGCTTGTGTGTCAAGGTAAAGAATGATAATTTATATTTCGAAACAATATTTGGAAAGGACGAAAATCTTTTTTTCAGAACTTTCGAAATACTCCTGACGAACATTCGGCTGGAATCGACCTACTAAAAACATTAGCCAACCGAGCGATTCAGGGCATCAACACGACCCACAGGAATGTGACAGGCGCCAGAAAAAAAGCCGCTAGATTTCACACGTGTCGCCCCACGAAGCGATGTGCTCAATAGCAGACTCCGACCTTCCCCATCCGCGCGCGGCGACGCCGCCGCCGCCGCAGCCGCAGCCGTGACCGTCGCTCCCCGCGCACGTTGCGTCGCTTCGGCCGTGCGTGCCAGCCTTGGGCCACATGCGCCCACACAGTGGGCCACAACCCACGATTGATTGATTGATTGTTCGTGATTCCGAGCACGTCAACTACAGAGGTCATTAGTTCCGTAAGTGTAGTCCGTGTTTTTTCCTCGGGAGGTGGCGGTAATCTTTTCCCCGTTGGATGACGAGATCCGGCGCCGATCTACCGTCGACTAGCAGGGTTTTCCCCTCAACCAGGTATCTCTCACCAGCGGGGCACCGCCCCAGTTGGGACAAGCTCTAAGCTTCCGACTGATCTCCCGGCATGTGTGGTAGTGTAGTGCATGTTAGTGTAAGTGTGTGTGTAAGAGGGGGGGATAGGACAACGAAGAGGAAGGAAAGATCGCGCGCGGTCCGTGGCCCGTTTGTTAGGACATTGCTCTAGCATTCGCCTGGTGTTTAATCGGAGAAACCACGGTAAACTACCGATCAGCTGGCCGGTAGAATTCAAACCCACGAGAACGAAAGGAAAAAATAAAATGTATAGTTGATTGATTCCTGGAGCGACAACTGCTAAGGTCGTCTCTTAAGTCTTCGTCTCGTAAGTGTAGTGCACAATTTTATCGCGGAAGGTGGCCGTGATCTTCCACCGCTGACTGGCGAGATACGGCGCCGTCCTACCTGTCGACATACGGTTTTTTTCAATCAGGTATCTCCCACTATCGGGGTAGCGCCACAGCCGGGACAAGCTCCAAGCTCTTGATTGGTCTCCTGACATGTGTGGTAGTGAATTGCATGTAAGAATAAGAAAGGGTGAGGATTGGACAAAGCAGAACAAGGAACAATCTCGCGCGGTCCATGGCCAGTTTGTTAGGGTAGTGTTCCGGCATTCGCCTGGTATTGATCGGAGAAAACGCGAACACTACTGATCAGAGCATGCGGTCGCTAGCAATCTCATTCAGTCAGCGGCTAAATTCGATCTCTGTGACTGTCGAAAATTCTGCCACTATCGGGACTGGAACCTAAGATGCACTGCAATGACATCAGTTGATGCCGTAAGTCACTTTTGCCCCTGTGAGTGAATGGAAAAAACAAGAAGACTAAGGAAAGAAAAAACAAATAATAGAATTGAAAATACTGTTAAGCGTTTTGTGAACATTAGATACCGGCCAAAGAGCCAGCTAATTCCTTAGGTTAATTTAAATAATAAGTTAATTTAAATAAGTTAGTTATTTAAGTACAGCCCCCTTTTTTGTTGCAAAAAGTCACAGGGCTGCAGACCATGAATCCGCATTAAAATAAATTACCGCCTCACCAGAGCTACGGCGAGCGGAAAGAAAAAAGTGCTGAGTCCAGAGAACGAAGAAAGCTCAGCGCATTTAAATGTTACCACTATCTGTAAGACATTAAAAGCCATGGTAGACAAAAGAAATATTAAAGCTGAAAGTTTCTTTTTTTTCTTATTACTAAATTTTGTTACTTTCGAATCAAATTGTTTTTTCTTGATTGGTTTGAAAATTTATAATTTTATTTCTTGTATCCCAATACTAAATGCTGGAGTTTAAACGTTTTGTTTCAAAAATTCATTCCAGAAGATCAATAAATATATCATCAGATATTTTTTGTAGGAAGCCATTTTCTATTGTGTATTTTAACGTCGTATTTACATTCTGCGTTCGGTAGTACTCTTCACTCTGTATAATGGCTGTGTTCCAATAAAAACTAAATTGCAACGTTATCGGTTTTCGCGACTGAGTCAATATACTGTGTCAAACGTCCGCAAAGACCATGACTTATCAGCATGGAAAAAGATCTCTTATTAAAAAGAATGTAACTATCTTTTCCGATTACCACTACGTGCTGCTTTCTTATCTGGTCCCAGAAGATTAAACGAATAATAAATATACCCACTATAATAAACCTTCCTCAAATATATAAAATGGCTCCGTATTCCATCCGATGTTCAAATAGGTACTACGGAAGTCAATTTTACACCATTAATCACATAGGTACACAAGAAATATGTCGAAATACTAAAAAGACGATCGGATGAGAAAAAACAAACGAGCGTTTTTAGTTTTTAACTTGCGCCTTCTAATGGTCTTCTTTAGCCACTTGTAAGATTTTTTAAGACACCGGAAATTTAAGAAAATATCAAAAAATGTACTTTGGCCGGCAATAGATTGCAGCTGGCAACAGTATGTGGCAAGTCCGAATAGCTAGCCGAAACCAAAGGAAATAGAAAACCAATACGGTAAAGACTGTGCCATTCCGTAGCACCTCTAGTTCCTTTTCCACGCTCCCTTTATTTCGAACCACTGTGCGTCTCCGCGCTCCCTTCCGTCGCGAGCGCCCATTGCGTCCGGCGCGTCGTGACACCTGGAGGCTTTGCTCTCCGGCCTCGCCACCGCCATTAGCATTTTTCCGCGCAAACGAGCGCCCCATGCCCTCTGAGAAGGGGAAGGTGGGGGTGGGTGGGGACGGGCGGGTCTTTTGGGCCGCCGGCGGGCGCGCCGCTGTGTAATGGATACCTGGCCGTTAGTCGCGCTCATCCCGCGCGCGCGGGGTACAGTCCGGCGAGTTGAGGTGACGGCGGGTGTCAGCACGCCACGACATGTAGGAGCAATGCATGAGGGATATAGAATTTGAAATGTTTGACATCAGTTACTGTCAGAAACAAAGATAAACGGTTAAGTAGCCCAATATGTGTATACAAATCATTAAATAGTTTTCTTATCGTTATATTCACAATATTAATTATGATGGTAGTAATAATAATAACAATAACAACAACAAAGAATGTGGTGCAGATGGTTGCGGCAGCCATCGCCTGCTCCGAGGAGGCTGCAGGTACCTGTTCTGCGTACGCATGGTCGTATTTGTGATTTCCCTTCACTCCTCGTAATCATCCTATCAGCTCATAATTCATAATTCGTAAGGCGTAACAACCTTGTCGTACCCAGGGATAAAGCCGAGAAGCTGATCCCCTTAGTGACACACGTTAATCATGTAGCGTGATCAGAAATGGCCGAAATGCAAATAAGAAGAAGAAAAAGGAAGAAAGAAGGAAGAGGAAGAAGAAGAAGAAGAACTGTGGTTATTTTTATAAGAATTCATTGCCAAACAAACATGTTTGAATTGTTTGAAATTCAAAGGAGGTTGGGAAGAACTCTCCATTATTATGGCATTTTTTTGCAGCATACATTTTAGCTCGGTTGCCATTTTCTATTTGTAGGACCACCGACACCGTTTCTAGATGAGAACCGAACAATCAGTACATAAGTACAGACATTCCTACTACTTGCATTTAAATTAATTGAATTCTAAAATTAATCGTAAGACAATCGGTAAGTAATAAACTCCACAATAAAAATAACACCGTAAGTCGTAATATAATAATACTCCATGCCCTAATCTCCTCGGACTTGCTACTTATCGGCTCATACAAGACATTGTTTTAAAATATTTTCTCACTATTTTCGTTCCCCAATAGCAGATTTGAAATGACTTTAAGAATATTTTAGAAGAGTAAAATGTGATGAAAAAATGGTTAAAGCTCTCCCCTGGATCCTCGATCCTTGTTTATTTGCCAGACTGTACTTGCCAGAGGGCGTTTTGTAGCTGCCGTAACGCGGTATGCATGTGTGTGTGTGTGTCTGCGGGGCGCGGGAGGGGCGGGTGGGTGGTTACGCTGCAGAAACGACGCAGCAGCAGCAGACTAGGAATTTCAATTGTTCTCGCAGCTGCGTGGAATCTGTGATTGTTAGCGCTGCCGGAGAGCGTACTCGTAATTCCAGGGTTCAGCTCGTGCGTGAATAGAGGAAACGCAACCGCTAGAATGGAGTGTTTGGATGGATAAGTACTGTGATATCACAAAGATGAATGAGAGAAACTTTCACTTGTACGAAAAGGAAAGTAAACAGAAATTTTGTTGTTTGTGTCATTGAAAACAATGGACCGTGCATATCAATTATATGATACGTGAAGACTTGTTATTAACATAGAAAGTTGACAGTTTTACACTCTAATTGACTGATTGCTTGATTAAATGATTAGTAATTCCGGACATGTCAACTTCTAAGATCATTTGTCTCGTAAGTGTAGTGCATGGTTTTGTCGCCGGAGGTGGCGGTGATCGTCCCTCAAAGGATGGTGGCAAATGCAAAAGGATAAGCACATATGTCTGTCCTAGGGCTCGACAGCCCGCTGCGGGGCCTTGTCTGATCAGCGGTGACCCAGCCTATCGGCCATGGATAAGGGGTTCACGCGGTTAGCACAAAGACACCTCTTCACCGTATAACTGGTCTTTATAACCTTAGGGTGAGCATTCTCATGGTCACACAGCAACATATACTGAGATATTTGTAAGGAAAATCGCACAGTTATAATTTAACCGGCCGGAAATCGAACCCGAAGTTGCGCAATGAAAAGCGAGCCATTTACTCGGGTATAAACATACATACATTTATTTATATATGTTTATGCCTGTGCAAGGTCCTTTCTATTAGTTTCGGTACACACACAATCCCACATCCACTCTCCTAAATGTCACAGAGTAGATGGTGTCGCTGGTGCTGATGGTAGATAGATATTGTTTATTTAGCCTTCTCGGCTATTTTTACATAAAATACATATTTACATACATTGCTAACATCAATAAGTATATTCTATTAACTATTTACAAAGTGAATTTTCTACTTTTATGTGTTTTATAATTTTTCTTTTAAATTCTTTAATTTGTTCACAGTTTTTTATTTCTAATGGTAATTTATTATGTAATTCAATTCCTTTGTCAAATAGTCTATTTTTTGCCTGTTCGGTTTTATTAAATTAATTACTAAATGTTGTGCTTGTCTTGTTTCCCTTGCTTTATCTTTCACTCGTTGGATTTTGTTTACTAAATCTCCTGTTATTTGGTTTTTAATTAATTTAAAAATAAAAATTAGTGTCTTGTACTGAATTCTCTCTTTTATTGACATAAATTTGAGAGAGTC
This sequence comes from Acheta domesticus, assembly GCA_031308135.1. Taxonomy (NCBI): domain Eukaryota; kingdom Metazoa; phylum Arthropoda; class Insecta; order Orthoptera; family Gryllidae; genus Acheta; species Acheta domesticus. Next base: position 127,766,916 of record JAHLJT010009355.1, read on the forward strand.
TAGCAAGAAAAAAAAACCTGACCCTTGCGGAACACCTAAATCTACGCTAATTTCCTCTGATATAATATTATTATATTTTACTTTTTGCTTTCTATTTACAAGATACGAAATAAACCACTTTTGAACGTCACCTTTGATACCGTATTTGTACATTTTCTCAATCAGCATTGGCCTGTCAACTGTTTCAAATGCCCTCTTGAGATCCAAGAAGATAATTCATGGTGATGACGACGGTGCCGGTAGTGCGGGGTCGAAGGCGGCGAACGCGATATCACCGCTCGGAACAAGAGCTTCGTGGGCAAACGGAGGCCGCCGGCCCATTAGGGGCAGACGGACGAGCAGCTTCGTGTCCGAGGACGCCGCCGTGGCGCTGGCTGCCGGCCAAAGCTCACAACGCGACGCCGCTCTGCGCATTCCGGGAAATGCTAGCGCATGCACTCGCACGCCATTCGAAACTACGAACAAACATTCTATTCATACACCGTCTAACCTTCATAAAGCTAAATTATTAACAACCTGTAAAATAGACCTACTATAATATAAGAGACGCGATAATGGAAGTTTACATACTCGTACATTCATTACAAATATGAATATTTGCGTACATGCTTTGTTTGTTGTTATACATAAGAAAGAATTTTACTAAATATGTTAGCCAAAATATTTTTTGTATAAAAGCGTGAAAAATATTTTAATGAAATGACATGTAAAGTATGTAATTTATGTATAATTAAAAATAAAGATAAGCGAACAATTTGGATTAAAAGTTAATAGGAACATATTCTTCTTTGTTAAAGTATTTTAGGGTTAATAACAAGCAATCGCTCAAAACATAAATGTCATCTTGATGATTGAGAAACTTGCTCATAACCCAACCAATTTTTGAAAGGAACATTTTCCGAACAGAATGTTAGAAATATCCGATATCGTTACTCAGAGACAGTACATAAAAACGCAAAGCACGCTGAATTATCAGAAGAATTTCTCCTCTTTATAATATGCTTCTTCAAAAATTGAATAAAAGAAGAGGTACCAACGCCCACCTGCTGCAAGCCACCTTCACCTTGAACTGGGCGTGGGCGTCTCCGCGCCTGCTTGTCGCAGGGCGCGCCCGTCCCAGACCCCTTCCCCGCGGCGCCGTGACCCCTGCGCCGCAGCGCCGAGGTCGCCCCCCAGCCCTCGTTACTGCCCCGGCGCGGCGCCACGCCGCACCGCGCCGCGCTGTGCGACTGCGCGTCGTGCCTTGGGACTGGCGCTCGGATTTCGTGATGAATGGGCTCCGTTGCCACTGCCCGCCGACCCTGCCCCCGTAGCGAGCTCTTGAGGCGCGCGGGGGAACTCTCCCTCTCTTTCTTTCTCTCTCGTCCTCTTGCTCCCCTTGCTCTCTCGTTCTCTTCCTATCGCTCTCTCACTCTCTTGCTATCTTATTCTCTTCCTTTCGCTCCCTTCCTTTCGCTCTCTTCTTCTGCTCTCTTCTTCTCACTCCCTTCCTTTCGCTCCCTCTCGCTCCCTTCCTTTCGCTCTCTTCCTTTCGCTCCCTTCCTTTCGCTCCCTTCCTTTCGCTCCCTTCCTTTCGCTCCCTCTCGCTCCCTTCCTTTCGCTCCCTTCCTTTCGCTCCCTTCCTCTTCCTCCCTTCCTCTCACTCTCTTCCTCTCGTTTCCTTCCTCTCGCTCACTTTCTCTCGCTCTCTTCCTCTCGCTCTCTTTCTCTCGATCTCTTTCTCTCGATCTCACTCTGTCGCTCTCACTCTCTCGCTCTCCTCCATCTCGTTCTCTCGATCTCACTCCCTCGCTCTCTAACCATTTGTACATCCCAAGCGCACGCGCAGTGCCCTGTCATGTGCCCCACACATCTCTCTAACCACACGTTCGATTGATTGATTATTTGTGTTTAAGGGCAACAACTGGCCTCGCAAGTGCTGTATGTAAGTGCAACTGCTGTAATACATATGCGCGATAATCTCGCAAATATAAGGAATATTATATCTCGGAACGTGGAGGTTCCCTTCCCCTCTGTCGCATGAGAGCCGATGCCGACCAACTTGCGGAGTTTCGCCCTCCGTCTATCTTCACCAGCAGGACATCGCCCTTAGCCGCGATAAGCTCTACACTCTCCACTGTTGTTTTTAAATTTTGTGGCAGTGTAGTGTATGTAAGTGTAAGACTGTCTATAAGGGTGCAGAAATGGATAAATCTGAGAAAGAAAGAACTGCGCGCGGACCATGGTCCTTTGCTAAAGTGTTGATCCAGCATTCGGCTGGAATCAATCGAGGAAACCATTGGAAACTACAGATCAGAGCAGCCGACTGTTAGAATTCTCCGAATTGCGCCAGCTGAACTCAACCTAGCTATCTTGCTAGTATCTAAGATCCTCACCATTGGGACTCTTTTCGACAGTTAAATTAAGAATACGAAGTTATAATCATTTAGATCTATTGTATAAGAAATATTAGCATTTATGCATAGCATGACGTAGATACGTGGCTTTCCCGATCATCGAGAATTTGAATTAGTTTGCGTCTGTCAGAAATCGTTTACATGTTATTTTGATTCGATAATCGTTATTGGCAACTAGATTCAGAAAATGAAGTTACGTTCATTTAGATATGATGTACATCACACTGTGTGCAACCTCCTACCTCGACGTATCTACGTGGTTCCCTTGATCGCCGCGGGGAGCGCTAGCGAAAAGGCGCGGCTCGGAGCGGCGCGACTCGGCGTTCTGCGAAGAAGCGTGCCGTGATTTCCTCGCTTCATTGTTCTGCGATGAGTTAGCTGAATGAAACTGCCAAGTGTCGGTCGTAACTTGGGTTCGTGAGAGCAATTAGGTTATTACACTTGTTTTGCTTTCTTGAAGTAGATGGTATCGTGCCGTACTGAAAGACGTTGGTTTAAAACATTAGCGCGCGTCTCTGACCTTGTTCGTTTCACCCGGCGGAATGGCAGAATTTAACGGCGAATTACTGGCAGAGGAAAATATGTTCTTCGGAGAGGTATTTTGGGGGTCTAGGGAACCGTAATCATCTAACTACCGCCGCAGCCTTCACACAGTTTGATTTAGCATTTGCAGGTCATGCGTTAACGGAATATCACGACGGAAGCAAATAAAAGAACAATAGTTCTTAGTTCTAAATAATATGTATAAAAAGGTTTTTGATCACCGTTGACGCAGCAATCTATTTATCATATAAGTTTAAACCATCGTCGTAAGGAAACCATTTATCGTAAGAAAGCACCATCAAATTTGGTTTGTCAGTTTAACAGACAGGAACACATTGTAGAATTATGTCAAGGAGTGTGGGACATTCCCGAATTACATAGAGTGACAAGATATTATTTGACAGTCCAGAGAGGAGAGTGAAAGGCGAAAAGACATACCGGTTTTCTCAAAATTCGCGTATTCCTGTGAATGAACTAAAGAGCGCCTAGTCGTCTGCACCACGTGGCCTCGAGAGATTCTCGGGGCGGGAGTGGCGTTTGGACAGCCCTGGCGGCGGCGGCCAGTCGCCTGCACCACGTGGCCGCGAGAGATTCTATGCGAGGGGGCGGCGTTTGGACAGCCCTGGCGGCGGCGAGTCGTCTGGACCATGTGGCCGCGAGAGATTCTGGGCGCAGTGGTGGCGTTTGGACAGCCCTGACGGCAGCGGCGGCGGTCAGTTGTGTGCACCACGTGGCCGCGAAACATTCTGGACGCGGGGATGGCGTTTGGAGATCCCTGTCGGCGGCGGCGGCGGCGAGTCGTCTGCACCACGTGGCCGCGAGAGATTCTGGGCGCGGGGGTGGCGTTTGGATAGCCCTGGCGGCGGCGGCGGCCTTATACGGCGATGGCGAGCGCGAGGCTCGAGCGGCGACCGGCGGCGGTTCACCGCCCCCCGCGCCCACGGGCGGGCGCAGCCGCGGGCGGACGCCCCGGGCGACGCCAGGAGTGCCAACCCTCCCGCATCGGAGAGGACTAGCACTATGGTCTGATTAAAATAAAGTTGGTGATTGACAGTTGTGTTTCTGAAGCTGTTGCTTCACACAATATGAGTATATGATTTGGTTTATAAGCATTTACTTGACGTGTTTATTTTCGTGTCCTGGAAACGCGAGCTCAGTGGTACGCAACCTGTCAACGTCGCTCCTTTACATTCGCAACTGTCAATCACCAGCTTATTTCAATCGGACCATAATTAGACTTTTATTTTCAAACCAGTTGGCTGTGCAATTTCATCAAAACACAGAGACACAGAGAAAATATGTTCAAATTATGAAGGAATTTTAAAATGAGGTTGCTAGTTTTATTACCGGTGGATTTTTGAGACTAAGTTTTGTTTGAAACTTTTTCTGTTCGCTAATAAGATTGTATTGGTTTTGCTATTACAGTGAAAGGGGCAATGTCACCCACGAAATGAGGGTTTTTCATTGTTAAGCTCGGTCTTATCGCTGTCCTTTTACATTATTTGTGTTTTGATAACGAGAAACAATTATAAAACGTGTCATCAGAAAAGTTACAATAAAAAATTGAAAGTAAATATATATTGGGGGGACTTAATTTCAAATAGCCAACGTCGGATAGCTGAACCCCCCGCACCAATTGTATTACTCGGGATTCTGAGTCTTAAAAACGAGAATATTCCACTGTGTAAATACAGGCATTAATTTGAAGAAGAGTATGTTTTTAATCAAATAAGAGAACTTGTTCGATCTTTTCAAATAAAAGCAAGGATTAACCAATGAATGAGGCATTTCTGAAATGTTCCTGTTGATAGCCATTTTCCTTGACATGAAGTGAGATTTTGATCTCTCCAAAGAACATCTACAACAGAGATTCCCAACGGGGTCTGTATCGACCTCCCAGGGGTCGAGAAAATTTGAAAAGGGGTCAACGATGATCAAGAGGTCGATTGGGCTCGAGATTTGAATATATACCAGACTGATTTATGTAATCAAGTTGAAGATTTTGTTGATTACAAAAATGATGCATTATTGAATTAAAAAATTATAAATTAGTATTATTAATAATTAATATTAATGAATTATTAATATTTGCCATTTATTTGCAACCATTTGTACCACGACTTTGTTTCATGTTGTGTAGTATAGAAATATAGAAGAGGGTCGATGAAGCGAATCCTTTTTTTAAAAGAGGTCGATGCAAAAAAAAAAGCTTGTGAATCGCGCCGATCTATAATATCAAAACGATGCGTGTTGTCGACAGAGCTGTTCTTGCAACACACCGGGAATGTATCTCAATAAAAAAAGCTTGCTGATTTTTTAGGGCAATTAAAACATCACGGTCACTAACCTTGACGCGCGGCGTCTCCGCAGGCCGACCGGAACCACCAGCCACATGGTTAGGCGTGCGCAGCGGAGCGAAGCACGCACCAATACTGTTGGGTTAGTTCGAGCGCAAGCTATATGTTTTCTCGTTCCGACTCTCTTCAGCAAGTTTCGCATGCTTCATGAATTCGATGACTTTTTCAAAATAGTGGCGTTGTCTGATAGAATATTAAGAATTTTCTCAGTGCAGTCCCACGGCCACAAACTTGTGCAATAAAGATAATTTATAACGTTAGTGCAGTCATCAATACATTTTTGTAACCATTAAATACTATTGATCCGAATGTTTTTATATATTTTGCAAGTGGTTGGTCGTGTTGAATTCTTTCATGTGCTTTTATAATGTAATAATTATTGTCCTCATCACTCACTCGATTTCCACTTAAACACTAAAAGATATATAAAATTTGATTTACGAAATGTTTAGCAAGCTACAGTTTTCTGATACGTCAACTTCTCGCATGACACACTAGAAATGACCACAACGACAATACTTTTCTTCGGGAAAAGCGCAACCAATTAACATTTGTCATAAAAACTAATGATTTCTTTTAATATAATATTTCATAGAACTGTGTTATAAACGTTAATCAAGTGTTTTTGTAAGGGTGTGAAAGAATTGGATACGGTTTATCTTATATATTATTTCTCAAAGGGCTGTTTGGTCTTTTCAATAAATTGGGTGACATACGAAACCGATCTGTATAAAGAAGCAATGGATTGAAAAATCGTGTTTCTTTTCACCTGCACATGGGACATTCGTATTTAAAAAGGGCGTTAAAAATACCTAAATATTAAAAAAAAGTAGTAATTCGGGATCTGTAATATCTGATTGCCGCGCGATCTATCGGAAGAAAATTACACTCGGACAGTGGCGGGAAATGCAATATCAAGCATTTTTGTTTGTTTCAATTTAGTGTAGGTTGTGTAAGCACGTGAACGTGATTTTCTACATTGAATAGAAATCTTGAAATATGAGAGGTTAGTGATCTTAGTGAGGTTAGGTCGTTTATAATGCTGAAATACAAAAAAAGGATTTAAGCAGAAAACAGTTTGGTTATTTGACTAAACGTGCGATTTAATCGCACGGGTTCTCACTAGTTTACTATGTTCATTTAAACTATACGTTGGTTCAACCAAGTTACATAACCAAGAACTGACCGCACAAATTACGCAGATTTATATATTTATTTCTATTGGCGGTTGAGCTTCTAGCCTCCCTCGTTGGTTTGAGTCTGTTAGAAAGTTCGGTGTTCATACACTTAGAGAAGGTTTGGCGAAATGTTACATATGTATTTCATTATCTTCTAGACTTAATCCATATAAAAGAGGACCGATTAGTTTAAACAAATTTGTGTCTATTGGTGTTTTGTGGAAGTGTCCCGTCATTCACATAGGGCTCCTTCGGACCTGCCTCCTTCCCTCAGGCGTTGGAATGTGCATCCGGCAGACGACCCGTGGAATCCGTCTCTTCACACGCCACTTTGCCTTTATTAAAGAAGAGGAATTTTGTTTGCAGGTATTTCATGAGTCACCTGCAAATACATTTCGCAATTGTATTTTCGTTTACGTCTTCTCTTGTCAGTGTTTTTTTAACTACAATATAATACCATCTGAGCCTCGCTAAGTACAAGAATAGAAGTTAAATTGTTCTGGGCTCTGGGGGAGACTTTTGACCTCTATACTGACTCAGCTTCGAGATAAAGACTTGTATCAGTCACGCAAAGTGATACAGTCATTTAAACACGACGTGATGATAATATAACTCGAGAATATCTGCTAATCACAGATTCATTCTGCTAAAAATTAGCAGAAAAATTAATTCAATGATTTTGAAAAAAAGTATACTTCAAGCGGAGACACATGAATATCTTATTGTATTTTTTAAAATGTTATTACTGCCAACTTTAATTGATCTGAGCCCCCATTTTGAGTGTACCTGTGACTGCCGTAGCTCGTGGGTTATTAGCTTAGCTACGAGTTAATGGGAGGATATCAGATCATAAACCGGGAAAAACTGCTGTGATTCGTTATCCTATACTTTGCGCCACTGGCAGCAACCTGTTCCACTAATAACGAAGGGAAGGGCTGGGAAGTGACACCGTCCGGGGATAGCGGGAACACACATGCCACTTCGCCACCGAAATGGGCCATGTACGAAGGGAGTGTAGGAAGAGTGATGCGTGATTGGTGGGAGAGCCTCCAGGACATCCAGGCAATCAACCATGCCTACGTAGGTCTCCACCTGCCGAGCTGAGCTTGCTACTGCACTCACTCATGAACTAGCAACATCGGTCACCAGGCTGGACTCTTGTTATTTACATTTTAGTCTTTATCGTTGTGTTCTACGACGGTCTGCGATATTCTTTTAGTCTCTATTATGCTAAATAACTCACGTTGGACAAAGAACATAAAGGAAAAGTCGATTTCGTATCTTCTCTATTTTCTTCCAACTTAACTCAATAAATGTGAAAAAATATGAAGCTAATCAACAGTCTTTAAAACAGTGTTGTTTCTCCATAGCTTGAAGATAGAACACAATTTAATTAATAAAGGCTTCGAACTAGGAAGCCTTTATTATTGGAACCAAGTTGATCAATGTCATTCTTTTTTTAAGCAATTCGACAAAGATTCAAGCGGATGATTATATTATTCTAAACAGAGGAATAAGATTCCGCAGTTCTTTACGCCAGTAGTAATTACGAAGATTAATCTTTTTCACTTTCCTCATGACCTCCCCTTCACTTTCATCAGTCGTTTTCCTCGTGCCCCTTCCTGCCACCATTCCTTCATTAGCACTTCGTAATCACCTATTGTTGTGCAGTGTCTCTGACAGGAAGGTCCTAGGGTCCGAGTCTCGCAGTAGCAAAATTTTCGACGCTAGATGAATAGCTAGGTCGAATTCTGCCGCTGTCTGGAGGAGAATTGTAGCTGCAGGCTACTCTGATTGGTAGTTTTCTGTAATCTCTCCGACGCACTCCTGGCAAATGCTAGGAATACCCTAACAAACTGGCCACCAACCGCAAGCGATATTTTCTTCCTGTTCTTTGCCCTGTCCTCTCATGTTACTTAAATACACTTACACTTACATGCGCTACACCACCACACTTGTCGGGAAACCAGTTGGGAACTTCATGCTTGTTCCGGTTGGGGCGATACCTCACTGATGGGCAGTGATGTCAAGGTTTTCTACTGGTGGGAGTGGTACGCATCATGGCACCGTAGCATTCCACGAGCTTCTCTGCGCAACTAGCGTCGGGAAAGGAAACAATTAGTAACGCCGCTGTTTTATAAGATGTATGGCGTTGTCTCTGGTGGCGGGATAATGAACTGCATGGAGAGGCGATTTCGTCGTGGCACTCGTGCCACGGACTCCACTCGTGGCATCGACCTTGACAACACCGCTGGTGGGAGATATCTGGGTGATAAAAAAGAAAATCGACGTACAGATCGGCGCCGAATCTCACCACCCAATTGGGTAAGGACTTCGCAACCTCCCTCGGTAAATGCATACACTACACCTACGGCACCAATGACCATAGCAGTTGTGACGCTAGGAAACCCGAAATAACCAATCACCTATCGTTTTATCCACCTCGCCGTTGTACCTCTTCGTCCCTCCCGCGCGCCCCCCTCCACCGCCACCGCCTCCCCGACCGCCAGCGCGGCCGACGCGAAATGACTCAGGGGTTCGGGGCCGCGCGCGAGCGACCCACGCAGCTATATTAGGGCGCGCGCCCCGTGCGCAAACCGCCGCCTCCGCCAGGGCGCGCCCCGCCGCCCACGGCCGTGACGCGCGCTTTCTGCCAGGCAGTCACCACTCGCCAACGGCTCCACGCGGCCAAACGCGTGACCGAAAGCGACCACTGAATAGGGAATCCACGAGATATGTCGCATTAGCGGAATCGAATAGAATAACGAGGAGGCTGGAGGAAACAAATTGAAGGAATATAGTAATATTAACAAACTACACGTAATAATCAGGAATCGAGGAGGTATCAGCCACGAAGTATAATCGATATTAAAAATTATTAGCCACACACGTGTTTTGAGAAATTTACCTCGTCTTTAGTGGCTCGATAGAGAAGAAAATACGTAAAAATAGAATTAAGAAATGAAATGACATTAAATAATTAGGAATAGATGTGCAATGTAAGAACTATAGACATAGGATACATACTAGATGTATAGAAATGGGTTACATTCTGCCACCACGGAATTTGAATTGTCTGGTCTATCCGGGACAAGCAGCGTCTCTGTCGTGGTGGCTGACGTTTCAGCGAACATTTTGTGACCTCCTCAGAGCGTATATGTTGGCCGAAACGTCAGCTACCACGACAGAGACGTGGCTTATCCCGGATAGCCTAAGCAATACAGATCCCGGCCGCGGAAGCCTACGTAGCTATCAACAGTACGCTCTGAGGAAGGCCACAACATTTTGGCCGAAACGTCAGCCATCATGATAGAGACGCGGCTTGTCCAGGATAGGCTAGAGCAGTGGTGTCAATGTCTTCTACTGGTGGCAGTGGCACGCCTTGTGGCGCCGTAGCATGCCACGAGCTTCTCTACGCAACTAGCGGCGGGAAAGGAAACTATTAGTAACCCCGCCGTTTTACAATAGGGATGGCGTTGTCTCTGGTGGCGGGGTGATGAACTGCGTGGAGGGGCTATTTCGTCGTGGCACTCATGCCTCGGACTTCCGCTCGTGGCATCGACCTTGACAACACTGCCCTAGAAAATAGAGACTCCGGCCACGGAGGCCTACGTAACCACCATCAAATTTATCCAAAACTATGCGTTGCTGATAAAGACGGAATCTGTCATACGCACGTCGCAAGGTTACTCTTTTACCTGAGTTTTTAAATTAAGGTAATTTTACATCTTTATAGATTGATTATGGGTTGGCAAAAAATTAGAAAACAAATGATGTGTAAATCTCATACATGCATGCCTTCACGCCTTATTGCCCTGGATTTAAATCAGCGGTTCTCACTTTCCTTCTTCTCGACCTTTGTTCCTCTCATTGCAGCAGAGTTTTTGCTTTCGAGCGGCTGAGATCACGGAGAAGAGTCTTCGGAAGAATGCGATCCCGGAGGTGGATTCGCGGGGGCGGAGGTGGAGGGGGGCATCAGCGGGGCCAAGGTCAGCGTGAGGAAGGGGGCTGGGCGAACCGGACGGTAGGACTGTCAGGGTGGACGGGATGTGCGGGGTGGGCCGGGTGGTGGGGGTGAGCGAGAAGGGCGGGCGCCAGGACACCAGGGCGAGAATGAGGGTGCGGACGATGGTGGCAGTCGGATTTCGTGGGAAGATAGTCACTACGTGCCATAAGCAGAGCGGATTTAAAAACGTTTTCATGGTCGCTTTAGTTTCGTCTTTCATAGGGTCAATGTCCTAGTGATACAATTTGTGAAGAGCTAAGATTTGAGATTCAATGTCCTTTGCTAGTAGTCTCTCTTTATATGACTCGCAAATGTTGTTTGTCATGTTAATAGTAGACAGTTCAGTGACTTGCGTAAGCCGAATTATATGCTGATGAAAATCGTGAATCAACAAACATTATATACTGATAAAAATCAAGAAAAATAAAAAGGACAAATCACAAGATAAGGGACTACTGCCGAAGTAGTAGCCAACAGTAAAAGTAGTTAACAACAACATACAGGCTTATGAATATATTTACAAATAAAAATATGGCTATAAAATAAAATTCTCAGAAAAAAAACAAACAACTTGAAAAATTAGTGTTGACGGAAACAATCAGAAAACTAATTGACTTAGTAAAATCGAAAACAAAATATAGTTTATAATATTTCAATGGGAACATTAAGATACAAAGAAATATTACGAGGTATGGCAGAATGTTTCACCAAAGAAAGAGAAAACAACAGAGAACTCTTGGAACATCACCCACTGTAGCCAACGTGCAGCGGGTTGCATACCCCGCCGGCGCTCGGCGTGGCCGCAGCAGCCGGAGCCTTCTGAAGGTCGAAAGGCGGGAGACGCCCGCCGCGACCCGGCCACCGCCCTCCGCCCCCCCTTCCCCCTCCCCCCGCGCCGATAGTCCGCGCGCCGCGCCGCACCGCGCCGGCCGCGTGAGTTAAGAGAGCGCTGTTGTTGTCGGCGAGCGAGGCCGCCAGGGCGCGAGGCGGTCATCTGCGCCCACGACGCCGCACCCGGACGTCCTTTGCGCCGGCCTCCGACACGCGGCGACCCCAAGCGGAGCGGGCGGCATTCAGCACGCTGGTTTTCCCCCTCGTAGTCGATCCATGAGGAACTTTTGATGGTGGAACCACGGTGTAAGATATATAGCTGTGTCAACTAGCCGCCTTTTGGACAAAATTTTTGAAGCTAGTTTGAGGCTAGTTCCTCGCTTATCCGTACGGTGCGCACGATCGAGTTGGGCATTCATGATGGCCTCTCGCGATTTAGTGGCTTCCACCCGAGAGTACGGTTTCCACGGTGCAGCATTTTTGTTATAATCGTAGAAACCGTAATGTAAATGTATTAAAGTCTTTTAAGACGTATTATAATATTTGTCCAATTTTAATGGTTACAAAGCTATTAAATGGATCACCATCTTGTCCCAAAAAAATGCCCAAGTCGTTTGCAGCGCTTATCTAGGGAGAACTGTGAGAACTAGCCTCACATTAGCTTCAGTTTTAGACTGGGAGTGAACCCACCTATATCTCTTACACCGTGGTGGAACGCAGTGGTCTCCTGCTGGTGGCAGTGGCACGCCTCGCGGCACCGTGACATAACACGAGTTTCTCTGCGCCACTAGCGTCGGGAGAGGAAACTATTAGTAACCCCGGCGTTTTACAATAGTGATGGCGTTGTCTCTTGCAGGCGGGGTTATGAAACTGCGTGGAGAGGAGATTTTGTCGTGGCACTCGTGCCACGGACTCCCGCTCATGGCATCGACTTTGGCAACATTAGTGTAACGTTTAATGGGCATATAAATCAGTGCGACGTTTGTAAATTACCATTCACCGATTCAATTTTCAATTCTTTCCCCACCCGTTCCATTTTTCATTTTAAAGAGAATCTCGACATATTTTAATGTTTTACTCACAAACCTCATGAACAATTTTCATTCATTTGACTTCCACTTTCACATGAGTAATTACATTAAAAACGGCAATTTTCTCTCCATTAAAATTTACATACCTGCTTAACATGGTATATCCTATCAGCTCAAAATTACATATCTCCCTCTCATACCAATGACATTTTTCTAAAAAGACAAAATTATAATCATTTGTCTAAGAAAATCAAAGCATTCTAGTTAGTATAGTCTCATAAGGGAGCGTATATTAAATCTGCAATGATACAGTGGACAAAATAAGCGTGTTAGGTTTTTTCTGGGTTCTCATGTTTTTTTCTGGGTTCAAATTTGTTAGTCCGCCTCTCATTTCTTCATTTCCCAACTACTCTTCAATCATTCTAACTTCAGTTTTTTTCCCTTATTTTCTTGTTTTTCCAGCCCCTTATTTCACCACGGCCCAGTCATCACATATTTTATTAAATGAAATAAGAATTCATCAAACATTTCACAAACCCAGGTTAATACTTCATAGGCTGAGATGCAGGAACTCATTGGAAAAAATAGGGTAAAACATACACAACGCTTTATTGAAAAAATGTATGTCATAGGCTCGGGGAAGTGACACGATAAGCCACATTAGCCAAACCAAGCCTCCTATCGTAAGTGTTAATATCTCGATTTTGGTCGAAGTGTGCCACCCCAAGTGTGTCTTATTACCACCCCAAGTTTATCATAAAGTCGAAGATGACGTACGTAGTTACAAGATAATCCACACATTCACCAAAAGAGAGGTATTAACATTCATGAACAACGGGAGGTTTGATGAGAGTGGCGATGTTTATATTGGTAATGCTTCAAGCCCTTCACATCATTTTTTCACAAAATATTTTAATTGGGTCGTACCCTATAAACCCCCATTGGATCTGTCACCTAAGTAAACCCCGTAAGTTTTTCATTTACGAAAATGCAACAAGTGCCTTAACACATCTTAAATTTTGTCGAATCGAATCGAATCGAAAATTTTGTCGAATCGAAAATCGAATTGTTCCTTGTGAATTATGCCAAGCTCAATCAACCTATGCAACCGGGTACCTACCAAAGACGATCGATTCTCAAACCCATCCCCCACTACATCAGACCTCACGTTGGCTCGCAACCGGGTTCACATCCTTCACCAGGAGATTTACTGGGGTCGCCTGACCACAAAGAGCCCCCCAGAAGCAACGTGGGCTGGCCCGCGAGACGCTTTTTCAAAATTAAGCTCCTCGAGGTTTATTTTCCCAAATGAAGGATGCTCGCCTCGTAAGAGTTTCCATCAACCTCATTAGGCGGACCTGATCTCTGCGTAATGAGCCATTGGAGGGAGGGAAGGGGGGCTTTTATTTAAGGAGCTGCGTGCGACTCGTGACCGCCGTGCCCGCGTGACGGCCCGGCCTGTCGTGGAAGCGCGTCGTGCCGTTGCCACGGCGAGGCGGGATCCGTTGGCTATTGCAACTTTGATTGTAAATTACGTTTTCTTGGAGTTTTCATGGGATTGTAAGTTATGTAACACACCGACCATTAATCAAAGAGCTTGAAACCTGATTGAGTACATTTTAATCATACTATTTTAGTCGCAGAAACTCCACGATTTTCTTCAAATAAATAAAATAATTAGAAGCATTTGGAAGCATGCGATTTAATAATTTCTTGTGGTTATGTTACAGTATCCAGTATTATTCAAAAACTTATCAAGGCCAATATTTTTGAAGGCTATTGATTTATTTTCCTGAAACAGGAGAAAGCTAAAGGAAAAGTCTAAAGAAGTTACTCGTGTGAATTTTTAATAAGAACAACGGAAGAAGTAAAAGGGAATTAATGTAGTCAATATCTGATATAAATTGTGAGCAAATCAAATGGAAATAATGGACACAATATTTCAAACACAACTATTAATGTCATAAGAACGGCAATTAAATTTTCTTTCTGGATTCCTTCATTAACTGAGGCACTTATTGCTTGAAAAAATATAAAAGGATATTCAGACATTATTGTTCCTCCAATTAACAGATCTGAATGTCATAATATATATTTGCTTCTGTTTTACTTTTACAACAGCAGAATAACTCCTAAAAAGATACTTTATTACCTGAATCATTAAACGAATGGAAACTTCAGTTCAATCTGTCAAGATTTAAATTTACGTCATGATTTTAATGAGTAAAATTTATCCAGACATAAACGATTAGTTTAGTTAAACTCGTTTGTATTTACAGAGACATTACATTATTTTTGTGCGAACTTCCTTAAGCTCTTTAAGCTCATAAATTAATTGCATTGTTTATATATTTTATATTTTATCTTCAATATTTGACTTTTAAACGTTTGATTGTTAATAAGACTGCTGTAGAAAAACTGTCAGGTTCTATGATATATATCTGGTTGATCTATAGCTGGTTGACATAAAAGTTTCTACGCTATAACAACACCTATAATTGATTTCATAAAACCGATAAAGTAATTGTGTGCAATTCATTATGACCTGTGACATTAAAATACAAGTAAAAAATGTTTGTTTAACAAAACAGTACTTCTATTCTACAATTACACCTTATCGTTCAATACTCTTCCTAACGAATAAAATTTGAAACTTGAAATCTACTTGCAACTATGCTATGATGGGGTACGGGTGGATGGATACATGAGTAGGTGTTGCCATCGCCATGTGCCAAAGTGAAGTACCGTGTATTCTGATAAACCAATGCAACCAGTTTTTCGAGAAATCCTCACTGTGTAAGAAATGTCATATATTTAGTTCTTTATTCAGAACACATTACATATTAGAATTTTTTGAATGAGAAAACACATTTCTCAATGCCGGCTATCCGTCATAATTTTGTTACTCAAGCAATTACAAATTTTAGTATCAGCTATCATCAAAACGTAGCTATTACTTTTCATGGCAAATTCCATGACCCAATGAATTACAATTAAGGGAAGTTGAGGAACATTCCTTTCAGCAATTGCAGTTTGCGACTATTGCCAAAACAATTATCTTACATGTAACTGATTACTTTGGGTAGCAATAGTTTTCCAATGAAGAATACTCCGTTATTTAATCGCCTCATATTATTCGCTAAGAATACCAACTCGTGCGTTATTTGAAAATACGAGTAGTATGAATGCTACTCGTTTGCATAATAGAAAAACAGAACTAAGTAACACAAGTCCCCACGGCAACGAATCTGAAAAGACTGTTTCAAATTTAACAAGTCTCGCAAACTGTAGGATCCATTAATGAAAGTAGTGAGACAAGAGGAGGCAGATCGTTTCGATTTACAATTCCCGGTGAAAGTAGTGAAGCTTCGGGCCCCGGCCGCACGGCGCGCTGCCTGACTTGTCTACTTACAATCACAGATACGCAGTAGCGCAAACTGAACGGCCCCAGCTATTTAATATCCACTCTCCCGATGGCCCGGCAAGGCAGCATTTAGGAGTTGAGTAGAATTAGAATAGTTGAAGGCATTGCGGAGATTTTCGTGTATATTTACATTTTGAAAGCTGCTGTTTTTGGGGTTGTTTCCCTTCCCGGGTCTCGGTTATATTGCGTCACATGTAAAATTGATAAACGTGGGACCAGCAATGTTTCTCCCCATTTGAGGGCATTGTGCTTATAAATGGTGAACATAACACATATTGAGTATATAAATGATATATATATATATCATAAATATGTATTGAAGAAAATGTTTAAACACTAAAAATCGAAAGGTATATTCGTCATAATATATCAGTTTCTCGTCATTCTATTTAAAATTATCCATCAAACAAAACAAGTCTACGGAATATAATATAATTTTGTATCACGAAATAAATTCAACTTTATGTAGAGTCACATTTTGTTATGAATAGAACATAACCACTTTCTGCTCTCGACGAAAATAACGAATTACTCATTTCGAAACTATTAGAAAATTTGAAAGGACAGATGACATTTAAATGAGTGTATCTTTTGTACGCACATGGTGTCCTGTGAAAGGCATGGTGTGTATGAAAGTTACAAAGAAGACGCTCAAAATGTTAACGTTGGTTTTGAAGTTATTGGTGGGTCCAAATCACCCGATACCGCACAGTTCGCACTTTCCCTACAAAAGGACATAAAATTGCAGAAACTACGGTGTAAGGAAAGCGATAAACTTTCCATTTGGGACTCAATACCGTAGAGTTCCTACACACTGGGAGTAGCGCAACCTGTACCACCATTGTTATTACTCTCCTGTTACTAGATACCCAGATCCTGCGCCCTCATTGAGGAGTAGAGAAATTATCGCAAATGGAAGAGTTATGAAGGGTTTCGAGTGTATCTTCGACCTCTCCGGACAACCGATCACAAAATGTCGGCATCGATGGCGCGGCGCAAAGAAATGCCGTCCCCAGGGTATAGAGCGATGTTTATAAGAAAGGACCGTCTGAAAGCTAGTGCTACCAACATAACTGAAGGTTCTGTGGTCGTTTTGTCCTTGAGCCCATTAGACTCCTCCTTCCTCCATTCGTTCGTTTGCAGTTGGCTAACTTGTAAATAGCTTCGACGCTTCCTTTTGTGAGGGCCTCGTCCGACGAAAATATAGTGCGCCACGAGAAATGTTTAAAATTAGGAAGTGCAGTGCTACGCGCTCTTCTGTAAACATTATTTTTTCACATAAACATTATATTGAATTTACTTTTTGTGTAATACGTAGTAAGTTTAGTTTAAAACCGAGTCTTGAATATGAGCTGCGTACTGGTGCACGTGTTTCCTGCTCCTGTGCAGTAAGGTGGCGAGTTGTGATCAAGAACGTTCCGTGCTTTGCGTTTTATCAATTTATTTTGTTATATAATTACAAGGTTGTGAATCATGAGAAACCGTGATGTCTTAACGGAGCCATAAACACATTACGAAGAGGCGTGGCTGAACAGCTGTCGCGGCGGAGAGATACTTTTCTGAATGACATGTGATGTTCACTTGTTTAGCGAACTGTCATTTTGGCTCATTCTTAGGCGGATTGTATTGTACTACACCCGGAGACTAGCGCACGCGGTGACGCCGGCGGGCCGCGGTCGCGTGGGAGGCTGCAGCGGCGAACGAGAGGGCGGGGCAGGTGGAGGCAGAGAAAGTGAGTGGCGGTGTAGGCGACCCGGGGACAAGTTAATAGGCGGTGCTTATTGGAGCGAGCGGGCCCAGGTGACTCAGAGGTCTGCGACAGCTCTCGCCCAGCGCCCGCGGGGGAAGTGCTCGTGCTAAAGGACGCGCGTTTTCTCGTTGGATTTCGACGCCTCTGGTGATTATGGGAGAGAGAGAGACAGACAGAGAGGGAGGGAGAGAGAGAGAGAAGAAGGGAGAGAGGGGGAGAGAGGGAGAGAGACAGAGGGAGATAGACAGAGAGAGGGAGAGAGAGAGAAAGAGAAAGAGAGAGAGAGAGGAATGTGCAGTTCCGATCAAGTTCATCATTCAATAGATCGTTGCTCGGAAAAGCCGAAAACAAGGTATATGATACTAGGTAGCTTACGTTCTTACGCCCCCTTAGTGATTTGAAGTGTGTGAAGTCTTTGGGGAAATGGGGATGTATCGAACACGAAATTTTATAAAGGTCGTTTGCATTCGCATAGCTCAGGAAACTAAATATTGATTTTAAGACGAATAAAAGTATGTTAAACCAGACAAGAAAAATAGTATAAATTAAAAATAGCATTCACATGGATTTTGTAGTAGAGGCACGTTAAATTAAAGGTATACAATCATTACTTAAATATCATTTGAACAAAAAATATTGACAGGAAAGCTATTATTACCGAATTTCAAAATGCCAAGCAAAATAAAAAAGGATGCTACCAACGAGTGGTGGGTGACAAGTCACATTCAAGATTAGTGCAGGCGTATAGACGTATACGTACGACAGCGTACTACGTACAAGCACTGGCAGATTATTATTGAGGAAATATTGTTGAAAATAACATAATCAATTACTACTAAGCGCCTATGAGAGTGTATTGTAACTTACTTTTTTTAGTTAGAAAACACTTGTTGCTCATCCATTACACAAAACGTAAGTTAGGCATCCTTTTTCTGTTGTCAACTTACAGACATGTAATTAATAGCCAATAACTGTGGATCAGCCAGCCGTCCGCCGATACCATCTGAGATGGCTCAGAGCATCAACTGATGTCACTGTCGTGTCTCTGAACTAAATATTCTGGGGTTCGACGAAGCCAGGTTTTCGACAAAAACTAGATAGCTTGGTCCAATTTAGCCCCTTACTAGAAAAGAATTCCAGCGGCAGCTACTCTGATCGATATCTTTCCGTTGTTTCTCTGATCAACACCAGGCGAGTGCCGAAGAAGTACACTAACAAGCAGGCCACGGACTGCCCGTAATGTTTTCTTCCTCTTCCTTGTCCCATTCTCACTCCGTATTTACTCTTACATTCACTACTCTACCACACGTGTTGATAGACCAGTCGAGAGCATAGAGCTTGTTCTGGCTGTGACGATTGCCCGCTGAAGGGAGACATCTGGTTGGGGACAAATCGAAAATTCCGATCTGGCCATCCATGGGGGAAATATTACCGCCACCTCCTGCGATAAAAACGATAAAAGCAATGGCTACACTAACGGAACTAATGATCTTTTCAGTTGACGAACTGGAAATGCATTATTAATTAATCAATCGACCGCCAATACCAAATACCATACTTTTCATCAGCCATTAGCCATATTACTCATATTCGTACCAATGACGACATGTCGTATTTACCTTTTTGCAGAAGCAACATTCCAAGAAGTGTAATCAGCTTGGATAGGACGCCCTTCCTCTTACAACGATCAGGTTACTTGGCAGGTTACATCACTGCACAAGTGCGGGACGGTACGTGGCGGGGGCGGGGGCGGGGCGGAAGTGGGATGGGAGGCTCAGCGGGGGGCTGGGCGGGGACGTGGACGGGGAGCTGGGCGGGTACGAGGCAGCGGCGGGGCGGAAGCGCGATCGGAGCGCAGGCAGGGCCGAAGCGGGGCGGGATCAGAGCGGGGAGGGAGCGGAGGCGGGGTCAAGACGGGGAGGTGCAAGGCGGGGCGCCGGCGGTGTGGGATCGGGGCGGAGCGGGAATAGGCGGGGTTGATGCGGGGGGCGAGGCGGGGCGAAAGCGGGATCGTAGCGCAGGCAGGGCGAGGGCGGGCGGGATCGGAGCGGGAAGGGGGCGGAGGCAGGGAGCGAGGCGGGCTCAAGGCAGAGCCGGCGAGGCGGGGCGGTGCGGGGCGGTGCGGGGCGCGGGCGGTGTGACATCGGGGCGGGGCGAGGCGGGGTTGAGGGGGTCCTGGCGTGGAGGGAGGCAGGCAGGGCGGGGCGGGATCCGGGGCGGGGCGAGATCAGGGCGGGAACGGAGAGGAGGTGGAGACGGGGTGGGGAGGGAGTGGAGGCGGGGGCAAGGCTGGGGCGAGGCGGGGGCGAGGCGGGGACGAGGCGTGGGCGAGGCGGGGACGGGGCTTGGGCGAATGTTTGGGCGGTGTGGGGGGGTGGGGCGAGGGCGACCCGAGCGCGGTGCGGGTGCGGATGCGGTGCGGGGGCGGAGGCGTCCTGGAGCCGCGGGGCAGAACGCGATTGGCAGCGGGCGCCGGCGCGGGGCCACACGCGCGCAGCCGCATGCGCCGGCGTCTTCGCCCCAGTGCGCAGGTGACGTAAGGGCCCCAGAGGACGCGCCGCGGCGCGTGCCGACCACGCCAAGCGCGGAGAACGGTGACCGAGGACGCGCGCGCCACGCGGATGGGAGTGGAAGGAAGAAATGTGTCAGGAACGAGAACCGTGACAGTGATGACGTACAGCCCGCAAATTTAGCAAACTTCGACTTAAAGTCATGTTTTTAATAATTTGAACTATAGGATTTATTTCACTCTGCTTCTGGAATTGTTTTGCGACTTGCACCTGGAATTTTTAAGAGATGTTCGTATAAGACGTCCAAGTCATAACTCCTTACATTTCCATTTTACAAAATACGCCAAGTAAAGAGATGGCCAATAGTAAAAAATCTATTTAATATTCTGACTAATCTGATTACCGACAGAATGCTTTCTCAACACACAAATTGGATTCTCATGTACGCATTATTTCTAATTGAAGAGCTCCGTCTGAAATTCGTGCAACATTCGTGCAGTTTTGAGATATAAATCCTTATAATGTTTATCGAAAAATCTCCATCGAAAGGGCGATCAAGCAAGAAGTTACGTCTAGAAATTGGAAACCTAAATGGGAATGGTTCTGCTCCGAGAGAAAGGAGCTACAGGCAACTAGAAAAACTCAAAATTTGGTGGCTTACGATCATCTCTCAATGACGCATTCATTTAGCCAACGGCGTCGCGCTAGTGCGGGACGGAACCTGTGACGAGGAGGTGGGGGGGGGGAGGCAGGGCGCACGTGGTAGCAGCGCCAGCGCCATCCAGCGGGCGCCTGGCCGACGCGCTCCACGAAGCGCGAATGCCTCGCTCGCAGCCCCCGGAGGAACTCCGCCGCTCGGGCTTCCAACAATCTGCACAGCACGTGCCGCAGGCCAATTGAATCGGTTATTATAACTAGACATCGGATGGTCAGGCGCTAAAAAATCGTCTTTAGACGCCTAAAAAGGCACTGAAAATGTCAAGAATACGGAGAAAAAGGCACTCTCTGAGTTACTTAACAATAAAATGAAAAATTGTAATTGTTAAAAATTGTTTGTTAAATTGTTTATTAATTATTAGTTTGTAAACTTAAATGCACAAAATAAGTACAAGTACGTACATTTTAATGTAAAACTAGATTTACATATTTACAACTCTTCTATATTTTATACGTAATAGTTTTCATTGCAATACTTTTACCAATAACTTTTCAAGGATCACAATTTCAAATTTGCGATGATTGGGTGACAAAATTACTTTGAATGCGGAGAGTGATCTCTCAACATCTACTGATGTGACTGGCATATATTTTAGAAGTTCAACATTAGCAACACTGAAACCTCGGAATTTAAATTAATTTCCACTTAGAATTTGGGTGTATTGTCAAGCGACCATGCTCTCAGAACGTGGCTGATATTTATGAAATAGGGAAACGGAGAGAAATCGTATGGTAAACGTTGAGGAATTTTCTCGTATTTTAAAATACGACGGGAATTAAAGGTTTTGTTATGAATGGTCACGTTGAACCAGGGCCGATTTTCTGATATATTAGCATTGTATATAAAAATAATACATAAATAGTAAAACTCCAATAATTCTAAAAAGTATTTATGCAAAAAAAGCATTTGCCAATAAAAGCGAAAATAAGCATTGTAAAACTTCATTATAAGTCATCATTTGTGGTGATTTGTGTACATAAATTATCAGCGTTTAAATAAGTTTGATTGAGTAAGATAAATATTTCCCTAAACATACGATGAGTAATTGATGATCAATTGAATCGGTTATTTTTATAACTCCGTTATTTGTGACATTTATTTATTTATTTACGTCAAAAACAGTTAAAAACTGCGTATGACGAGCTATGGGGAGAAGTGAATTTTGTGCACGTTTTCATAATTCTGTGGTCTCTATCCTAAGCCATATTCTAGTCGAATTTTGAATACAGAAAAGAGAGTTTTTTTGAGTTTTGTTGACAAAATATTCGCTCCTATATAATAAAATATATTTTCAAAGGTAAATTAGCTATAAATTCCTGCCCTGAACCCTGATGTTCTTCATGAAAGAATAATACTTTTTGCCGCGATAATATGAAAAACGATAATTTGAATAACTATATTTCCCACTGAAATTCAGAAGACGTGCACAAATAATGAAGTTACATTTATGTCCAGAAGCAAAACAAGGGACCATCTCAGCATTTGCTCAAGGATCAGGGAAACTGGACGAAAAACCTGATCGAGATGGGGGCCATCAACCCAGAAACTGTGGTACAATACTTGTTACAGGTTCTTTAGAATTATACAGTCCAAATGATAAATAATTACATTAACTATCATTGTTAAAATTAATTCTACTTTCCTTTTTGATGCTCGGTATAGTCTCGAATTGTATAGAAACAGTTATGCAGCAGAAAAGATTTTACTTGGGACTTAAACTTTTCTATTGAATTTAATCGTTTAATGTCTTCTGGCAAAGTGTTGTAGAGTAATGTACATGAATTGTATGTGAATTTTTTGTAGTGAGCTGTTGATACTGCCACCTGGTGAATATGATTACTACGTCGTGTGTTATACTTATAGACATCGGCGTTTGCTGAAAATATATTCCCGTCCTTAAGTAAGTCATTTTTGACAAAAACTACTGATTCGTAAATCAGGAGACAAGGTAATGGTAAAATTCCTAGATTAATAAAGAGTGACTTACAAGAATCACGTGGGTTGGATTTGCTTATTATTCGTACAATTCTTTTTTGTAATCTGAAAGTCTGTGAACTATAATATGTGTTCCCCCAAAATATTATGCCATATCTCAGGCGGGAGTGAACATTGGCAAAATATACACAACGAGCTGTATGAAGGCTGACGGAATTTGAAAGAATTCTGAACGCGTAGCATAATGAGCTTAATTTTGTGTTCAATTCATTTAAGTGGGCATTCCATTTGAGGTTTGACTGAATTGATAGACCTAAAAAGTTTGTTACATTAACATCAGTCAATGGCACACCGTTCATTTTCAATGGAGTACAGAATTTTTTATTTGATATGGAAAACTGCATTGAAACTGTTTTATTTTCATTTACTTTTAATTTGTTATTACGGAACCAATTTGAAACGTCTGATATTGTACTATTTACGGTTTCTTTGTTGCAAAGAATATTTGTATCATCCGCAAAGAGAACTGTTCTTCCGTTTCGAATCGCTAAGGGCATGTCATTTACGTATAATAGGAAGAGAATAGGGCCTAAAATCGATCCTTGCGGGACTCCACGTACAATTGGCAAAGAACCGGAAAGGTGTGTACATAAAGTTCCATCATTCCAGTAAGGTATTTCTACTCTCTGAGATCGTTGTTTAAGGTACGAACATAGCCAATCTAGAGCAATACCACGGATTCCATACGAAGGTAATTTTGAAAGTAAAATGTTATGATCAATGACGTCAAAAGCTTTTGAAAGATCTAAAAATATTCCAATAATTGCTTCGTTTTGATCCAATGATGAGGCAACATCCTTAAGAAAAGAAAAAATGGCTGTTTCCGTAGATTTTGATTTCCGGAATCCATGTTGGCAATTTGAAAACGCGTCGTGTTTATTGAGAAAGGTTTCCATTCGCACATAAAAAAGTCTCTCTAATATTTTTGAAAAAACTGACAAAAGAGAAATTGGCCGATAATTTTGAACTTCATTTTTGTTGCCTTTTTTGAAGAGCGGCTTAATCTTAGCTGTTTTAAAAATATCTGGAAAAATTCCGGTGCATAAGGATGCATTAAATATGTGAGTTAACGGGTGTATAATGGCTGGCGCGCACGTCTTTAACAAACAATCCGGAAATTCATCTAAACCGGCCGAATATTTATTTTTTAATTTACCGATTATTTTGAGAATTTCATAGGAAGAGGTTTCGGAAACGAACATAGTGTCTAAGACTTTTAGGGAAACGTCAGATGTTGAATTTTGTGGCTGAAAACCCTTAGTGAGATCGACAGCAATTCTCGAAAAGTATTGGTTAAAGAGACTAGCCACTGTTGCCGGATCGTTCACATCTCTATCGTTATCTTTTAAAACAACATTCTCTACAAGGTTTCTAGTTGGTTTGGTCGCATTTTTTACTATATCCCACATTGATTTTGTTTTGTTATTTGAGTTCAAAATATCCTGATCGTGTTTCATGATTTTAGCCTGCCTTATGACTTTTCTTAATTTAATTTCATTAATTCATTTAATTCTTTTTTAAAAGTATTTTTATTTTAAGTCGCATAAACTACACAGGTCATGGACGACTTGCTGAAAATATCAATATTTATACAAAATTGTATTACTTTTTCTTGATAACTTGGAGATGATAAAATTACATTGAAATTTTCATTTCCTAGGTACATATTTCTCTCTTGATTGTTGATAGGGCATTCCAGAAGGATGTGCTTTAGTCATAGAATTGTATTTCAGATGGTGCAAGTGGGTTGTGGAACGTTTTCAAATAAAAATGTATGAGAGAATTTAAAATTATTTGTTCGAATTATTGACAGAGTAACTTTTCTCGGCGATTCATTGAGGGATTTGTTACATGTCCAAAGAATTTATATTTATATAAGAATATAAATATAAATTAGAATTATAGAATTTATATAAGAAGTTATATTTTGTGTGCTGGATTTTTCATTTTGCCATGTTTCGTGCCATTGTATATTTAATTCCTGTTGATTACATTTTGCAGTTTCATGAGCGATTTGTTAGAACATGAGAAAGAGTTGACAAAGTGAAACATTTATGAAAGAAGCACACTTAATTTCTCACTGGTCCTCCCTATGCTCCAGATACTTTCCTTATGTCGGGATGGTCCCTTGCTTTACACTCCAGGTTGTAAATATACTGATTGCTCCTACCACTTAAATGTTTCAGCGTTATTTTTATAAACATTCATTCTCTTGGTTAGATGGAACAGTAGGTCCTATGCTCTATGCCCTATGATCTGAACCTTGCCACAATGAAACACAATTTAATACTTAATATCATAATTTTCCACCTAAACCAGAGATATTCCTCATAATTCGCTCGCTTTCCTCCGTCTCGTAAGTGCCAAGCACTAAGAAAATACAAATGTGAGACAAGCGTCATTGTTAATAATAAATGCCCCGAAGAAAATTTTACTTATTGCTATTTATCAATTGCAGTCGGAGATCATACGTTAAGTTAAACACAACTTGCTAGAGAAGTAGTGCAAAACTGCATTTGGAGTAAAGAGGAGTAGTGGTGTTAATTTCTGTAACATTATTGCTAGTACATTTAGAGACCGCTTTACTCACTAGTTTAATTATTACTCTTCTCAAAAACTTACCATAATCATGATTCCGTTGAAAATAAGTCAGTTGTAAAAGTATTAACGTTTTACATACTGGACTAGCTTTTATTTAGTAACTCAGAAAGGGAACGAAAAATGTCACGTCGATTGACGTAAATCACATATTCTCCCTTTCGAAAGGTTTAATAACAATAATATAACTCTTCCCAAAAATAATATTATCAGCTACTAGATAATATTTCTAATTTATGTATACAATCTTAACTATATGTAAATACTACCAAACATTTAAGACGATAATAAATAAGATTGATAATAGTTATTACGATGAATGGATTCGTCGGCAAAAACACTTATAAGCATATTGATTTTACTTTAGATTCTTTCGTTCATCTTATGTATATTATTATATTTCTCAAAAAAATAATTTTCTTAACTTAACTATATTGTTATTTTGTGTAATCCTTTTAGTTCATTTTGATTTCAGTTTCTTCCCAAAATTTGAAAAATCTTCTACTTTACCTAGTGTATATTTTACTGAAAAATTAATCCTTCAATACTTCACTTTACTATGCTTTTTCAAAAAAAAGAAATCTCCCGGACATTCTCCTTTCGTCATCACGCCACAGGAGCACTAGACAGTGGTCTGAACAAGAACATAGCAGAACGTGAAAGCCAGCGCGGACTAGCGGAGAGATACGAAACTATGTGTATTCAGTGATTGCACAGAAGTTGGAAGACCGGCAGTAGATTTCGCGCATGTAAAGTCTGGCACCGAGGATTGATGTATTTAAAAGACACCGCTTGGACACCAGGGAGCGTTGATGGTTTAATGCCCGGGATTACTTCGTAATAATCGCAGCCTTCGATGGTGATACTTTCAACCTTACATTCCAATTGATTAAAACAGAAGAAGCTGCGTTTTTATCAGCTTTCTCTAAAATCCCTTTAGTTTAATGAAAGCTTTGTTCATTGATCAATATTAAATTCAAATTTGAATGCGGTCGGACATTTTGATAAGATATTAAAAATAATAAAAGATAGATGCAGTTTGAATGATGAAAGTAATTACTATTAATGTAATCGAGCATTCAACTGTAGGCATTTCTTTTTGGACGAAATTACATTGTAATGGCTTAAAAAAGGGGGTTCAAAACTAAAATTATTTATATAAATAATCGTTGAGTTCAAGAATTGTCTTAACGTGAAATAATATGTTTTTCTTCTCTCAGACGACTGAGGCTAAAATTCATGTTTAACGACGTACTTCCTTAAAACAAAAGTTACCTTTCAGAAAATATTGATGTTTCAGCTAAAGAGACTTTCAGTTAAAAAAATTTAACAATTCATTCCTCATTGTTCACAAGAATGCATTCTGTTTTTCAGAAGAGAGACGTAACATTAGTTAGTCGATTTCTTTGAAAGTTTTTGCGACGCGTTTCTTTAAATACATTTGCACTGGGAACATCTATATCGAAAATATGAATATTTTTCGACTATCCCGCATACTACTTACGTAGTATAGAGAAAGTATTGTACTGCTACGGCCAAAGATGCGGTATTCGTATTGCGTATCCCTGATATCTTGATCCTAAGTGCATCTTGATTGTGAATGTAGTAAATTAAAATCTGTGTAGTCAGAATCCACATTTTGTGGATACTTGATATCGAAAAACTGGATTATGATAAAAGGCAAAACTATTACACTTCCTACAATGCATGGCGTCTTCCTACATCTACGATATTGAAGACAGAGATTTTTTTCGTAATAAAAATAGTTCTTTCAAATGTCTTAAAATAAGGGCATGCAAACGTTATGGAAAATTTGAAAGTTTTTGCGTAATTTTGCGTGAATAATAAGCAATTCAAAATTATATTCTAAAATCAGCTCCAATTTTTTCTTTACTTCTTTTATCGGATAGATCAAAGCCACATACAAATCGTGCTTGTTTCATTTTCGTTCAACTCTGAATTTTTGAAAATGGCAAAAGTTACAGGAAACGCCAGAAAGTATGTCATGTAAAGCAACATTAGTTGATTTATTTTGTCTTGAAATAATTTGCAGCATGCTGGTAGAAAACTGGAAATCGCGAGCACATTTTGAATTTTACGTATTTAAACCCATTACAATACAAAACGACTTTCTGCATAGGTTCACATACTCCGTTCACTACTGTGACTGTCCATTCGGACGCGTCCCAGTAATATAAATAAATTAGATAGAATTTTATGGAATTGACATTTACGGAAACGAAAGAAACATTCGGTATCTCTTCAATTCGAAAGAAGGAGTGTGGACGTCACACGCAATTG
Organism: Acheta domesticus; assembly: GCA_031308135.1. Taxonomy (NCBI): domain Eukaryota; kingdom Metazoa; phylum Arthropoda; class Insecta; order Orthoptera; family Gryllidae; genus Acheta; species Acheta domesticus. The sequence goes on from JAHLJT010009355.1 coordinate 127,794,554, forward strand.
ATGTTTCGGGAAATCACTGAATTAATTAGACCTGTGGATTTGGCGGCAATTGTGCCAAAACAGATATCTGTTTATTTACGTGATTTTATAAGCACAATTAACACTGACTCGCCCAGGTCGGAGAGAAAGAAAGTAATTGCATCAATTATTACCTATATTAATTGAGTAAAGTGTTTACGATCCCGGTCGAGGCAAAATTATGGTGTGCGTTTTCCTTCCAATGTCCCAGTATATATTGCTGTGTGATTATGAGAAAATTCACTTCTCAGGTTGAGAAGGCCGAAATACAGCGGGGGATGTCTACGTGCTAACCACACGTAGCCCCTTAACCCATGGCCGCGAGGCAGGGACGTCGCCGGTAGGCCTAAGCCCGTTCATGGGCTGTCGTGCCAAGTAACATACAAAGGGTGTAGGAACAATACAAAGGGTTTATGAGCTGTTACACTACCTCCATAAATGATGAAGCCAAAACTGTAATATATTTTTATTAGTACGTAGTAATTAGTTCGTAGTAACAAATTTATTGAAAAAGAATTATTACAGTAAGCGCTAATATGTTTCTGCGGTAAAATATATCGGCCTTTGAGGATGTACAACGTCCTCTTTGAGGATGTACAACGAGGTCTTTCTCGGTAATATTCTGAACAGGTTATTACGTGGGAAGAGCAAACAGTTCATATGACCGAAAATAAATCCTTGTGGATTCATGACAAAGTTTTTCCCTTTTTGACAGCTCACAGAACGTACGAAGAAGATCAAATGAGACTGGGCGTCTTCTGTTTGTGATCGCCAAAATCATGTATTTACCCTCTCCGGTCATTTGTCAACAAGATACAGATATCTAACTTAATTTGAGGTCGAAAACCCATTAAATGTAATGATGGATGTTGTAGTTGAATGCTAAAACTCCAACGTAATCAGTACATTATTTTTATACTTAAAATACAATGTGGAATTGTTGGAGAGTACAAAAAGAGAGAGAAGGAGAGTTAGAAAAGAAGATAGGAAAAGAGACGGAGCGAAGGAGGGAGAGAAGAAGAGAGAAAAGAGAGAGGAGAGGAGAAAGGAGAGAGGAGAGAAGAAAGTAGAGGAGAGAGGAGAGTAGAGAGGAGAGAAGAAAGAAGAGGAGAGAGGAGTGGAGATGAGAGAGGAGAAAGGAGATGAGATGAGAGGAGAGGAGAGGAGTAGACAGAAGAGAGGAGAATGGTAGAGAAGAGAGAAAAGAGGAGATTCTAGACGGAAGGAGAAGAGAGGAAAGAAAAAAGGAGAGAGGGAGAGGGATAGGTCACGGAGAGGGAGACGAAGAGAGAGGAAGGGAGAGAGAAAGAGAAGGAAAGAGGGAAACGGAAAATAAGAGAGGTAAAGAAGGAGAAGGAAGATAGGGAGAGAATGCGGGAAAGAAGGAGAAGAGGAAGGAGAGAAATGACTGGGGTGGTAGAGATAGAGGGTGAGATGGGGTGAGGCATATAGTGGATGGAAAGAAGAGAGGGAGAGGGATAGAAGAACTGACGAGAAGGATATTTCGGGGACAAACATATTAATGAAAACAATAAAGTAATATTCAAAACTGAAAATATCATGAATTATTTGAAATTATATTCTGAAAAATACTTTGTTCTACTAGAAGTAAGAAGAATAGAAAGGATAATACCGGAACTCTTCAATCTCTTGTAAATATAAGAAATACTAGAAATATTAATGGATGTATTTTTTAGATGATGTCATTATCATAGTTATATAGGTCAAGGGCATTAATATTAAACTAATTACCATCATAGAAAATCATATGTTTTTCTGTTGATTACTAGGACGTTCATTTATCACGCATGCTTTCATGGGAAAAATAACTATCTTGATTTGCCCTCCAACACTCTCACTATACAATCATTATATCGTGTGTTTCGCATGAAATAACATGAGGAGAAACTTGTCCCGATTTTTCATACTAAGCCAATTAGAGTTTTGCTCGTTTGCTTATTCTGAGAAAATGGTTATGAAGTTAAGAACCGAATAATTCATTCCATTACATTATAGTGAGATCATTGTACGTTCTTATTAGTGCAGATCATTCCTACAAGGACTCTTAAAAAGACTCAGAAAACTTGTATCTACTGTCAGCAGTGAAGTACGGAAAAGAAACTTCCAAGGTTTCATGCGCATCGACAAAGCATGAGAATATGAAAGTCGGATATGATAAAGTATCATTAAAGATGGAGAGTGAAAAAAGGAAGGTGGTGAAATACTCGCAAATATTGTTTCTGGATGTAAAAATATATTTAATTTGAGTATTCAATATTAAATCGTAAATATACGAGATTATTATGTAAAATTCCCCAAGTTTCTATTATTTGAAAATACATAAAAACATAACACGATATAGTATTTGGGCTTGTCAATACATTTTCAAATGAATTTATTCACCTAAAATTCACAAAATCGAAGGCCAAAGGAGAAAACATAAAATGAATCCGTCACACCTGTTTTAATTCTTCTTATTTTCAAATTATAATCTAAACATTCAAAAGTACACATTTCATGCCCTTTGATATACTCTTTAGTAGTTAATAGCGTATCTGAGGTTAATAAAGTTCCCCTTTAAATAAAAAAATTAAGCCATTTAGTAACTAGTAATTCATACCATGTTATACAACTTCAAATATTTTAAAAATTGAAAGATATTTAAGCATTATTACTAGGAAAGTTTTTAATTTATTAAGCAGGCTGACTTGATATTTAAAATTTTGAGCAATAAAAAACAGTTTTTCATCGTCATATCAACGTTCCAGCTCTCACACACACGTTCCTAGATATTCTTGAGAAAAGAGGGACGTAAATTGCGCTGGTATGTCCTTTTCTTAGCATGGTTATATTCACTTGACTTCTAGTTTCCAAAACATTGCATTTTTCTAAGTCTAAACTTCATGAACGTTTGTAATGGCGCTTTCACTAGTTTACAATTTTTATGTATTTTTCTTTTAATATTTATTTAGGAAGAAAAAAAATAATAACTGCTCTCAAGGCAATCAGTTTGCTAAGAATCCGCAGGAGGTAAGACAGTGATTAGAACGATATCTTGAGTAATTGATTCAAAAAATTTCGCTCTGGTGTTTCAAAAATGGTATTCGCTTAGGAAACATCATACAATTCACTACATACATTTGGAAATAATTGAAACTTGAAGTGCCTTACAATTTTCGAAGAGACAACATTCTCGCATTACCCTTTATGATTATTAAAGATCCTGAACTCTGGACTCTCCAAATTCAAGCCTCACCCCTCGACCTCATATTCCGTGGGAGCTATCCAATCTTCAAGGTTAATGTTTCAACTAACATTGACGATGTGTGGTTGAGGTGAATGGATGCAGTGCTGCTGAATGGCGCGGAAACTCTCTGTCCGATCTCCGAGCGATAGCACGAGCTCTTTGCAAACACGCTCTTGACGACCGCCCGTCACCTTGATCTGCTGCCGATGTGTTCCCACGGAAACAAAGGGTGCTCGTGCGCCGGGTGCCGGAAGGCGAGCTGCTTCGTGAGCTGCCTTTTTCGCGGCCTCCTCTTGATCTCCGAACCACTTCGAGATGATATGAAGCAGTGGCGGCGGCTCCTTGAGGGCTCTAGGGTGGTGCCCTTCCCAGAAAAAACAACCTCGGCAAAAGTTGCAGAAAGTATTAAACTTGCAAAGAAATCGACTCGTTTAATTTGTGCATTCCACCAACGCAGTTTTTGAAGACGAATTTTGTTTTAAGTGCCCGATTACGCGAAAGATAGATGTTTTTGGAATGGGTAGCACCTTGGACTATCGGAAGTCCGTCCATAGCTGGTGCATGCGGAAGAATGGAAACTTGAGTAAGAGGTACCGGGAGTTGGCTGGCTGTAGGCTCCTATTAGGATTTTGTTTGGCGGAGTTCGTCGCTAAGCTAAGAATTCCGACCCTTCCATCTGATTTAATAAACTGTGTTTTTTGCTGGAAATCATTTTCGCGTGAGCACAATCGTAGCTTCCGTTATCAACGTAAAAGTTGTCTTAGACGAGAACTAAAATGCCGATACGTGCAAATCGCTTGTAATCTTTATCCCATAGTTTTCCTCGTGCATGAAATATTTTGAAGAGGTAAAATATATGTGATAGGACATACATGCCGCCCCTCCAAATTCGCAACCCACCGGCCGTCACAGATATGAAGATGCTCAAAATCTGCATTTTGATTCACCTCAGGATGATGGAGAGTTGAATCTGTAGAAATGCGTTTTACTGTTTCGTTGTGTGGCTTGTCGTAGAGTTTTTACCTCGAATTGTGGTTAACTTAACTGTTTCTAGGTAATATCATATAAAAGTTTATTGATAAACACGAATTAAATAAAAATTATTACAATAATTTCCAATATTTTAAAATATAATTATGTTGATACCGTTATGTGTCCTTGTCAGGTACTCATCACCAATATACTCTTGGTGCTGTGTATTTTTTCTAGATAAGGGGTGTGATATACATATTTTTTAGGGATAGTATATTATATTCATTATATTGTTGATCAACCATTACAGCAATACAATAATCAGCAACACACATTGGAAACAATGTGAAAATCATGACTCCGAGTAACCGAGATAAGACTAACAACTTTCTGCATAGCTTTAAAGTAAATAAGAAAATGAAACTTTTACACAGTTCAAGTCACATAAACAAGATATAATTCAGATAACGACAGCTCTTCCACCTAGCTTCGTTAGGAACCTGGCTTTGTCCTTGCCCCGAGCAAAATATCGTCTAAACCAAAACGACCAAATCTGGTGTGTGATCGCAAATGCGAGGCACGTCCTTTCACGATGTGGCTCTGCATTGCATGGGCTGCGCCGTGCAGAGCTCAGCTGGGCGACGACGTGACGTCAAAACCAAGGTGAAGGCCAGCAAAGAGCGGCAGCAGCAATTCTCTTTTCCCACAGAATATGTCTTACTCACTGTGAGCCACTTGAAAGAGCTCCATGACACGGTCTGTATTGAAGGCGGACTCTCCGAAATTAAGTGCAATATACCAGAGTTCAGCAAAGAACAAACAAACAATCAATCAAACATGTTTTCATAGTGACGTCAAAGAACGATATGTTTGTACTTCGAAATTGTCGTTAATATTCCAATTATTGCCAGTGATATTTTACCTCGGCGTCTCAAATGAAATGACACAATTTACTCACTGGCGAATGATTTTCTATTTTATGAATGCGCTGTTAACTTTCTGTTGTTAAATTATTTTTTTCTACTGAATTCAGAACTATCGCAGAAGAAACGATAGGGTCACACGACATTTTTTTGCGGTTTGACTTTACCTACTTCACAGTTGAAATGTTTAAAATGATTTATTCTCATTGCCTGCTCCCATTGCGAATCCGTTCACTATGGTGGCGAACATGATGTGAAATGACTAATGAATTTCCACGCCATCACTACTCACCGAATAACTGTCAGAGACAATCTAGATGGCTCAAAAGATTCGAAGGACCAGATACACTTGTAATATATAAGCTCGGTACTATCGTATTTGTAAGTGTATTGCTAATTTATCGACCATCTAGAGGTAACACTTCAATTCCTCTCAAATAAACCAAAAGAATATTAATAACATTATCCCTCCCTTACAATTGTTCTTCTATCTCATATAAGTTCACGAATCGATTACTAAAAGTGCGAGAACGAAAGCGAAGAACGACCGGTGCAAACCAGAGAGAACAAAAATATTTCGAAGTTTGAATGGCTGCTTGAAATTCATGTGTCATTTCCTGACATTGGAATTTTAGATTTTTATGAGCATGTACAAAAAACAAATATCATATTTCGTAAACAACATAATAATCATAATACACACAAAGGAAGAAAGTTGATAATAATCATTTAATTAAGTTTTTAGTTCGTATGAAAATAATTTTCGGATGAGTTTTATTTGCAAGAGACAGGATTATTTTGTAGCTCTTTTGGAAGAAATTGTGCATAACACGAGTAGGACTCTTCTTCAGTAACTTCATTCTAAGACAGTTTCTAAATAAAATTCTGTAAATAGTTTTCTACTTCCTTCCTTTTAACGAACAGCTACAAAATATTTTGGCCTCAATTGCATTGAAAATTGTGTGTTGAACAGACAGAAAGTTGTTTTATGTTGATCGAGTAACAAAGTCTGGAGCCTGATCAATTTGGGCACGCGTAGGGAAGAGCTAACTAGGTCCCAAAAGTATGCTTCTAAAACTCCACTTTACGATGTCGTTCTTCATCTTCTCGGTGTATTGATTGATTGATTGATTGACTGATTGTTTCCTGTTTCCGGAGATATCAACTGCAATGGTCATTAGTCTCGTAAGTGTAGTGTATATTTTTACCACAGGAGGTAGCGATGTTCGTCTCACGCTGGCTGATGAGATCCGCCGCCGAACCGCACTTCAGCTTGCGGGGTTTTCCCCATCAAGGTACCTTCCACCAGTGGGGCACCGCCCAGTAGGGACAAACCCTAAACTCTCGACTGGTCTCCCGGCATGTGTGGTAATGTAGTCCATGTAAGTGTGTGTGTAAAAGTAAGAGGTGAGGATAGGTCAAGGAAGGGGAAGGAAATATCCGCGCGTGGCCCATTTGATAGGGTATTGCCCCGATTGAGTGATTCCTGGTGTATCAACTGTCATTAATCCCGTAAGTGTAGATCATTTTTTATCGTGGGAGTTGGCGGTGATCTTCCCCCGCTGAATGGCGAGATCCGGCGCCGACTTACCCGTCGGCTTGTTCGGCTCAGCCAGGTATCTCTCACAAGCGCCACCCTAGCCGGGGCATATCTAAGCTCTCGACTGGTCTTACGACATGTGTGGTAGTGTATAGCATGTAAGTTTATGTGTAAGTAATGTGTGAGAAAAGGACAAGGAAGAGGAAGAAAAGATCGCGCGCTGTCCGTGCCCCGTTTGTTAGAGTACTGCTCCGGCATTCATTTGAGGTTGATCAGAGAATCGAAGGTACACTATCGATCAGCCGGTCCCTAGAATTATCCACCGGATAACGGCTGAACTCGACCTAGCTATTTAGCTAGTGTCGAAAATTCTGCCAACGCTGGAACTCGAACCCCTAGAACCTCCCGGAAAGAGGCATTGCAGTGTTATCAGTTGATGCTCTGAGCTACCTCAATCGGTTTCTCGGCGTAATGAGTATATTCCTATACGTTGTGCAACATAACGGTTAAAAGTGGAATATATTTTCATCGGTCAATATTATTTCGATCTTATAAATCACGAAGTATTACTCTCCTCTTAGCATGTTAACTCGAGACTTCTTAGTGTATCTTATTCTCCTCAAATGTTACATATCATGTGAAATAGTTGTAAAATGAAGAGAGATGTGAGTGACTGAAGAACTGAAGAGAGATAATGAGTGACTGAAGAATAAGAATACAGTAATATAACTGAGTAATTATAATAGTAATAATAATACTATCTTACATTATATCATGCTTTTTGAGGGATGTATTCGGTCTGCAATAAAAAATCATGGAGCGTTACAGGAACTGCTGAAAGGGAAGTTACAGTGCAAGATGCATATAAGGAACTATTCAAATAAGCTTTCTATTTACCCTCAAATGCTACTTACATATCGCATATTTTTCATCTATAACCCCCTCAATGTTAAAAATATTATCTAAAATAACTTTCTTTCTTTTGTAACACTCTTCGAGGAGTAATAATTTCATGCGAGTACACCGCAACCGCATTCGGCGTTGCGGGTGCATTGTCGCAGAATCCCAGCTACAGTGCTTACAAAGACTCTCGGGCTCAGATAAATTTAATGAATTTCTTAATATTCGTACATTTCTCGGCAGAAAGATATTATCACTAAAGCCGTCGTACTGCAATTCGCAGATTTTTTCTTGCAATTCTTATTATCACTGGTCTTATGTCGGGGGTTCACACACTCCACCATTGAGCTGACGCTGGCGGTGAGATCTCACCACAACCCACAGAGGTTATTGACAAGAAAAGTTTAAGTCATCGCACGAAACGCGAAGTCAACCATTCGAAAGTACTCAATAAAATAATGATTTTTTGAAATACTTAAATATTAAAGCAAATATGGATTCAATTTGATAAAATTTGGAAAACTTTTACCAAAATGTCAAATTATTGACTCAGAACACTCAGAACTCATTGAAATCATAACGAAACAATGGTTTGTTGAAAAAGTTCACATTATTCCAATAATTCTCCCAAGCATATGTGTCATTCCTCGAAATCTGTTACGGGACCTCAAACATCTGGGTGTGGATGTGGACGTATACAAACGTATGCAGAAGGCAATGATAAAAGCAACAAGAAGAATTGTGCGAAAATTTTCTGGGAAATAATGTATTTTAATTTAGGTTTCATGTTATGTTAATGTATATTCATTGTGCTTTGATTTTGTTTATCTATACAATTAACTCTTATCTGCCTGGCGTACCGGTACAAGTCTGTAGATAGGTTGTTTAAACTTTCTCATTTAAATGTTGAAGTAATGCGATTATAACGTTTTGCTGTTTTCCATAACATCCTAAAAGCTGTAAGCATGTGCATTTCAAAATTTTGAAGGAATTTTTTTATATTATACAATGGTGTAATGAACATTAATAAACATAATTCAGGCAGATACGGGTTAATAACATGAATACGCCAAAAATGATAAAAATATAGATAATAATAATAATTATAATATCACATCTTGAATGTGAGTGTTGGTGAACGTTTAAACTACATATATACAGATTTGTACCGGCACTCCAGACAGATAAGAGTTAATTGTACAGATGAACAAAGTGAAAGCACAATCAAAATACCATATTAATATAACATGAAACTTAATTTAAAATACATAATTTCCCACCACGCGTCGTGAGAAGAGTATTTGCTCTACATAAGACCTCTCACTTAACCCATTACAGCCCATCATATTATATAATTTATTTCTTCAGTAGATGTAGACATCCTAAACGAAACTTATAAGCAAGCTTAAGTTTCAACAGCAAGCTTCTTCTAATAGAAAAAAGTACTCAATAACCACCGTTTGGCGCTTCGGGAGCGCTTTATTAGTATACTTTAGCAACATAACAATTGCTTAGCACTGAAAGTTGCAAAAACATGCAACTTTTAGTCTCCACCGGCCCCAGTGCGCGCACGAATGTGACAACAATGGCCGAGCGCTATGCAAACAAAATCATTCTGGGCAGTAAAGGGTTAATAGGGTATACTGATTGTGCTTTGACTTTGTTCATCTGTACAATTAACCCTTATCTGTGGGCGTGCCGGTACAAATCTGTATATATGTAATTTAAACTTTCCCCAACACTCACATTCAAGATGTGATTTTATAATAATTTTTTTCTTTATTTTTATCATTTTGGCACATTCATGTTATTAACCCTATCTGTCTGAATTATTTTTTTAATGTTCATTACACCATTGTATAATTAAAAAAAATTCCCTCAAAATTTTGAAATACGCATGCCCACACCTTTTAGAATATTATGGAAAACTTCAAAAAGTTCTAATTGCATTACTGCCACATTTTAAGGTGAAAGTTTAATAAGGTGGCGTCGGGAACGAAGGGGCTTTGCGAGAGCAGGGACGGGGGCGTGGCTGATGGCGGTGGTGGCCTCTGCGTGCGGCGCCAGCATTTGCTATAACACGCGTGGATTTCCGAAGCGCGCGGGCTCTTCCAATGACTGCGTGGCCGCGCGGGGCTGCGCTCCGCTTCGGTCGCGCGTCCGTGAATCAGCCGCCGGTAACGCTCCGGCACTCCCGGCAAATTGCTCCCTGCACCAGCGTTCGCATTGCGTGTGGTGAACTGTTTGATGATACCGAGTCCATAAGATAGTTTAATACGGTAGACATTTTTTTAGTGATTCGCTTAGGTTCAGTTTTGCTTATTAATGCAGAGTTATAGTCTTGATAAGACAGAAATATATCCCCTAAATCATAGATTGAAAATAATGTGCCGTATTAGGTATCAATATAACAATTACAATATATCGGAATGTATTATCCAACGACTGTAAAGATGTGCAATTTTATATTCTTCTTGTATCATAATCTGGCACTGTCAGAGAATAATATTATCTTTCAACATTATTGTCTTATATACAATCTGCACATTTTCCACTATTCCTCATCTGAGGTGCCTGTTTATCAAAAAATGAATGTGGGTGAAATTTTGAAAACAAGTTTCTACTAACAACATCCTCAAAATGAAATTTCGCAAAGTATTATTTGGTTGGTTGTTGAAACCACTGTTTGCTAAATTCCGTTATCTGATATGTAATACTTTGAAAATATAAAATACAAGAACGTATAACATGGCGAACTTGATCAGCAATCTTTGGCTTCATCTTCATCTTTGAATGTAGCATCAAAACATCAAATTCTGAGATATTTTAATTTTTCATTTGAAAGTGAAAATCTCACAGTTTTGCAACAATTATATTAGAAATCCAACATTTTTCTACTTCGCTCGATTCCATAGATTCACTAAACATACAAAGGGTTAAATGTTGAAACGGAAAATTTGAAATCGTTTTAAAATTCTAGCAATTAATTATGAAGAGTTGTTGTCAATGTATCAAGAATTTTAATGACGTCAGATCTTTACTATCGGGTAGGGATCATAGCTTGCAGCGTCTGGGCGGAAAATTAAAACTAGTTCGTCTGGGCGGAAAACGTAATTTCGTTTCCCGCAGAGATGCTGCAAGTCTGATGACGATAGATACGCTTTCGAAAATATCTCAATTTATTACAAATCTTTGTACGTGGGCAACATCTTTTCTTAATTTATAACAAGGTATCAATTTCCCAGAAGTATATTAATGTTAATTCCAACAGTGAATTCATCGGCATGTGTATGACTATTATGACAAAAATTTCGGAAGCTCCTACGCGCCTCATTCCAGTTTGGCGCGTAATAGTATATTATGAAACGATGTAATGATGAGTATTAATACACGAATGTGAAGTGACATAATACAAGCGAATACCGTAAGCTTTGTACGAGTGTATTTACCCATTACATATAGTTTCATAGAGTGCTTTTTTGCGACTTAAAATAGATATTATAAGTTAAACATTTACATTGAAAGGTTACGTGGCACCTGACTTGCAGTGTTCACCTAGTGGACAGTCACCTAGGTCTTCCACTGGGCATTGTGGTTACGCAGACGCACAGTTCGACTTTACACGAGTAGCGGACACGGCAAATTAAGATTCAATGTATTAAAGATTTCAACAAACTTCAGAATCTGTTCGTATTTATTTTATTTCTTATCTGCTTAATAACTGATACAGTCGTCATAGGCGTATTCATGCTTCTGATTTTCTTATTAGTTTTGGAAACAGGTGAAGGCATGTACTGTTTATCGTCACGGGTATCGTCACGTCATATGCCACGGGTTGTCACGGCACAGTATTATACACAACCAAGCGAAATATTTCACAGAACGATGACCGCTCATTACTTCCCATCTGTAAACATCTGTAATTGGTAAAACACCTTAATAATAATTAAGCTGTATCATAATGACTATCATTATGCAACTAGCTGCAGCCATCCAATACAAGAATTATATAATGAGAGTAGAAATAAATACTTGTATATATCCCCTTGTGAACTAAACAAAGTTCCCTAAAATACAACGCATACATAAAATAGACCATAGAAAACCCGCAAGTGTTGGAATTGATCCAAAATCAAGTACTTTGATATACTCGTACCTATCGAATGCCAAAAACCGCGTTTCGATGTCAAAACAGTACACAAAATATTTGTGATGCTAGTAGTTATTGAATTACACCTTCTTGATGGCATATCTGGTAGGAAAGATCCGTTAGGCAGAAAAATTCACATCGCATGTCTATCAAGTTTTTATCTCTACAATGCACTATAACTCATTCCGAAACTCCACGTAACGTCCCAGAGCTTGAGTCCCGACGGTGGCAGGATTTGCTACTCTAGGTAGATAACTAGGTCGAGATCAGCCATAGCCTGGAGGTGAATTCCATAAGTAAATAGCTCTGGTCGGTAGTTTTTCGTTTTTTTATCAATACCAGGCGAATGCCCAAACAAACGGGCCAGGGACCGCGCGCGATCTTTCCTTTCTCATCCATATCAATCACTCTCGCCTTACCCTTACACTTCCATTCACTACACTGCCACACATGTCAGGCGACCAGTCGAAAGCATAGAACTTGTCGCGGCTGGGGTGGAGAAATCTGGAACTTGTCTCACTGGCTGAGATACCTCGACGAGGGAAACCGCCGTAAGCAAGCGTGTAGGTCGGCGCCGGATCTCATGTTCAAGTGGAGAAAGAATCACCGCCATCTTCCGCAAAAATAATTCACTACTCTAACGGGAATAATAACCATAGCAGTTGGCGCGCCCGGAAATACGAAATAATCAATGGTCACGTGACGCACTTGGGAGATATAAATTCCACTGAGAAAACAAATAATTGAATTGAATTAATTCCTTATTTTACGTGGCGAGACTCAGGCCATGAGGCCTGCTCTTCCGTCTGACCACGCAAATTTCGCTATGCTCCTTTCACCAACTAGCGGAGAAAGAAGGCATTCCTTGGGCGACGAAACACGTGATTTTGAATTTAGCTCAGAGGCGTCATTTAGGCTTGAGGATCTTTTACATGCAGTAAATCTACTAACATGGGACAGTCGGCTTTACTTCCCCTCCGAAGGAAGGCGTACGAAGGATTTTTTTCGCCCTTAAAAATCCATGGCTTTGATCGGGTTTGAACCCGCGAACTTGGGTCGAACTGTCCGATACGGTAACCGCTACATCACCGCCGCCAATGATGTAACTAAAGTATCTTCAAAGAGATAATATTTGAGGAAATGCCCAACGTAAACATTTGTAAATGACTTATCGTCTAACATTTTGTCTTACTGCTTTTGTCTATCTTTCGATCTTCTTTGCTTTTGTAACAAAACGAAGAAGAGATAATCGTGTAAAACAATGCAAGATGTAACATATACAAGATTAATTGTAGAGTCACTTCTAACCCTCTAAAGAAAATAATCCATTCCAGACTTCTGAAGGACAAGCATCAAAAGCCTTAAACCCAAACCAAAACACCAAAACAATAACTCTTTCATCCCTAATCTAATGTATACAAAAGTCTTTCGAATAATTGAAAAGAGAAACAAATTCTGAACTACTGAATGCGCGAAGAAAATCCAAAAAGAGACACCCTCCCTCTATGTAATAATGGAACGTAATAAATTGTACTATGTGTGACTAGGTATGTATAACAAATGGGTTAATACTCTGCACCAGAAAAAAATACATAAAAAACTTGTGACATAACATTCTTTGCAAAGGTCGTCCCGACCATGACTCCAGTAGTTCATCACTCTTTGGGGGGAAATTCCCATCGGCCTCGAACCCGTCGTTTCCCCTTGCAGAGCACTCTAGCAGAGCAACCGCTTTAATTCGCACAGTGATAATACGCTTTAACGATCCAACCGCACGCACACTTAGGAGCAGTGCGTTCACACGCACATCGGAGTTACACTCCGAGCGGCGCATGTGTTTACCAAGCGGAGAATCTTAACGCGAATTCTTCCTGCGGTAGATTTGGATTTAACCACACAAATCAGTTCGCTTGTCAACCTATATGGATTTATCATCCAAGCTCCCTTGTTCATCTCCAGCAAACCACTACACAGTTGATTAAAGATCAAACCAATCCCTTACGATGTAGCCAATCTCGCGATGAAAGGAAATAAAAAATAATTAAAATCCCATATGGCGATGGCGAGGGAAGCTTTTAGCAATATCGGTATTATTACTTTCGACTTGCAATGTACTATTATTTTCGTACCTCTTTGTTTGCGTTGTTGTTCGCGCTTTAATACGTCACTTTTAATACGTAGTCACTTTTAATACGTGTACCAATATCATTTTCTTATCATCCTATCAGAGCTATCAGATCATATCATATTTATGGAAAATTAAGCACATTTCACAGGGGTTCCAAAGTACAACCGTAAAATATTTTTTAAAAATAATTTACCATAAAAGTTAAAAGAATTAGAATCAATCTTATTTTTTATTTTAAATAATGTATTACATACGAAAAATAATAAATTTATTACTAACTCTCAAACGATGAAAAATTGCAAGCAATTTCGTAACATTTTATTTTAACAAACTTCAAATATTCACTTTCGGCGCTGATCTCTATTAACTCTTTTTTTGATGAAGAATAATGAAAATAAAGTCTATGATTACCAAGAATTTATCATAATTTTGTTTAACTACATTGTCCTATGACGTACTATAATTTATAGCTTTCATTTCATTATTCTCTGTATCAAAATCTTTTAGTCTTGCATCCCATTCTCTCCAAATACCCATCAATAAGGCGGACTATTGTTTCAATACTTCCCCTTAAAAGCTCAAATTGTCTCACAACTTTTACAATTCACAAAAACAGATCATCAGTAAGTGAAAATTTCAGAAATAGTGACAATGTGCCGGAGGAATTTTATTTAATAAGTGTTCTTCTGAAACAGCAGCAGCAGCCTTTTGCGAACCCTCACTTACGCTTTTCCTATTTGATCCGCGACTTCGTTAACTAATATAAAAATTGTTTACAACTTTCAAAATATGATAGTTAAATAAACTAATAAGGCACCCTGATTTATGCCAAATTCCCGATGACATAAATATCTGGGAACCTAAAAAATGATCTTTCTTCTACAATTCCTACATGCATCGCCCTTCCGTTACATTTCACTAATTTTCAACCATGCATGCAAAAATTTAGAAATAAAATCACGCCTTAAAAAGAAATTCCCCAGCGACGCAGTAACATTACAGCAATAATTTTTAAAACACACATCTCCTCTCCCTGAATTAAAATTAAATAATTAGAAACAAATATGTTAACTACATCTCTAAAAGCACAAGTGGAACTGGAATGACCAGTGCCCTGCATTTAAAACATCTCAAATCTCATTTTTTTCTATTACTTTAATGTGCACATGTGAAGCCTTTGAGCTGAACAGTTGGAGAACTAAAAATATACTTTTGCAAACTTCGTCAGATAAACCAGCACGTTATTAATGTCTTCACGAGCGTAAGTGCCAATTGACTGTCGCATTCATGTAAACATATCTACTTGCTTTCGTTCATGGAACAACTTCTCAGAAAGGAACCTCTCAAAGGTGAATAGGGCGTACCCTGTTCGTTCATGGCAAAACTGGATCGGCTCATTTCGTCCTGAAACGTGGATCTAAACTGGACGAAAACATGGCAGTATCGAACTCAATGAGGATCGAAATCCTTGTTTATTTTGTTTCTCTAAACAGACGTTTCCAAACTAATGCGTAATACTACGAATTTGTACTTAGTTAAGTTCAGAAAGACAACTATCGAGTTCATCAAATAAATTGGTTTATAAATGAAAAAAATTTGTAATACACAATCTTTCATTTTTGAGCTTATTATATTTTGAACGAAGTTGTAAGGAAATAATTTTGGTAGAAACATCAAAAGAAATTAGTAGAATTTTAATTTTTCTAAATGACCTTCCCTTTCTACCGAAGTTGGTCGAGGGTACAAGCACAATTTTGATCGAGTGCACAAGTGTGGTGCGTTTTCAGCGAACTCCGCTGCTGCGGCTAACAGTATACGCTAGGGTCGTGGAACTGAATTACGCGTATGTCTGGATGCACGAATTACAGCTTTAAAATCTTGATTTCACTACAATCATCATCAGCTCTTTACGTCGGTATACTATATTCATTCACCGACATTGCCCGCTTTCAGTATTTGCTGCTGCCTTTAACATCATCTTATTCTCTTGCGACTGTGATGTGAAAGGCACAGATACACTACCAAATATAAAATTACATCATCTTTAGATGGAAAT
The DNA here is from genome assembly GCA_031308135.1 of Acheta domesticus. Taxonomy (NCBI): domain Eukaryota; kingdom Metazoa; phylum Arthropoda; class Insecta; order Orthoptera; family Gryllidae; genus Acheta; species Acheta domesticus. Next base: position 127,810,488 of record JAHLJT010009355.1, read on the forward strand.
GATTTATAGCTAATTATTCATCAGCAATTGGCCAGTGAAGCTAATTAATACTCGTTAATACGCCTTTGCTGAAATATTGAAAAGTATTTGAGAATAGAAGAAAAGGAGAGAGGGAAAATATTTCCTTTTAAATACCTTTTTGAAAGATTTTCTGTCTTAATTTAAGGGAAATTCAAATCCAATTTTTATAACGCAAAGGGATTATCAGAAACAAATCCATCATATGTTCGATAAAATTATATTCCATTTTCTGCGTAGGTCGAAAGATCTATTTTGATTGTCTCCGCATTGTAAATAAACTTCACTTTACAGTAATTATGAAATATAAATAATGAATATCAATAACTATTCCACACAATTAAAAGCGTTTGTCACCCCCACAGGGAGTTGATCTCGTGTCTCTTGGTTTACAGTATTTTTTTTTCAGGTATAACGATATGTTCATTCTTTTGCTCGAAACAATAGACCAACCAACTGCGGAATGCTTAATAAGAAATGCCAACGTACCAAATATTTGAGAATGTTTCCGGTCTGTTGGACAGGGTTTTCCACTTTTGCCTCGTCTGAGCGAGAGAGGGAGAAAGAGTAAAGTCAAGGTCTTTACCGCCTTCGCTTACCTCGCCTCTCTCGTGGTTATGCAAAAAAGCAGATATACAGCTTACTTTGCGTCAAAGTATGCGGCAAGGTCGACGCAAAAACGCCAAAAACTCTCCTTTACGAGTACAGAAACTTTTTCTTTTAACATGCCATAAGCTTATTTTTATAAATCAAAGTTATCAGAGACCGAGAAACGATGCTCGTAAAGACAAGAATTTTTATTTTATGAAAATGCTCTTGTCTTGAAATGTGAGAATAATTTACATTTAATAACAAAATAAGGCATACATATAATTATTTTTCAGATATTGAAGATCGGGATCTATCTCATAAATCTACCGAAACATTATTTTTGTTGATATCAGAATTATACCAAGAAATAGAAAATAAATTTACTCGTCGTTAAAATTCGAAATGACTCTAGCAAATGAGAAACATCTGAAATAAAATTTATGATGTCCGTAGATTGAATTATTGTAATTCATTTGTCATAAAGAGTTATGCAATTTACTCCAGGAAAAAATAGGCAGCTAAATTTATCAAATCCTGGCAATGTGTGCGGTAAAAAAAAACTATCAAGAAAAATACCGCCAAAAGGAAATTTTCTACACATGCTAGTAAGAAATACTTTCCCCCAGAACTTTTACTGACGATGACAATAATTAGTTTCACAGAAAATCGTGTGTTGCTGTAGTATTAACATATTTAATTAGACGTCAGTCGTTTTCATGGCTCGTGTCTTAATGGCTCGATCTGATTTGTAACGTTATATTGCAAAGAGTTCAATGGATGACTAACAAGAAATATGTTGACATCTTTGTTAATGTAATGTTAGATAAAATTATACTTGTATAAACAATGTAGTCGCTAATAAACTTAGTCGTTGATACGACTAAAAATAAAGAAATGAAAAAAAGAAATATGTTGAATGCTCTTCTGATTAGTTTTTGTGCGTGTTGGTTCGATTTGACGCATCGCGAAATACGTAAACGGGCGCTGTAGTACGTGTCCATTCATTACTCAGGCAGCGCGGGTCTAGCGTAACATATGCTTGACGTCGCGTTCTGCGAACCGATTTCCTCGTAGACACGGAGCGTGTGGTTCCCGGTAAGCATTCCTGGGCCAGCCGACGCCCTCCGCGGCTCGACGCCCCGTTTCCTGTTACAAGAAAGTAACATAAGAGCCAATCACGTTTTCATGCTCCTCGGATCATATGTCTACTTGTATGTGCGATGATTTCATGTCATTTAAGCTTCACGTTTCATTCTGAACTTAGTATGGAATATGAATTAGAATAGTCGGTATTAAATGTCTTTTGACGTCAAACTCATTGAAATCATTCCAGGGGTACAATCGTGTAATAAAATCACTTGTACCGAAAATATGTTGTAATATAATCGCTTATATCTGTACAAGTGTTCTACTTGAGCTCTTTTATATTTTAGGACGCATTGACATCAAGGTCATTAGCGACCACTATTGGGTTTAACGTTATGTAATATATGGTGATGACAGGGGGTGAAAGAACGAACATAAGTACAACCATGCCCGAGGCGGGACTTGAACCAGCGATCTTTGGGTCCGAGATCGCTATGACACTACTGCCTTAACGATCTCGGCCACCGCGGATCGGCACTTGAGCTCTTTGTTTTTGGTATTGTTTTATAGATAGAATAAATCTCTACTCAATTACGCACATCTAGTGTGCACAGATAGCGTCGTTTTCACTCCATGTGTGAAAAAATATGAGCTAAACTTAGTTTCATGCGCGGCCCTCAAAGATAGCTCAGTTCACTCTGAGTAGAACTGGTATCGTTTGAGAGAACTCACTGCGCAATAGTAAGTAAAATCTATCAAGCTGAAACACATGCTAATCAGGATTTATAATTCTTAGGGCCAGTTTCAAAAACGGTCGAGCAAATTTAAGAGTAGTTACTCGAGAGTATGCCTGTCTACGATAGTTACTCTCGAGTAAAATATAAACGTTTCACCACGCTTCTGGAGGGTTATTTTACTCTAGAGTACATACTCTCCGGTTTACTTCGCGAACCCGCTGAACGCGCAATTTTTCATACACAGCAGAGAGCGATTCAAGAGGCCGTGAGCGAGAGTGATGCTGTGAACCAATGCCGACCAACGGGAACCTCTGGTTATTTTCTTTCATTTCATTTTGGGAGTTCTTGGCGGCGGCGTGTTAGATTATGTTAGATTACGTTAGATAGTTTTATGTGGTGTTTTGGTGATTTGAGTTAACATGGATTATTTCATAATTTTTGTATCTTTATTTCTTATTCTAGTTTTTCGAATATATATCATTACGAATTAGTACGCAAATGTCTAGTTTTTCAAATGTTGCTAATCTAGCGCTTTTTAAAATTGTATTATTATTTATTTTGTTTGTTTTATTTTTAAACTTTATTAATATTTCAACTAATTATATTTAAAATACTGGAAGGGGATTCTGGAACTCAAAAAAACGTGCACAAACTATCTTCTCCCCCATACGTCATATTTTTACTTTTTATTTTTTACTAAATAAATATTTGTCCTTGTAGTTATTATTTTTCCTTTTGTTATCGTATATTTACTACCTTTATTTTGTATCCACTTCGGTGAAAAATAAATTTACAAAGTCTTCCACAGTTTAAAATGTATCTGATGAAGTTAACATCGAATTTCGCAAATAAAATATTTTGTTACAATGTTTAAATGCCCTTAATAGACGCCCTGATTTGATCTGGACTCTGAGCTGATTGCCTGTAATCTTAAGACACCTAAAATTCAGAAAAAAAAGTTTATGAAATTATTCTACTTGTATTTATTGTTTAGTATCGTAATTATATGCAAATGATTCGTTTCTTCCATATAAAAGAGCTGATGATTTGGTCAAAGATAACCTCGTGACAAAATCTGGATTGTCATATTTGAAGAAAACAAGCAAACAAAAAACAATCCATTCTCTCCCGCACCCATATTTGGCCTCGCTCTAGAGGATAATACTCCTAATCATCCCTGGAATAATCTTTAAATACCATCATTTACAATCGTCGAGCCAGGACAACACGTCGGAGGCACACTTACGTTGCAAACTAAGCTTACTCCGTACTTTACCCGACGGATTTTCACGGCGTAAATTTACTCACGAATTTACTCTCGTATAAGCGATTTATGCGAGTAAGTAAGCGAGTTAAGTGCTGATGAAACGCTTCAAGAAGTTACTCTCGAGTAAACATTATTTACTCGAGAGTAAACTCTTACACTTTCTTTGGTAAAACCGGCCCTTAAAGGTGTATTTTTTCATATATTTTAGGTTTGCTCGAATATGGCGCCAGAGCATTCGATACTTGTGGTCCAAAAGTGACGTAGAAAGACTCTGGCAAGCAACGAAAGGTTGCCAATACTCTACCATCTCCATTGATGTGAATCTTTGTTTCATTTGTGTCAAGAGGGAATTGGTCTCTTACTTTTCAATACCTCACCCGCCGCCATCGTCAAATTTTTAATAAGGAATTATCACTAATGTACCATTACATTGCAACTATCACTAACTCTAACACAATTGAGAAAATAATGTTTGTAATGCGAGAAAAAAATAATTTTTGGATTGGTTTCCTTTTAAAGACTTTATTCCCCATATATCATATGCAGCATTAACAAGTAGTTTCTCGTACTCAAATGCAAATATATCCACGAAGCAACCTCCTCGAATTTTCCAAGATGACTTCATCTCTCTCTTCGTATGGGGTTTCCATGTTGCTTCATTTTGTACCGTTTTTCCTGTAAAGCTGACAACTTTGTAGTTTTATATGTGATTTCCAGTTTAAAAAAATATTTATAGGAAAACTTTAATATATGTATGCAAAACGTGTATTTTTGTCTTCCTTCCTCTTTGATTTTCTTGGTAGATAATTTTCTTCTATTGCCGCTTTTGCGGTTGGAATTCATGTTCACCTACCTCCCAGATAAGGAACATCGAGTCATATGCATTTAATAGGGCGGCATTTAATAGGGCGAAGAGCCCAAGAAAAAGTCATAGTTTTCGTAGAGTGAAAGTGAAATACTGTTTATGAATCTGGAGTAGCGAGTATAAGGCCGGCTAATTGTACATATGAGGTATCAGTGAGGGACATTCAGTTATTAAGCAAAAGCGGTGGTAGATTCTCCGTGCATACGCCAATACCCACAGGCGTATCTAGATATTCAGGCGCCCATTACAAGTATAGAATTGGAGCCACTGTCAGGATACTTCAAATTAGGGTTGTTGTTGATTATTTTAGCGAGTATATTTTAAATAGCGCCCCTGTGAATGGCACACATGTCACGTGCCATGTTTGCCATGCCGTAGATACGCCTCTGCTCTAACCTAACACTTGACGCACTTGGATGAGTTTGCGAATACCCAAGGTATTGCTCCATAATTACTTTCATTTGTATAACGTATCTAAATTTACTTAAATCATTTATCAGAAAATAAATCATTCCCCACTAATTAAAGAAGTTAAGTTTTTCCATTGCTATTAATGACATAGCATCATCCGTTTTAAGCAGTGGCAGTGGTCACAGTGGTGTAACAAAACCAACGTAAACAATTGTGACCCTAACAGCTAGCTCCCTCAGGTGGGACTTTGGCCCCCTAAAGATGTCGTGACCGCCCACCTCGTCAGCCTGACATAAACAATCCGGCTCGTTCACACGAGCGCACGCGGACGACGCGGCCCCTAGCAACAGCGGGGGGCAAAAATGAGCGCCTCCATTATTCAGCGAAAGCGGCGACGGTGGCGGCGACGGTGGCGGTGGCGGCGGCGGCGGCGGCGGCGGGCAGCGGCGGCGCTCGGCTTTTTGCACCGCGCGCAGACCAGTCGCAGAAAATCGCCTGATGGCCTCCGCAGCGCCGCACAGTGGGCTGAAACGAGCCGAAATGCGCGTATTGGAAGAAAAAACAAAATTCTCAGAAATGGTACCAACACCAAACATAACCTCTAAAATAAATTTGTATCATAAAATGTAATAAAGGCCTTGAAGGGATATTCAAGAACTTTCAAGTTTTGCTTGTATTTTTTTAAACGTTTAAAGCAAGTTAAAATAATCCGTTCCATTTCCTTTCTACATGTTCATAAAAATTCTCAGATTTAGAAATTGAAATCGTATGACATTTTCAGAAATAGATATACATCGTATTGGATTCGTTACTTAAATTTTACAATTGGATAGCAAATTTGAAATTAGATACCTCTCAAACCCAAATACATTCCTACGATGTATTTTGTACACCTTCCTATTTCGATTACACCGGTGTGCCTTGGGAATCTCCGTCAAATCAGCACGAAAATAATTATTAAAAATTAGAGTGACGCCATCTGACATTTTAATTTTTTTATAAAAATCAGTTATTATAGATCTTATATTAAATATCTGTAATGCAACAACATTTTTCACGCGACATTTTGCAACATTTTGCACGCAACATGCCCGCAACAACATTTTTAACGCGTTTAAGGAGAATTACACGTGAAATATTTAGACAATTTCTAGCATTCTAGATCATTTCAGCCCACTGTGCGCCGCACAGTGGGTTAGAATTGACTGAAACGCGCATGTCGAGTTTCTCGCGGAATTCTATTACAAAAAAGCGTATAAAACGTCGATGTATGACACTGTTATTTAGTTTAATATCTAAAGTTAAAAAAATGCAAATTACATATGATGCTACCCCCATATTTAATTATTTTCATGAAATCCATTATTTTGTCTTTTGAATGGCGGCTAGGAATTTTTGATAAATAATTACTGTTTATTGTTTATAGTTAGTACATAATTTGGTTAAATGATCTTTATTTCCTACTTATGCCTTTATCCTACTGACCGGAATGGTCGAGATGGCTAAGAGCATGTACCGACTCAGCACTTCGGTTGGAAGGGTCGCAGCTTAGAGTTCCGTTTGGGGCATGGTTGTTTGCCCCTTTTCTCTCATGTATGTGTTGCCCCGGAGGGCCTTGCGTTCTGCTGACCCCAGATCAGAGATGCTCGCAAGTGGGTGTTCTTGTCTAGTGTTTGGCTGAATATGCGTCCCATAGGGATGTAAAGGGTAACCGGCTGTCGGCTAGATAAAAACCATTGGAAAAACCTACCCTTCTGAAAATCGTAAAATACTTATCTATTACTTATTTAGCACTGAAATAAAAATTTAATAATAATTACAATATTTGGAAGTATGTTGAAAAACTGTAAAATTCATTGCACTGTATTTAAGCAAAAAACTTGGTTTTCAGACGTGTTATACATTTTTCAAAATGCTGGAAATTTCACGATCGCAAGTCATGGGACACCTGTCCGTAGCTTACAGATTGTCGCGATCGGTCAGCGCCGGATATTACATTCCAGCAGGGAACGGCCCGACTACAACATCCAGCATACTCACCGGTCTAATGACGAAACTAGTTAACCCTTCGACGCGAAAAGCCATTTTGAGATTACTTGTTCATTCGTATCTATTCCCTTGTCTCCGTACTTAGAGGGTACCCCGTACGTAGACGACATAGGATTTCTCTTCTGAAGCCACCGTAGTAGCGCCCTGGGCTGGCCATGGACTCTTGGGGCGGACAGAATTCCTTCCCCTCCACCCGCGTCAAAATTCTACCGTACCCAACCCAGGGGCGGATCCAGCCGATCTTTTTTTTTTGGGGGGGGCATATACCCCCTTCGTATTTTTGTTAAATAATAAACAAACTTGTTATTATATCGTATATTATTTATGTACTGTAGATATGATGCTTTACAATATTTAAATAATTACGTAAATAATTACATAATTTAAATAATTACATAATTCGAACATAAATATTTGCATCAATTTTGTTAAATAAAGGAAAGGAAACGAAAACCATGGCCCCGAGGCCCCCTCCCCCCTGGATCCGCTAGTGACCCAACCTAACCTCTGCGCCGAAGGATGAACGCGCCCGGAAACCCTACGTCAGTGTTATCAAGGTCGATGTCACGAGCGGGAGTCCGTAGCACGCATGCCACGACGAAATCTCCCCTCCATGCAGCTCATTACCCCGCCACCAGAGACGTCATCCCTATTGTAAAACGCAAGGTTATTACTATTCGTAATTGTTCCCTTTTCTGACCCTAGTTACGCAGAGTAGCTCGTTGCATGCTACGGAGCCACGACGTGTGCCAGAGCCACCAGTAGGAGACCTTGACACCACTGCCCTACGTACTCATTCATTTCACGTCAACCCACTGTGCGCCTCCAGCGACAGTAGCAGCTGCGGGCAGGCGGGCGGAATGGCCTGGGAGCTGGCGGGGGGCTGGTGGGCGGTTCATCGGTCGTCGGAGGTCGACGCGTCTGTCTTTTCCCGGACCATCCACAACCGCTCGGGGATTTCCAGGACACGGGGATCCACGCGCCACGGGCACGCACGACGCGCACGCAACTGCACGCGTTTTCCGCCCGGCGAGGAAGGGACGAGGAAGGGGCGAGGAAGGGGCGAGGAAGGGGCGAGGAAGGGGCGAGGAAGGGGCGAGGAAGGGGCGAGGAAGGGGCGAGGATGGTGGGTGTCTGGGAAGCAGCCATGCGCTCAACGCGTCCAATGATAGTATTTTGTCCATTGACGTTTCAGGTTAAGTGCAAAGTGGCCGAGTTCTACTCCCTTATTAACCCCTTGTGTATACAATGTATAGTGCTCCAGGAAAGTTTTTCGAGGTAGGGACTCCTATTAAAAATTGCAATAATGTTGGTAGCAACCAGATTACGTGGAAATAATTGAAGGGGGCAACATTTCCAGCCTCTGTTATGGTCGTGATAAGAACGTAATTTAAATTTTATTTTCTTACATGCTTCAGCTCGTCCTGCCAACATAATTTCTGTTGCTGTAATAGCACTCTCACTATCAAGGTGCCACTGCGAAGAGAATTACCTGGCGCATTGTATAATACACCTTTTGAATACATCCTACTGAAGAACACAGTTTTCTTAAGCAGTGCTTCAACGAAAGAGAACGCCCTGTGGCGATGAGATAGGTTCATTGATGTCTAGGCAGGTTATGAAACACGAATACCCCAATAACCTAGTACGTAGAACCCGTTGGTTCACTGAAGGTTCCACATAGAGCGGCTGCACTTGAACCCCCTTCCACCATGCACCGGAAGTGCACTACATCGCAAGCTTGTGCTCCTTATAACCATAACAATTGGTGAGGGTTGAGGAACATTTTGTCCCTCAACCCTCTCATTGATCTCGTCATTATGATTCAAACAACTAGGTTAAAAATGGACGCTTTATCGATTACGCATAATTTTTGTTAATTACGCATTCTGATCGCTCACTTCACAATTCCCAGACTCTGCAAGTCACCACTGTACCCTCCACGTGTTTCCACAACCATTATTCTTGCTTGTCATTAATGATGTCATTTTCTTCGTTAGGGTCGCGCCATTACAGTAATTTCCCATTAGTCTACGCTCACTCATGTCACGCACGTTAAGTTAGAAGCTGCGTCTATTAAACCTCGACATTTCCTTCTGTTTACTGATCCATTTCTTTTCGTAGAAGATAAAGCCATCTACAATGCTCTACTTTTACGACACCTAAAATCGACTCGCTTAAACTAAACTGGATTTCGTAGTACATGCATCATATTTGTTTAAATTACTACAACGCAGGAATGACTGTCTAAGTGTCCCCTCCTTAATGAAGGCAATTACAATTAGAAATACTATTAGCGCTGAACAGCAAGTGCTGTCTATGCCGCCATAGCAGCTCCTGCCCGCGGACTTGTCACGACCTCCGGCAGCCAAGGGCCCGCGGCGGCTGCACTCGCGAACAAAGAGATAACGACGCCCCGTGATTAACGCTCCCATCGCGGCGTCGATACAAAGCATAATTTAACCGAGGTCTCTCCGTCGAAAACCTCAGCGCACCTCATTATTTCGCGGCATAATTAAGCAAGGTTCAAACGCGCGCGCGCGGGCGGGCACCCACCCTGAGACACGCACCGCGATGCCGTATCTACGCATTCCGCGCCTTTCGCCCGCGCACGTCACCTCCGGTGGGGGAAGCGGCCGTGAGCGGGCCGGCGGTGGCGATGGTGATGGCGGTGGAGACGGAGGCGGCGGAGATGGTGGTCAGCGGAGACGGAGACGGTGGCGGTGGCGGTGCGGTGGAAGCTTCCTCCCACCGTGTGATGGGTTGGTCCCCACCCCGGGTAGGTGGCTGTGGCGTTGGTGGGGTTGGTGGCGGCGGTGGTGGCGGAGACGGTGGGCGGCGGAGGCAGAGTAGACGGTGGTGGCGAAGGCGATGACACCAGAGGCGACGGACGCGGTGGTGGCGGGGGAAACCACGGCGGCAGAGACGATGGCGGTGGAGGCGGAGGCGGAGGCGGTGACGGCGGAGGCGGTGACGGCGGAGGCGGTGACGGCGGAGGCGGTGACGGCGGAGGCGGTGACGGCGGAGGCGGTGACGGCGGAGGCGGTGACGGTGGAGGCGGTGACGGCGGAGGCGGTGACGGCGGAGGCGGTGACGGCGGAGGCGGTGATGGCGGAGGCAGCGATGGTGGAGACGGTGACGGTGGAAGCGGCGGGAGCGGCGGAAGATTTGGGGGCGAAGGCGAAGACGGTGATGGTGGAGGAGTTGATGGTGGAGGCAATGGTGGCGGAGGCGGAGATGGCGGAGGCAGTGGTAGCGGAGGCGGTGGCGTCGGAGGCGGTGGTAGTGACGAATGCAGAGGTAACGACGGTGGCGGCGGAGACGGTGGCGGAGGCGACGGCGATGCCGGCGCAGGCAACGGAAGCAGCGGAGGCGGTGCCCACGAAGGCGGAGGCGGTTGCGGTGGCGATGAAGGCGGCGGCGGCCGGCGGAGGCGGTGGACGCTTCCTCCAACCGTGTGATGTGCCGGTCCCCACCCCGTGTCGGTGGCGGTGGCGGCGGCGGCAGCGGCGGCGGTAGCGGCGGCGGCGGCGCGACGGCAGTCTCGCTGACGCGGGCGTGGAAATTCGAGAGGCCGCGCCGGACGGCCTTGTCGGCCAATGTGATATAAGCACCCCGCTGATTCCACGCCGGACTAGATCCAGTCGGGCGCAAGCGCCGGGAGCACGTTGCACGTCGGAGGCCGCGCGGCACGCGACGCCATGTGCTCGGGGCTGCCAGGGCGCTCGCACGTGCCCCAGTGATTCTCCAGCACACCCGGTACGTGACTGCTACCAACAGCATGGCGTGGTACGGGTTGGTCGTCGTGTGTGTTTTGATTGCGAGTGGACAAGGAAAATACGAGGAGAGCAGCAATCGAACTGCTACGGACAACGAGTGGACTAGTCAAGGTGATCATAAGAACAGTTACGTGAACGTAACTGGTTATATGACTCAGGAGGAGCAACAGCATTTACTGGAGGGCTACCGAGAACTCGTCAGTGGATTAAACAATTCGTACAATGTGAGCACAAAGCGTTTATGTTCCTCGGAGATGCAGCGTGCGCGAAACAAGTTGTGCGACCTGGTGACGTCACCGCAGCCGCCCACGCCGCCCGCCAGCGAAGACAAACCGACGGCCCTGGAAGTGTGGGGTCTGGGGTTCGCGTTCGTCACCCTAATCAACCTGAGCTCCGTGCTGGGGGTGATCTTCCTGCCGCTGATGAACAAGAAGTTCTACAAGAAGCTGCTGATGGTGATGGTGGGGCTGGCGGTGGGCTCGCTGTCCGCCAGCTCCGTCTTCCACCTGCTGCCGCAGGCCCTGCAGCTGGCCGACGACCCGACGCACGCCTACCTGAGCGTGTCGCTCATGGTGTGGGTGGGCGTGTGGGTGTTCTTCATCGTGGAGCGCCTGCTGCGCATCTTGGCCAACCGGAAGCACTTGGCCGGCCGCACGCCGCTGCCCGCCAAGGAGTCGTCGGGCGCCTCCAGCTCCACCGAGACGGGCGAGGAGAGCACGGAGGACTTCGCGCACGCGCACCACCACCATCACCCGCCCGTGCAGTTCCGCCCGGGCAAGGACAGCGCCGTCGCCACTGTCGCCTGGATGGTAATCACACAGAACGCTCTGGCGCCGTTAACGCGACTCGTAGACCGGAACGCGCGCGAAGGCGCCTTTCTCTGCTGCACTTCGCAAGTGTCCCCTGAGCGGTCAATTGCATTTCCAATGTCCATTGTCTTTTAATGCCCAAAGTAAAAGTCTTAAAGCGTGCACCGACTCAATGTCACCGTTGTTTCCTCTTTGTCTTTAGAGCATTGAATGCACCGGACAGTATCGCGTTGTGCTATAGCATAAATGTGGTCGTCTTAATTCTTATATTATATCAGAATCGACATCATATGTTTGCTTAGATGTATAAAAATACTCAAAATACTGTATATTTCTTGAAAGTGGCCATAGAAATTGAATCAGAGTATTATCATCCTGAAATACTATTTAATATTCGTAAAATTATAGAATACCCTATAAACACATCCCACATTGTGGCTGACGTACGCTGAATTTTTAATGTGAATGCTCTTGTCTCCTGAAATTTATTACGTCAGTTGAAATTATTCTTATTGGCAGATCGAATAATCTGGTATTTTTGGCATATGTTCTAAAAGGTATGAAAATAATACCTGAACATAAATAACAGAGAATCCTTCAGAACAATGCATCAGTTTGAAATATTACACATCGTACATGTTCCTTCTACTCTTTAACTGCACTTTTCATAGCAGTTTTCATTTTAAATTTTCTGAGACAGAAAAGATCACACATTGTCTTTCAGTAGACAGTTTTAGGTTTCCTTGTATATTTCGTGTTTTTAACCTAAATTGTGATTGTGCAATATAGTGGAATAGGCTTTAAACTCTTCCGTTATTACAGTGTTACATTAAAGAAAGGTCATTTTTCATTCCACATCAAGAATGTCAATGCGGGACATTCTTGCACGTTTTGCGGTTTGTTAAATCATTACCTCATATGCAGTTAACTACTAGTGCAAGAATGTATTTTAAAAGGAGTTTAACGTCTGTATACTTCCTTATCACGTGGAAAAAAGCACAGTGACATTAACCTTTCTATCACGGGAGTTTTTTATTCATTCAAGTTCAAATGTGTAAACTTAGTGATCTTTTCCACTTACTCCTAGCACTTACTCCTCTTATTTTTACTGCATTCACAAATTACTCTCGTTAATTTTTAGATAGGAACACTGAAATTATGTGCCACGTGATTTACTTACAAATTTTAAACGGCGTTATATTTTATTCCAATACGTATATGACGATTCTGGCGTGTTAATAAAAAACTATATTTAAAAACAATTTTATGATATGCGGGAAGTAAATTGAACATTCTTTACATATAAGATAATTCTAGCATACGATCATAAAGGTGTTCAATTATATAATGAGTCCTCATTGTTTAATATTAGATATTAATATATTCCAACGACTAATATTGGACTTGTTGTCAATATTTAAAAAAATATATTGATAAAATTTATTTGAAATTTGACTAGTCGTGTTAACTAGTTACGTTGGTATAAAACGCATTACGTGCCATACAGTAATTTGCGTAACATTTAATATCATAAAATTCCAGATGACCTTCCTGAGACATGCCCGGCTGTATAAACGACCGCACGTATCAACTTCTGTGCAGTAATGCGTTGGTTTTACCAATTATGTGTATCAAATCGCGGAAGCTCGTTGCCTTCTTTGCCCGGCACGTGCCGCTACTGCCACAGGGTCGGCCAGTGCTACACAACTGCCACCTTTCACTCCATTGCTAACGGGTTTCCGTTTGGTTCATTTCAACGCCCACTACTAAATGTACTAGTCTAGGCTTCGTGCCCATATAAAATCAAGTTGCACTCTCCATTACATAATGCCGTCGTTAATGACCAAGGTTGCAGCACAATTAGAAACAACATTATCATCTAAATTAATTTATTGACACGATAGGGACACAACAAAGTTGATGTATCTCTCAATAGTAGAACGTAACTGATACTAAAGAAAATGAACATACTGTAGTTCGTTTTCCTTTACTTAGTTTCCTTCTCAGAATTTAAATAAGTTTAGTTTTATTCAATACAGATACATTTACATCGTTAATTTAATTGATAGGAATCTGAAATACATTACCATTTACTTTTTATTGAAGAAATAATATGAGAAATTTTTATCATAAGTAATATCACGAGAAGTGCTGTGCTAGCCGGTAAATTCACGACTCGCGTAGCGAGGAGTGAATTTACCGGCTAGCACAGCACTTCGAGTGATATTTAGTGTGACTATTTCACGAATAAACACATTACATGATTTGAAAGGATAATTTAAATCACAGGAATTACGAAAAAGGGAAATATTACTCAAAATTACAATCGAAAAATGAAAAACTTTCATTCAGTTCCGACTTATCACTGCCTCCTGGAATAACTTACAATCAAGTAACATTTGAATAACAGTTTAATGCAGAAAATATTTCAAATATGTTTCAATTTTATGGTAATAAAAGTTTCGGAAAACAATTATAACAAGGCTACTGACAAGAACATTTATTAAAAGCACAATCATTAAAGTTGTAGGAAGTTGGTTTCCAAGTCTTGGTCTTCCATAGAAGTATTTGAAATGGAAGATGTACAAGATGAATCAGCAGCGGAATTCGTCAATTTCGAATGGATTGAACACACGTGTGTACTCATTAAAATATTTTCTTGAATAATTTTGGTTGTAACGTTCCACGTAGTTTTGATGGCATATTCTTTGTACTGTTCACAATCTCATCTTCGAATATTAATTGCCTAAAACATGTGTAATTTCTTCATTTGTAGTTTGTGCTGTCCATTTGTATTTTCTATCTTGACAAAATTCTTGAAATTTCTTCCACACACTTTTTCTGTTCCTTTCGCTGTTTTTCGGCACTGAATCTTTAATAATAGATTCTATTTCAGAGTTTTAAACATTACCAAAACCACACATTTTAATATTATATTGACGCACAAGAGCTATTTTGGAGGTGAAACAATTGCTATCGTTATCTTAAAAAGGTAAACAAAGGTTTTACAGCGATAAAAAAAGGTAAACAAGCTGATGGCGATAAACATCTGGGATTGGTTTAATTTGAATATATCCAGGCTTACCATTGGCTACTTACGACGCGGACAGACATGAGTGAAATAGTCAACATAATATTATTTTGTAATATTAAAAATTTATTTTATTTGTACTCATCGTAAAAATTGGTATTAAATTGTTATTGTATTTATTTATACTAAATTGATCTTATAATTATATCATATTGAAATTATAATGGTAGCTTATTGGTGTTATGAAAAACTGGTCGTTAAATTTCAATTTATCAAGCAAGCTTTACTGATATCCAGCTTTCGACGACTTCTCCAACATCTTGGAAAAGATGTACAAGTACTAAAAGTATTTTTTAAATGGTACAAAGATGAATTAATAATGAAAATAAAATATATTTCCACATTAACTAAACTAAGCTGAGCCGTTTATTAGCCCAGGGTTCAGAGACAGAGACTACAGTGGGAAGTAAGGGACGGAGCTTAAAAGCATTTCTTGGCTGAGGGCGCGGAGGAAGGCGGAAGTTAGATCGGTTTTTCGTGGAAATTTTGTGAGGTGACTTCCGTTGAAGGGAAAGGGATGTTCAGAATTGTTCATTCAAAAAAAGGGGAGACATGGGGAAAATGGTTTCTCGTTGAGAAGAATTTCGTATTTCTCAATAGATTGAAAAATGTGAAAAAATTCTCATGGCTTCCTGTTCCTAAATGTGTGTGTATCAAAATAAAGTTACGTTGATAAAGTTCTCTTGCGCCTCTGACTTATATAATACCAGGTCAGCATTCCCACAAATTCAAGTAATTCAATACACGTTTTCTAAAACGTATTTCACTTAATACGTTTCTCTCACTAAAAATAATATTTTAAGTACCTTTTCATACAATTTTGTATATTTAAAAGCATCATCCTCCCAAAATTCTGTATTCACGATTGTGTTGTGCAGAAAAATAGTGTTGCGTATCACAAAACAATAAATTTTCATCAAGCATTTTGAAACTCCAATTTTAGTTAAATGGAACTTTCAAATCTCTAATTTAGTTATATTTTTGTGTTAGCGTTGTGTTGTTTGTAGTGTTACAATATATTAATTTGTATACATACAAATTCTGTTACTAGTTCATTCATTAGCCTATCTTCTAATTCCATCAATGGGATTTTTTAATGAGACGTCTGATTCTTGTTGGAAATTTCACATCCACATTCTATGTTGTATCTCATAATTTTAATTAATTCCTTTCATATATCTTGCGTTTAAAAGCGCACTAATTAAGAAACACTAACCTTATAGTTTGACGTCAGTCACAATGTAAATGTACCCAAAGCGCCTTCAGTTCTGAGAATGACATTCCAACCTAAATGGTCAAATTTCACAGGGATCAATTATCGGCACGCAAAGAATGCGATGTTATAAAACGTGATATTCTTTTAATTCCCAGAGCTTGTTAATCGGATGCCTTTTTAACTCATTCAAATCATTTTCACCGTGCCTTTACCAGCAAATTCTTTTTGAGAGATCTCTTTCCTTCAGGCCATTCATACACATTTCGTTTTACATAATTCATTCATCTACAGAAATAGATGTATAAATTAATGTATACTTAACTTTCTGACAAACGTCTAACGATTTGAGATTATCTAATTAATGCACATCCATTTCATCTAAAAACCTTTTCAAAAAGTTGATAATAAAACTTTACTTTCAAAGATTTTGAAGATTTTTCAATTTCATCAACGATAATTTACATTAAGAAGTAATACAAACGTTTAAAAAAGAATGATGTGTTTTAAATTAGATTTAATTGGCTGTATCTTTCGGTGTGATACTTTGCAGACGTTGAAAATTCTGAAAATTTATTCCAAAATTATTTGTAGCACATAACACTTGTAAAAATATATGGTAATTCTAAAACCGTATCTACGCCATTGTCTTTTTGCCTACCTCTTTCCCCATTCATGAAAATGTGCTAAATGAATGAATTACGATATTCTTTCCATACGCAATTCCATTGACAGGACAAGTCTATATTAAGAAAAAAATATAAATCAAAGTGAAAATTATTATTGTTTTCTGAATTCTTATTTGAGAAAAATATTAATATTGACTAAATTTAATTTTCAAGTCTATCTACTTCCATTTCATGTCCGACAGAGAGCATTGTAACATAGAGGACGTCTACTATTGCAATGTATTTTTTTTAGTTTCATCTAATAAATCGTCGTTGCAATGGTGAATTCACTGAATGCTCTGTCTATTTTCATCTTCTCTCTTCAGTAATGCATTTCTTCTTGTATAATATTAGTAGATGATGGCCCAACTGCACTATCTATTTTCAGTACGAAACCAAGGATCTTTTGTTTGACTCGCCTCGATCTAGAGTAGTTCTTGCTTTTTGGAAACATTTCATATACACTGTTTTGTGCAATAGCGAAAGGTATCTAATTTGCCCCTGATGTGTTAATTATAATGCCCGATATCATTCATAGCATTGTATCATTTTAATGAAAAACATAAGACGTATTGAAGTATACATTTTATGTGCTGCAATATTAGCAACCTCGTCCCATCGGTGCTTCAAATAATACATCTATCACAAAATCTTTAAAAAATTAACGAAATAGTTTCTTTCAAAATTAAATGAACTTCAAGATGTTAATTTCATGTGATTCATCCGGAGTGAGAACGCAATAACTGTGAATTTAAAAAAAAAACATAGAATGAAGAAAATTGAAATGAACCTTCGTGGGACTAAAGCTCAATTCAATAGCCTGGGCAGGGATTTTCAGAACAAGTCAATAATCTTCCTTCAATGTTCTCTTCTGGTTTGCAAAAGATACAGTCATTCTCTTGAGCCACACTTCCTCGTACACTTTTCTATAAACAGCTTCGGAATCCCCGTGAGTGACTCACAACATTCATTTAGAACAACGTTGTCACTTCCTCTTATGAATTCTTTATAATTAGAACTAATATGTGTACTAAAGAGAGTGCTACTAAATTAACGTGATAATTAAATTTTTAGTAAACAATTTTATTTTCCGTAAATTCAGATTCAAATTTTATAATTTAAAAAATTGATGATAGGAAGTTATAAAATAAACACAACCAATAGTGGATTTAATTTTATGGAATATAATTTTCGCCTGTTAAATCAACGATTAGTTCATTGGTATCTTTTGGTTTAGAATTATTAGGTTATTGGTGACATATTATTGGTAATATTCATTTTATTTAGAGAGACAAAAACAGTACGTTTGATTTTAAAAATCTTTAATAAAATTGTCAACATGCAGTATTTTAAAAATGCCAATTAGAAAGTCTCAATTTTCCAATAATACTTATGACAACTTGTTTAGTTTGTCATGTTCGCAGCCGAGTGGGAGACTAAAGGGCTCCAACTTAAATCAATTCGAGACATTCTATTTTAAATACTCATACAGTAGTTATAACCAAATTTCGGCTCATCATCTCCCTGCTTTTAGATTAATATTCATACAGTAAAAATGTATACTGGATTATTAAATACTGGAATGAAGTTATTTCGGAGAGAAAAATTCGGGTCCTTTTGTCTCCTATCGCAGCGAGGCTTTGAATGTCCAATTCCCTTCTAATCTGTAGATCTACATAAGGCTTCCCACGTTCTATACTTCGATTAAAACATTAAGTTCGTTGACACTTGGTCAGATATGACACTGACATTCAATCGGGAGCTTGCATGTCTGCATTGTGACCTCACTGTAGTGTCGTCACTACGGTGACGTTTAAGCTCCCGACTGAATGACAGTGTCACAAGTGGTCGAGCTCCCGATTGGATGACAGCGTCACAACTGATCAAGTGTCAACGAACTGTAGTGACGTCACTATGGTTGCATTCAAGCTTCCGATTGATCACAACTGGTCAAGCTCCCGATTGGATGACCGAGTCACAGCTGATTAAGGGTCAACGAACTGTAGTGACGTCACTATGGTGACATTCTAGCTCCCGATTGGATGACGGCGTCACAGCTGATCAAGTGCCAACGGACTCGTTGTTTTAATCAAAGTATAACTGTTTGCGTTAGCTAGCCGGTAGTCGACCCAAAATGCCAAATCCAAACATAAACGTGTGCCTCTTTTCCCCAAACGGTGGTGTTCGGCGACGGCTTCCACAACTTCATCGACGGGCTGTCGATCGGCGCGGCGTTCAACGAGAGCGCGCTGACGGGCGTGAGCATCAGCGTGGCGGTGCTGTGCGAGGAGCTGCCGCACGAGCTGGGCGACTTCGCCGTGCTGCTGTCGGCCGGCATGACCATGCGCCAGGCGCTCGTCGCCAACTTCCTCTCGGCGTGCACGTGCTACGTGGGGCTGGTGCTGGGCATCCTGCTGGGCGAGTTCCAGGCCAGCACCTACGTGTTCGGATTCGCCGCCGGCATGTTCCTCTACATCTCGCTGGTGGACATGATGCCCGAGCTGAACGCTGCCGCGGAGGAGGCCGCCATGCGTAGCGGCCGCGCGGCGTTCAAGACGCTGCTGTGGCAGAACCTCGGGCTCATCTCGGGCGCCGCGCTGCTGTTCAGTCTGGCGCGTTTCCAGGACCGCATTCAGTTCTGGTAGCCCCCCCCCCCCCACACACACACACACACTTGCCGGGCAGTAGGCGTACGTGCGTCATGCTCGCTTTCATTTGGACACGAATCCTTTATCTAAATATCCAAAAGGTGATGATCTCCAAGGAGGTGGGGGTTCATTTTTGAGAAGAAAGAAACTTCAGCATTGGCAAGTTAGAAAATACGTTTTAAAAGAGCGCCAAGAATATAAATAGCATGCTGTACACCTCACCCGTTACCGGACCCTTATGGGGTGCTTTGGAGGACCGCATTCAGTGCTGATAGCCCCCCCCCCCACTTACCTCTTACGGGGCAGTAGGCGTACGTGCGTCATGCTCGCTTTCATTTGGACACGAATCCTTTATAATTCGATTTCCTCTAAATCTCCAAAACGTGTTGAACTCCAAGGAGGTGGGGGTTCATTTTTGAGAAGAAAGAAACTTCAGCATTGGCAAGTTAGAAAATACGTTTTAAAAGAGCGCCAAGAATATAAATAGCATGCTGTACACGTCACCCGCTACCGGACCCTTATGAGCTGCTTTGGAGGACCGCATTCAGTGCTGGTAGCTCCACCTGCTTCTCTTCGGGCATTAGACGGATGACGGTTGCGTACGTGTTTGTCTTCATTACCCGTAGGAATGCTCCCCCCCCCAGGTTTTAGAGCGTGGACATGAATGCTGAATGCTTTATAATTTGGTTACCTCTAAATCTCCAAAACATACTGAACTTGAGTGCGGTGCGGTCCTTTTTGCAAATTCCAAGAAACTTTAAGATTATCAGGTTAGAAAATACGTTTTGCAAACGTTCTACGTGCATAGCGTGCTACGCACCTGACCCGCTATCGGGACCTCATTCAGTTCTGGCATCTCCCTCCTTTGGGCACCAGGTGGATGGCGGTCGTGTTCGTGCGTCATGCCCGGCTTCATGACTCGCAGGAATGTCCCCCCAGTTCGTAAGACGTGGACCCGAATCCTTTACAATTCGACTGCCTCTAAATCTCCAAAACATTGTGAACTGGAAGGCTGTGGGGGTTAATTTTTGATATTTCAAGAAATTTGAAGATTATCAGATTATAAAATACGTTTTGAAAAAGCGCTAAGAACAAAAATAGTTTGCTGTGCACCTGACCCAATTCTGGACCCTTCTGGGGCGCTTCCAAGACCACATTCAGCATCATCTCACCTTTTAATAGGTGGATGGCAGCCGCATACGTGCGTTATACTTGCCTTCATTACCTACGGGAATATACCCTCTGTTCGTAAGACATGAACACTAATCCTTTACAATTCGATTACCTCTAAATCTAAAAGTCATGCTGAATCCGAAAGCGGTGGAAGGGTGTTCTGACTTCCAACGTAAATCTACATAGTAAGGTTAGAAGATAGGTTGCGCAAACGTACCAAGAAGGGAATTAGCTTGATGTGCATCTGACTCGCTTCTGGACCCTTATGAGGCGCTTGCACAATGCAATCAGTTCTGATAGACATTGTCGTCCCCCCAAGCAGAAGACGACCGCGTACGTACGCCATACTCGACTTCATCCCCTGCAAGTTCCTATAATGTGGTCCCAAACACTGTACAATTATCAATATCCAAAATGTGTTCAGCTAGAAGATTAAAAATTGTACTAATTTTGAAGAAAACTGAAGATTTACTGCATTGTGAGGTAAGCAAATAGATTGCTTATTAAGCTGCAAATTGGCTTGTTGGGCATGTGATCCACCACTGGAGTCTCGTGCATCTTCCAGAATAATATGCAGTTTGGTACTTCCTCTTCTTGTAACCAGCGGAATGACGTGCGTAATATTCGTCTTCATTCCTTGCAAGGATTTGACAATATTGGTCGGTATTACTGAGTCGTGGACTCGAATTCTTTACAGTTCGATTCCCTCTGTATCTCGCATACTGAACTCAAAGGTAAGGGGAATAATTGGTTCGACATCCAAGAAAAGTGAAGACTTGTAGCAATGTTTTTCAGATTGGAAGACAGATTGCGCCTAAGTGCTAATAATAGTACTGATTTGGTTTGACGGATGAGGTGTTTAGACTGATGTGCTTCTAGGATTGCATTCAATTTTCGTAGTCTCGCCAACAGGTGGATGTCGTTTTAAAGTTCCCAGACTATCATCCTCTCAATAAATTTCCCACCATTAATTTTAAACCATTTTAAGGCATGGAGACTTTACTCATTGCATTTCATTTTCTCTTAATCGACAAAACTTTCTAGATTTAAGACGGTCAAATACAGTTGTCCACGCATCCATGCGAAGGGAGAATCTGTTGAAGTATTGTCATGTGAGAAGTCAGGTTAAACAAACGCGCCTAAAGTAGAATTATGTGGATGGATCTGGCAACATTTTCACTGGACTCCCATGACTGTTGTTTGTGTAGAACGTTCAAGAATTTAGGTGATACATCGCACCTCTAGCTGATGTAAAACTTAATGTCTTTAATTCTCTTCACATCCATGTTCTTCAGGGAAAGCACAGCCTAATAATTTACTAACGGCTATTGAAATAAAACCATCATAAAATATCGAGAGATGTTCAGTTAGCAAATTTCGAGTGGTGCCCGTGAGGGAAGCACTTCACATTCAGAGCTGAAGTTTGTCGTAGCAATACCGCTTCCTGATGTTATTTCCCATTCAATACTGACCAGATCAAAACTATGTTGGAGAGACAACTAGGTTTTCCAGTAGTGAAAGTTGCCATTTACGGTGGACGTGGGAAACAGTGGCACCATGAAGGTCGCAACTTCGATTCTCGTTGATGTCAGCGAGTGTTCGGCAACTTCCTCCTTCTCATGGAAAGCCTGAGACAATTGCAACAGTGTCAGCAAACTTTTAAGTATCCAAATTGCCAGGGTTATTAAAGACTAACACTGTCAAAAATTAAAGCTTATAAATAGACTTTAATCGATGACTATTTGAATCTATGTTTTAAAATTTTTTTCAATATTCAAGATTTACAGAAATTACAAGTCTACAGAAGACAAAACCAACAAAATTAACTTCATGCAATTAGAATGTCTTTACTTTCTGATCTTTAATTTACGCCTTTACTTTATGATCTTCCTTCGCGATTTATTAAATAAAAAAATTAGATTTGTAGATTTTTCTGTTTTTACGGATTCTTATAGTGGTAGCAATGCTATACTCTTGACAATAATTTATAATAGGGTCATATTTTCATAATAACCAATATAACGGTCACTTAGAGTAATACATGTCATTGCTCAAATTGCATTCACTTTTGTTTCTTTGTGAATTTTTTGTAGGGTTTTAATTATAATACACACCACATCATTCAATAATAAACTCCCATGAAACATGACACATTAATTACAAGTTTAAAAAACAATGAACTTAATGAAGTCGTTTTAATAGAATATAAATCAACAGAAGTCATTTGAAAAACTCAATAAAATAATTCCGGATAATAAACACAGAAAACGGTATTGATTAATTATCATTGCAAATTAACTATTGCTAATATAAGTAAAATATGTTGTAGTTTTCATTTACTAGATCTCCATGATTACAGTACAAGGGCATTGCCCTCACAGAGTAAACCTGATTATGAACGTCCAGGCAGATTAATTTTGAATGTGTTCATGCGTTAGCTGTGGAACGTCTGTGATTTTGAATGTGATAAAGTGTACATAGTCTAAGTGAGAGATTAAAAGAAGTGACTGAAAGCACAGAAAGACACACATAAAACGTACAAAAGTGAAACTGAATTTTGATTAATGTGCTGTTTGGGATGCGATTAAAATGTGTGTGAATCTGCTGAGAAAAGTTTGAGAAGTGTAATAGATAATTTGTTTGAGAAACATGTTAGTAGATGTGACTAAATTTGAGAACAGCTATTCCAAATTTGGTCAGTAGTCAGTGCTGGAGAAATATCGTCTTTTTCGATGCTTGATACCGAATAGACTCGTAGTAAGTTGTTGAATAGAATTATTCAAACAAAAAATCATAATATCATATAAATGAAATTTTAAAAATCTCACTTTCATGAATTATTAATCTTTTATCTTATTTCAGTTGTACCTAAAACTATACTATTGACTATATTGTTATAAACACATGTTCACTTTAATGTTGTCTTCAAATATAAGAAATAGAAATGTTACACTAGCATTTAATATAAGCGATTGGCATTGCTTTGTGGATTCTCCTAAACCAAGTCATGTTAGGTGATTTCTCTCGAGTCCATGTCCTCAGAGATAAAATAGTAAATATTGAAAGATTAATGTAAGGAAGGTTTGAATTATAACATCAATTAACGATTCAAAATGCAAATGGTTTTATCAGTTGTGTGGATGCGTGTGTGTGTTGGAGTTTGTGTGTATGAGGATTAGTGCGTTGTGCATTGTAAAGCCAATTAGAACAGTGATTTATTTTCCCCAATAATTCCTTCTTGCTCAACGGTTATTGCCAGACGGCTCAACTCCTAAATCTGTCATCAGATGAATAAGGTTCCTTTTAATAGTAGCCAATGAATGGGAGAAAATTGTATAATTTACTTGCCACATTTTTTAGGAAGATAGCTCACGCAATAAACTTAGTTATTCATTAATGTTGAATAACAAAACAAATATTCCGATATCTTAAGTGCAAATTAATCATCAAGTGGTCTCATCACGGAATATAAATAAGATTTACTATTATGAGCATTCCTTTTGTTTGATATGATTTGATGGATTATACCATAAAGAAATTAGCGAAATTTCTTCTCCAAAGATTACATTCGGTTAGTGGATGCATGTATAAAGAAAAGCTGTTCATCTTGCTGTCAGTATTTTTTCGCAACTAATCAGAAGATAAAGAAAAATTTGTTCCAAATTAAAACACGTGTTTGCGAAAACAGTCAATTAGGTGCTTTCGAGTAAAATAATTAAGCGACCAGTGTATTAGAGATTAATTGAGTTCTAATAATTTTTCATGAGAAAAAATGCGTGATGGCTCATGTGAAATGTATTATTTCCTGGTTAGGGTCAATGACGTGCATTCTTCTCCCAGTTCAGGGTTGTCTGAAAGGAACTTTCTATTGTTTCTTCTCCACACGTCAAGGTGAGAGGCATGCTTCGCTCACACAAAATAAAGCGAATAAACCATTGGCAGTCGCTTCCACATGGCATAAATAGCCCAACGAAATGCTTCTTCCTGCAGAGAATCATGGAGATGGGTTCTGGTAACTTGTGTCAGACCTTTCGGTGGCTGCTAGGCATATCAATGGTGTTGCTGTCAATTCAGTTGGTTCAACCTGAAAAAGGTTCCACGATATTGCAGCTGCGATCGTCCTTTAACGTGGGCGGTGAGAAAGATGTTTTACACTTGAATGGAGCCTTTCGAGCTAATAATGAGGGGCTTATCAGGTATGAAACTCTTCGTGAAGATACAACTCGGCATGCTTCACTGTGACAGAAGGCTGGACACGTCTTGTGGTTTTTCGATCCAAAACACCTTCAGTCAAATTCGACCTTTTCGTATTCTTTTTCAACAAATACAGACATTCTGTACTTTGTAATTTTTTAACAGTCTGTAGTACAACGCTGATCTTGTTCACAACTTATATGTTCCTGAAACGATGTTTTGTGTACATTTTTTTCAGGAAAATGTTATTATTATAAAAAATACTTTTTGCGCAGTTGGTGTGAATTGGCATGTGCTATTCTTGTGTGATGAGATTTATATCACACAATTATTAAACACAATTAAGAAAGGTCATGAGAAAGGGTTGTATACATATAATTGAACTTCAAACCGAAGAACGAACAAGAAAATTGTACAATGTCTACATGCTTTTTTGTTACTGTTCATTGTCATTTATTTTGTAATTTGGTATTTAGAAATATGACACAGACAATCAGTGTTCACTAAAAAATATTATCCATTCAGCATTGCTAATCAGTATAAATTATAAGAAAAGAAGCTATTCGTTTTTCGTTAAGATTGTAACGAAATTTTATGTCTGAAACTGTATTTCCAATTAGAATAAATTAAATTGTTTTTGAAGATACATTTATGTCTTATTAAATTCATAATAAGTTACATGATCAATTTCTTGTGATATACTCTCCTTTCATAACACATGTGTAGCCTAATTAATCAAATTTTAAAAAATACATAATATTCCTCTGCCTTTTACCAGAAAAGATCGCACCATTCCTGAATTCCTGATTTTCTAACCAAATGTTGGTGTAAATATTTCCTTTGGAAAACTTTTATAAAATAAACGACTGTGCTGTCGATTAGTTTACATCAAGGTACATTTTCTTGCTGATATTCAATGTAATATTAAAAATTAAACGAGTAGGCAATTTGTGGTCTAAAATGATTGTACAGATGTAAAACTACGTTATATTGCTATTTGAGTTTTGCTGAAATACAGAAGCGTGATCACTAGGCCTCTCATATTTCAATTCTGGGATGAAAGAAAAATCTGCCTTAAAGAATAGGACAAGACAAGTACAGTGTTTTATTCACCTTCACAAATATTTCTTGTTCAGATTGGCAGTCAATTAAAAGCATTTTTATGAAATTTTAAATATTTTTCATCTATCAAGACAAGGGTAGAGAATGGAATAGTCATTGAAAAGAAAACTAAGATAATTCACAAAAAACAACAAAAATATATAAGAAAAAGTTTCATATGTGAAAATGATTTAAAATACTGTAAACAGGCGATTGAAATATTCTAGATGTGCACGATTTGCAGCACTTACAGAAGGTATGCCATAACATAAACTGGACGGTGTTATGCATCAAACGGCTAAGCGCCATTTTTTAGAAAATGAGAAATGGACGCCATCAGTTGCATTAAACCATGTTCTAAGTGTACGCAAACTTTTGGCGCTAAATCTGCAAAAATAGCCTTATAATTAATGAAAAATGTAAACGCGATCAGTCACATAAGATATTTTATGTTTCGCAACAACCAGCCATAAACCTAGATCTTCGCATCTGCTGTTCTTAAGTTCACATTATGCAGGTAAGCGCCAGATATTCCACTCATGTTTGTGTAGTTTCGCGATTAAATGAATGAAATAATTAAATTAGTTTTTAGAGCTGAGAATGTAATAAAATCTTTGAACACGATTATTTCAAAACTTGTGTGATGTCGCATAGGCGGTTGATGCATAACACCGTCCAACTTTGAAAAGAGGTCTTCTTTTTCAAACATATTCAAAGTTAAGATTTTTCTCTGAACTTGGACTTTTCAACAACTAGCACACAACCATTGAGAAAATAACGACATATTCTCCCTTAATGGCGCACAATTTGTGTATCTTGTATTCTAACTTCATAACAAATAAAAATGCAGAAGTCTCTAAGTAAATAAACAAAAATTAATAACTAATATATGTATAAATTACTGTAAGTTTCCTCGCTTTGACCACGCTTTTGTCAGAAACTACGTTTTGACTGCAATCACCACAAACAGGAAAACAGCCAAAACCCTGTGCTGCTAAAGACAGTGAGGTGAAGATATGGAAGGTTACGAATTTAACCATCGACGTTGCATCATCACGTACTCTAACAATTATTATTTCAAAACGCTTGTTATGCATTCCTCGACAGTAAAAAGATTATGTTTAAAAAACAGTATTGGAGCATCCTCTGTCCCATTAAGTGTATTTTCACACCGTTGGTTTTCTTCAATGAGACATCAGCACACTCATTTTCATTTTCCATGCTATCAGTAGAATGTTGTAAAACGACAGAAAAATAATACTGAAGTGTGATTACAAATTTGAAAGAGTCCAGACTTTTGTCAAAAGGCAAATATGTGAAAACAAGCAGTAAATAAGTCTTGCAACGATCGTTTTAAAGTTATCCACAAATATTTTAAATCAATTTGTTTCTTCATTGTAAGTAAAATACTTTTAAGTATCAAATTTAACATTATTTAAACTGGTTAAAGGACCTCGGTTTCTTTGCTCTAGTTACAACAAACATTCAGTACAATTCCCTCTTCTGTGAAAACAGAACACATTACGCTCTGTGAAAATACTTCATCTTTTCATTTGTATGTCCTTTTGTAGTTCCTAGCATTTACTGCTGTACGTGTTACTAATTCAGCGTTGGGCAGACAGTCACTCTGTGTTACGCCATCTCTCTGAATAAGAATACCCAGTGAACATAAAATATATGATGAGATAATCAATCGCTTGTTTTGAACGAGTTTTGGATGGAGTCCAGAACAAAACAAGGAGCGACGCAAGGAGCAGTAGAGGTTAGACATTGAAAGCGCTCTGACAGTCAGTGCTTCTGCGAGGTCTTTCATTAACAAATCATGTCTGGAAACTTCATATCCTGGGTGATAGTGGCGACATGCGTGATTATTCTTCAACCTCAAGTGGAGACTCGACCTCTACTTTTCTCGGATATGCTCGCTGACACCATGGAACGTCTACCGGTTGCTGAGACGAATCTTCGCCTGGAGCGCAGTGTATTGGCGATCGCCGGCTGTCAGAATCCGGACAGCCCTGGATGCCGAGGCAAGAGCGTTCCCATTCCGGGAGCCCCAGCGCCTTTCACAGCATCATTCATTTAACTGTTCATCTAAATATTGTTTACTTATTGATGCTGAAAATGTGGGAATAAGGATGCCGACTATCACCTATCAAATACCGTGGTTTTGTAGGTAAGGATATATTGTAACTCACACGCTGGGATGGAGTAAATAATGTATTAATAATTTTTTTCTGCAAGTGAGATTTCACTCGGTGGCAGTTTTTTTACTGAAAATAATATACTAACACTAAATACGTTTTAAGAAGGATACAACAGATAAAGACCAAGACAAGTTATGAAGAAGAATATATAAATACTAATTTCTAAGGAAACATACGAAACCTATAAATACTTGGCATCACACGCAATTCCCAAAACAACGAACACTAGAGAGGAAAGTAGTACTGCAGCAGTAAGATGGTTCCTGTCAGTTATTGTCCTGTTTGCAAACGAGTATAAGGCTACGTCGTTTTCTGGCTTCCTGTATTTAATTTGGTACGGATAGTTAATATTAATAACGTTAAAAAATCTTTTATTGAATGAATTTCGTTTCTATAGAAAATAAGATGTATTTTTGTGTTATTGGCTTCGGGGAGGGGAAACTGAAGACCCATGCCAATATGCCGACCACCTCTCAATGTCTCAATTACTTTCTGTATAAATATTGTATACGTATATATTGAAGTAGTAAGTAGAATTCGAACCCAGTAAAATTTTTGTTTAATGTTATGTAATATGTTCACATTAAATGTTAACATACCTACTAAATAGCGTAATATATGTTATTAATATATAACATAACAATTCAAGCGTACATATAATATAATAGATACATATTACATAATATAATAACACTAAATAATATGTGATATGTATTCAGAATCGTATTTGTGCCAAATCGAAATTGTTCTTAAAATTATTAATGAAATAATTTTAATTGTTTAAAATTATGTTATTCCAAGATCAGCGCCAATGTGCTTCACAAGTTCTTTTTACTCATGCAAATATTACAATAATTTTTCTTCTTTCAGTTTGTGAAAACCTCTTGAGGCACCTCCTATATATTGTGGTTGATGTTATAAGAGAGTTATAATTCAATGAGTTTATTCTATTGTTTGTAAAATATTATGAATATTATTAATGAAATAATAAACCTTCAAACAATTTACTACGCACCTTTAATTTATTTACAGTCCCATCGACATCGTGGCTATTAGCGACTATTTCAGTTCCAGATATAGTACAATATTGCTGGTTAGATTACAGGATATTACATTACAGAGAATATTATAATAAAATTAATACCTTGCACTCAAAACAGTATTAAATTAATATATTACAATTCAATGACACTTTATCTGTGGCTATGTGGTTATCTTACTCTGAAAGTGTTTGCCTTAATTAGTAAAATCTTAATGAAACTAAGAATATTTTAGTGGGTTCTTTGTATCTATAATTTATTTGATGTAATCTTCTTCTTCCGACATTAATCTTTTTTGTTATTGAAATTATTTTGTTATTCTTAATTAACATGTAGCTGCTTTCCGATAAAGAAAGACGTGATTATTTCTACACGGCCACCTGCAAGAATAATATTTAAATATATAATTATGAGAAGTACTTTGTTACCTTTTCGTAATCTTGAAAGAAATGTGCATATATAATGTTCATTCTCGTAGAATTTCCTTCAAACACACTGGCACTGATGTAGTAATTACATAAGAAAACAACAAAAAAATGCAACTGTACTAAATAACAAGGTCCAAGATAATTCAATATTCATTTAGTATATACTTATCCGTTATAAAAATGAATAACTCTCATTAAATAGAAACAAATCTCTGAATACTTCGAGTTACCTTACTACTAACGAGCAATAAGAAACATTCTCATATATGCATTATAAGGCAGGTGAACGTGGTGTTTTATGAAACAAGCAATCTATAACATTGTAAACAAAAATGCCTATTTTAAAAAACATAGAGTAGGAATAAAGATATATGTAACATTTGATCTCGAATAATGATTTCTCTACTGTGTTAAGCATAATTGTATGTGAAGAGAACAAGAAGTTGAAGGTTAATTCGATTTCTACAGCGTCCGTTGGCCTTCAACTTCTTGCACTCCACAACAGATTCTTTGCTCTGATCATGACGCAGCAACGTTCTGTTTGAAAAGAGTAATCCTGCCTCATTGTAAATGTGAGAGAGAGAGCGGAAGAAAGAATCATAAAGTATTGTAAATATTGCACAGAAAGATTAAAGATAATCAAATGAAAATAAACTTTTTAAGACTTCTCATTCAATGGATTTTAGGAAGCAAATATAAAATCGTTTGCTGATTCTCGTGACGCTTATAGTATATTACTCTTTCACTGTTCTAGAATGACAAACCGTGTTTACTTCTATTTGTTTAAATTTTATAATGTTTTTCGTTCAAAAGGGCAAATAAAATTATGATATATTTTATTGAATGATCAATGTTGCAATGCAAATAGTCGATAACAATGTACTATAAATTACAACTACAATTAAATCTACATACGTTTCAAATGCTTAACGCCAAATCTGTAGATTGAACATGATGACATCAATTGATTTATTATAGAACAGGGGCACTGTATTCTTGCACACATATGGGGTCAAGTAAGCGTTCATGAGTTCTAGTAAACGAAACATGTTATATTATTATGAAGTATTCTATATCACAACGATGTAGAGTCGTGATCACCAATCAATCCTGTTCTCAGGGAAAATATGTATGGCAGAGAAAGAAGAAGTGCTTCAATGAAGGGAAAAGGTGTAATTACCTAAGTGTGATATCCGAGGGGAAAATGACCATATCACTCCACCAAACATTCACTTTCAGTTTCATCCACCTTCAATGAATAAATTAAATCTAAAGTAATTTCAAGAAGTAGTATACATCTCAACGTGTCACAAGTTCCGGTTGAAGATGCTACGTACAATCGAATGTTCTAAAGCAAGTATATGTTTTTTTGTTTCAACCTAAGTGTAGAATCATTCATTTACAAAAACAAATGAATTATCCTTTTTTGACGGATTGCAAAATTGTTAGTCATTCAAATATATTGGTCAGTCAATCAAAACCTGCACCTTGAATATTTTCTTAATTCTTCAAGATATTAACAAGGAATTTTCACCAAACGATTCCGAACACAAGAGCGCATATGTTATTAGCCTTTTTATAGCATACTTTTATTATAAAGATATTGGAGTAACTTCGTTTTTTAATGGAACTATGTACTTTGTTTTACGGAATAGATCTTAGAAGGCAATACTACATTTTGGCATTTAATGCATAATTAATCGCACAAACTAGTATGAAAATCGTAGTCGTACGAGCAAATAGTATGTACAAGGCTTTGTGGTGGCGCCGGGCGCACAGGGTTACAAAGTCTCAAGGCGAAGCGTAGTGCAGCGACCTCGGAGACCACAGCATCCCGGCAAAGCCCTCGTACCAGCATTCACGATACTGATCTTACTTTTTGTGTTCATGAATCAACCGCAGTGAAAAGAAAATAACAATTATGTTCTCATTTCTAATTTCCCTAGTTTTTACGTTCTAATTCCCCTGAAACTGTAATGAAACGAAATGACTTTTACTAAAATTAGACTGTAGAAAACATTAAAAAAGGGTTGCAAATTTACAAAAGTTTCTATGCAAAACTTTTAAATATTTCAACTACTCCCAAAAATGACGCGCCGCAGACACAAATCTCTGCTTTGCCCTCTAAGTTATTCACTCTCTGCAAGCAAATTATCCTTGGCGAATTATAATCTGGTCCACTTATACTTGTGTTCCGCGATGTCGATTGTCTTTTCGAGGCCGCAAAATCGTCAAACTACTCGTCGTTTTAACCTAGCGAATGATTGTCACGAGAGAAGAATTAGGAACACAGCCTATCGGCGAAATTCAGAACGTGCTTTAACAGGGCTGGCGTGAAAAGCATAAGGTGATGCTCAATGAATTGATCAATATGGCTTTGTGCATCAATAGTTAATTCTCAGTCATCACGATTTTCAATAGCCGTGAAGAGCAATGATTGCTTCTCAAATTGGTGTTGGGTTAAGGGAGCTTAAAATATATGGTTGTAACAATAGAATATCGTTTTTGCATTCCCACGGTGAATCGAGTGTTGACTCTCATTGCCTGAAATCGGTAAAGATATTTTAATTAAAAAGTTCAAATAAAATATTAGAGATGAAAATTACTGAAACATAAAAATGTTACCTGCACATTATGAACAATTTTTTTATTACTCATTTAAACATCGAAAACAACTTAACCTTCCGGCGGGCGCGCGGCAGCACTCCGTGCTGCCTTTGTGTTTTTATTGATCTAAAGTGGAGTATGACTATTTGACATGTCAGAGGGCTTCAGTATTCTCACTTCGCAACGTTCTAAACGAAACGCGAAAATCTCTGTTCCGTTGCCTTCTCCCTATCAGTCGTAAAGATGATTTGAAAATTTTTAAAATGCTGACTGCAGCAATCCGTGCTCTACCGCGCCCAATCGTGTAAGTATTTTTAGTATTCCAAACGAACATTTTACTTATTCAGATTATTCTTTTATAAGTATTCTCGATCACTGAGCAAAATCAAAGATGTTGAAAGTGTTTTTTCCTATTGCTTATAGTCTTATTTTTGTTTTTCTGTGCTGAAGGGGTGAAACAGTCGAAAAAATCAGGCATCTTCTTGAGTTAGACAAAACGGCTTCAAACACGTACATATATTTTTATGACGTATGCTCTTAGAGAATTAAAAATTAATTGTTTATAGTGCAATAAACTAAAGTTGAGAGAATCCGTTTACCTTGATAAGTGGTCTCGAAAGTCATAAAATATCTCAGGGCAAGTTAAGCAATTGTTGGATATTGTGGCCGAAGATTTATCCGCAACTGGACCAATGATGCTGTTTTACAAAAACACAATTTAGAGTCTGGTCATATGATAGTTCAATTAACGATTCTTCAATAGAAGGTACTTTTAATTTTTTTTACATGACTTGGCCTCTTGACGCTATCTAAGGCCTACTTACGGGTTGCGGCTCACAGGTTGGGCACCTCTGCTCTGGATACAAAGAAATTTAATGATATTGTGATAGTATAAAGTCTATCCCGAACAGTGACAACATAATGACAAATGTAGTGTTTGAATTGAGGCAATGAATTTTTTGAGAATATTCCATTTCATTTATTAATATTAAAGTATCAATACAATTCCCGTTTGTAAATACTAGCTTATAAAATATTTCAAAAGTCAAATATACTTTTATATCTATCTACCTATCTATCGTTTGATAAATTATTCCTTTAATAAGTGTTCTGTAGTTCATTACAGTTCACGATTTTTACAATATTTGAAACAAGATCGATTCTCTTATTGTTTCACGTTTATGCTCACAACGAATGTCCTGCAATTTTGTGGATTCAAAGATGTTCCTCTCAAATCAGCGTTCGTAATTGAAGAAATTCGAACAGGTTAAAGAACGGTAAGTCCCATATAGAATTTATGGCGGGTTAAACAGTCCATATTAGGGGACGTCGTAAATGTCGTTCACCTGCCATTCACGGAGCCTGCACCGCCTCACTCGTTCATTAATACGTACATCGGTCACCATTGCGAGGTAACAGTAGATTGTACTACAAATTTCCTGCAAAAATGTTTCTTAATCGCAGTTCATACTATAGAGAATTTCATTATATTATATCAAGTTCCATGTTTATTTAATGGAACTTGATATAATATAATGCAGAATAGACAATCAATAAAAACGTATAGAGAACTTCCCACTCCGCAACCACGAGGCGCGAAGTCGACCTGTACATATAGTCCGATTAAAATAAGTTGGTGATTGAAAATTGTGCTTCTGAAGCTGTTGCGTCATACAATATTTGTATATGACTTGGTTACTTGTATAAGTATTTATTTCAACTGTTAATTTTCATATACCGAGATCACGTGTGCAGTGGTAAGCAACCTGTCAACATTTGCTCCTTTCCATTCGCAACTGTCAATCACCAACTTCTCTTAATCGGACCATAGTTTCCACTAACAAACCGCCGAAGAATAACGAGTTGCGCGAGTGTCCTCTTCGGCCTTTTGTCTGGCGGCGCCCGCGCGCACGCGTGTCCTTGTGAGCGCCTACCCGTTTGACTTGTCTGAGAGCCGCCGCTGCCGCCGCGAGTACCCCAATCCAGCGGGCGCTGGACGTCTGGCCTTCTGGGCGCGGCCTTGCGCAGCGCCCCCACGCGCCGCTTTCCGCAAATAATGACAGCCTGCGCAGCGCCGCCCGCGCCTCGCCGGCTCTGCAGAAGCCGTCGCCACCGCCGCCTTCGCCTCGTGCGTCGTCACCATCGCTATCTGGCTCCGCCTCCGTCTCCCCTTCGCATCCACCTCCGCCTTCGCCTTGGCCTCCGCCTCCTCCAACGTCACTATCACAGCCGCCTCCAGTCCCGCCTCCCCCTCCGTCCCCCCCATGCGCCTCAAGCACCATCTCTGCCCTCGCCTCCGCCTCCGTCACCGCCACTGCCATCACCGTCACAATCGTCTCCACCTCTGCCTCCTCCTCCGTCACTACCACTTCCATCATCACCGTCATGCCTCCGCCTCCACCACAATCGTCACCGTCACAATCGTCACCATCTCCGCCTCCTCCTCCATCACTACTACCGCCAACGTCACCGTAACCGTCTCCGCCCCCACCACCACCGTCACCGCCACTGCCGAATCCGTTTCCGCCAGCGTCACCGCCTTATCCGCCATTGCCGTCCCCACCACCGCAATTGCCGTCACCTTTTCCGACAGCACCGTCAACACTGTCAGCGCCGTCTCTTCGTCCACCATGATCACCACTGCCACCACCGTCTTAGACATACCTCACAGCCGTCTCTGCCATCGCAGCCTCTACCACTGCCACCGCCTCCGCTACCGCAAATCAACTACAAACACAACTCTTTCCCTTAAGCCATCCACACCACTGCTATCTCTTCCCTTCTGTCTCCGCGACCGCCAGAGTCGATTCCGTCAACCAACCGGCGCAGTCACTACCTCTGCCAACCACGTCACTCCACAGATACCACCATTTCTAGCACGGTCCTATCCATTGCCTACATGACCGCTGTCTCCATCTCCACCATCAGTCTCCATCGCCCCAATCACCACGCCCGGCGCCTCGACTTCTGTCATCGACTCCGCCACCGTTTCTGTCATTTGTCTCCGTTAGACCAACATTAGGCCGTGGCCGCCACCGTCGTCTCCACCGCCACCGTCATAGTCTTCGGCAGCATCGCCACCACTGCCACCAGCGTCTCATACGATTCCATCAGCCTCCGCCGCCGTTACCGCAAATCCCCATCGTCAAAGTAATCACAAACGCCGGAACAAACGCCACTTCTAACACCCCTCCAGGCCACTGCCATCTCTCTTCCTTTGTCTTTACTCACCCCACCCCCCGGACAATTACAGTACCTGCCAGGCCCATCGACCAGGCGCCGCAGTCACTACCCAGGCAACCCACGCCACTTCCCAGATACCATTATTATCATGGTCCTATCCATTGCCAACATGACCGCAGTCTCGATCTCCACTATTAGTCCCCATCGCCCCCATTGCCACTCCCGGTGCCTCCACTTCTGTTATCGACTTCGCCACCGTTTATGTCATTGCCGTCTCCG
Source organism: Acheta domesticus (assembly GCA_031308135.1). NCBI lineage: Eukaryota > Metazoa > Arthropoda > Insecta > Orthoptera > Gryllidae > Acheta > Acheta domesticus. The sequence continues at coordinate 127,845,929 of JAHLJT010009355.1, forward strand.
TTACTGCCACCGTCTCCATCGCCACCGTCATCGTCTTCGCTGGCATCGCCACCACTGCCACCAGCGTCTCATTCCATTCCATCAGCGCAGCCTCGGCCACCGTTACCGCAAATCGCCATCGCCAAAGCAATCACAAACGCAGAAACAAACGCCACTTCTAACAACCCTCCAGGCCACTGTCATCTCTCTTCCATTGTCTTCACTCACCCCCTCGACCATTACTGTACCTCGGTCGGACCCATCGACCAGGTGCCGCAGTCACTACCCAGGCAACCCACGCCACTTCACAGATACCACCATCTCCATCTCCACCATCAGTCCCCATCGCCACTCCCGGCGCCTCCACTTCTGCCTTCGACTTCGCCACTGTTTGTCACTGCCGTCTCCGTTACCGCCACCATCACCGGACGACCCATTGTCGACATGGCCGCTGTCTCCATCTCCATCATCGGCGCTCACCGCCTTCATTGCCACTCCCGCCGTCTCCACTTCTGCCATCGACTCCGCCGCTGTAATTGCCGTTTCCGTTACCGCCACCATCACCTCCGTTACCGCCACCATCACCGCACGACCCATTGTCGACACGGCCGCTGTCTCCATCTCCCCCGTCGGTGCCCACCGCCTCCACCGCTCCTCCCGCCGCCTCCGCTGCTGTCATCGACTCCGCCGCCCGCCGTTCTTGGCGCGGCGCGGCGCGGCGCGGGGATAGTGGCCTTGACTTTGAAGATCTGCCAGCACGCGCGGCATGCGCGTGTTCGCGGACGGCGTGGCATGGCGCGGCAAGGACGGATCGTGGGGGGGTGGTCGGACATGTCCTGCCCACGGGGCTCCGCCAGGCCAAGAGGAGGTAGGCGATACTCTGTTGATAAGTGAAGCGTTATGTATACGTGAATGCGTAGCGAAATTGCAGCCTACAGTCACAACTGCAATGCTACGTAAAATAAGTGTATTGTTTGACTTGTTAAGCACGTTCTGCGAGCGCAGTAATATCTTTAACATATGTTTACAAGTCCCGTATACGTACGGAGTAATATACGTAGTATAGGGAAATTTATGTAATGCTGCGGAAAATCGATATCGAGATTTTAACGGAAATACATGTTTTGGGGTTCCCTGATACCGAAAAAGTGTTGTTTTTTTTTCAAAACATCCGTCCGTCCGTCCGTTTGTAAACAACACTAGCGCCTAAACCATACGTGCCATTTCTTCCAAAATGGATATTCCCCAGCCAATCTGTTTACATTCGAGGTGCCCAATTTTGAAAACCTTTCGTCAAAATTGGGGGGTACTTCACATGAAGCCCCCCAGACATTTTCAAAATTTTCTCAAAAACGGCTCCAAATTTTTTATTTAAATTTCATGTAAGAATATAAATAAATACACTGATTTACGTGGCATAAGTCCAATTTTAACGGTTAACTCTAAATTTTCGAAAATTGCAAACGTTTGAATTACGGCCTGAGTCTCGCCAGAAATAAACATATTATTATTATATTTAGTCTCTGGAAGAGAGAACATGGCAACTTTATGCAAAATGTAACCATCGAAAATGCGAGAAATAATCCAAAAGTTTAACTTACCTACGACGTAAATACATGCACGATTTAATCTATTTTATAAAAAAAGAGAGCTCTTTTACAGTTTCAAAATATGCTCTCTGAGAAAACATCTAGTACGGGATTACATTTTTTCACTATCTTCCATTAAAATATGTATTCAGAAATGTTCAGCGCGATGGAAAAAGGTAATAAAAAAATTATATCCAACAATAAATACTAACTACTTAGCAAGAAAATAGTGATCTGAGCTAATCAGTAACAGAAAATATTATATTGTATAAATCGCATTCTTTAGCAAACACGACGACATGTTACATAAAGTGACTTGATTTTTCTCTTTCAGGTATCTTTTGTACGAGTAATTCTCTTCCTGTCATAAATATCTGTGACCATGAAAGATAAAGCCGCGTCTTTTACGGGATACATTATTCATTGCCCTTACCGTGGTAAAACCGTAATGAATATAGTTTTTTTGATACTACGCACAGGTATGCCGGTTATTATTTCCTACTGAAGGCTCGATGGCGCTCTGAGATTTTTGCATTGCAAGTAGCGTCGGTCGATCTCATTAATCTCCAAGGATGGAGTGCTATACAGCAATTTCCCGAGGAAGCGTGTCAGCAACAGAATGGTTTGGAGAGAGTCCTCCCATTAGAAGACGCGTCGAGCACGAGTCGGGTTCTAAGAGTAGTGGTTACGTGTAATGGGATCGATTACCATCGGGAGATCGATGTGGCGTGATTATCACTCGGATTACGATGCAAATGAACGTGCGGATCCAAACCTTGACTCCGAGGTTCAATGGTTGGTGGTGTGGTGCTCAAAGAAAACTAATGAGACAGCGTGGACGAAGGTGGAAAGATCATTTATCTACGCGAATTCTGTATACAAGAAGTCATTTATGCATCAATTATGAATTACGTTACGTTAAGTCACCGTTTCCATGAAGTTAGTTCATACATTAAAGATAATTTCGTGTGTTTTTTCTGGAGATTTAATCAGCAATCACAGGAATAAAATGTTCATGCGGCCCAGGAAATACATTACAAAACATGAGGTAACGTATGGGCAGAAATACTTTGAAGCAAAGAGAAAATGGGAAAAGAACATTCACGATATCCGAAATACACACAGCTAATATATTTTGAATTTTCATCCAGTGTTACAGATTTTCATTCAGTATAAAATCAATTTTTTATCTGAACAGTAATACATTTCTAATTGTTATAAGTTTGTAATTATTCACCTTCATTTGTTAAAAGGTAAGCGAAATAAAATTGCGCTACAACACTATGCTATAATGCAACGATTAATTTCAGCAATGTGTGAATCGGCTATGAAGAGTAGGGTAACACTACAACATAGTAATTAGGATATACTTGTAATAAAAACAAAGCATGTAACGCAGAGAAGTTCACTACATCACACAGGCTATCCAATTACTCTTTATATAGAATTGTTGTTTAATAAGACATATTAACAATTTATATGAAACTGTAAGGGATCACTGGTACAAAGTTATGCAGGTATGTAAGGGTAAACTGTTCAGGGACCATGAGCTTTAAAGTCACGGCAGTGATAGGCACTTCACAGATACGATCTAACACAAATTTATAAACGAGAAACCTTATCAATGTATGTTTAGGTGTTTATATCTCTTCCACAAAGTTGCATCATATTACAATAAGCTATAAAATAGTGGGAGGGAGAATGTTAACTAATCTAATTTGTATTTTAAACAATGTGAAATATTTCACTTTTATTTCGAGATGTTCGTATAGAATACAATCAAAAATATAACATGAATCATAAGAGATAAATAAATAATATCTTTATTTTACGTCACATCAATCTTAATGAGTTACTTGCAACAAATTCGTTAGAATTTTAGAGATTTCAAATTAAAAAACAACAAAAATAAAACAAAAAGAAGATATCAGGAGATGACCACATATGATACACAAAAACAACGTTTATACAAACATTTTATCGACAGCCTTTTAAATATTTCTGTGAACCCATTCACATAATTGCATACCACGGCTATCGATAACGTAACAGGAAGTTGGGAGAGGAGGACAGTCAACAATGACGTCAATACGTGTCCCTCTCCTCTCTCGACCTCGTTTTAATGCCTTTGCCACGACATGTGGAGGGGAATAGGAAGGGAGCGCTTCGGGCTCATCTCGATTTCGTACATAAGGGGTGCCCAAACCTTTCAGGAAAAAATAAAACCCAATTCTGTAAGAAATGTATAAAAACCTGAGAATTGTGTCTATTTTGGAAGTAACTTTTAATAAATATTTCTCAGAATTATAACAATTATGGAATTATGGCAAAATAGAAGCATCTTCACTTTTCATTAGAAATGATTCAGTTTTTATAAAAAAAACTTATTAAAATCATAATAAGAATTGTTTTTCTACACAAATGGAAATAATTTAATTAATTAGATCCAAGTTTACCGTTTCTCGTCACAGATATTTACTACGTTTTGAAGTATATCTGAAATACGAAAACCCGTTTAAAACCAATAACACTGAAGGCAAAGATCAGGCACATTCAATGAGAACCTGTACTGCACGATGCAAACGAGAAAATTTATTACTATTTTAATGTTCACGGAAAGCTGCCGACATTTGTGCTTAGTAGTCCATCACAAGGGAATTTTCAGCCATTGATACACTAGTAAAGATATTGCTTGAAGGCTGTGTTGGTTCTAAACTAGAAGAGAATTTTGTTTGAGGGAAAAAAAAAAGAATTCAGAAAAATCGTTGTAGTACCTACCCACACTTTAGCTTCTGAAAACTAAAAATACAGAACCTTGTTTCCGTGTGTGGATATAACAAACAAAAACAACAACGACTACAACAACAAAAAGAACGTGTCTACGCAGTAACTAGCTCAACGCCACTATGTGGAGAATTCAGGGACAGTTCATTTGTGTGCTGTGCGCGAATTTGCTTCACCGGTGTCGCGTTGAATGAACGTGACCTCATTGTTGGACACCCCCGTCCTCCCGCCCTCCACGTGCGGAGATCGTGTGAGGAACTAGAAAGGCACGCGTGTGCGCGGAGCGGCGGCGTCGCGTGACACGTCACTAGTCATGTCACGCGTCACACGTCACGCTACTCCAGAGAGCGTACATCAGAGATGTCCCGACCTGGCGAGCATCAAAAGGGAGCTGAAGTTCACGCGGAATACTAATGGTGCGGAAGTAGCGTTGTTTTCCATGCTGGAGTGAGGATGTGGAGGAGGAGGAGGATGAGGAGTCCTTTATGAATTCATTGCGAGTGCTGTAGCTGAGCATCATGCATGCAACCTCTCGGGTCCTCACCATCACAGTAATTCGTCTTCATACGCGCCCTTGCCCCATTTGGCAACACTTCCTCACATTACGTAACACACTACATCAAGAAGCACCTAGCCTTACTTATGGCCACCACAGGCTCAAGACAATAATTATCGAAGGTGATAATATTATGCATGACAGGATATCAAGAGACATGTCGCTGAGTGAATATTTTATCAGAAATTGATCATCATTTGAATAGTAATATCACATTACGCATTCCAAAGACCATTTTAAAGTCAAAAGGTACTCAATTGATTTTTTGTGGATTGGATATTTTTTTAATTTTCTGACTCAGTTGTATCTCAATTATTCAATTATTTCCTTTCAAGTAAATTGAAAGTTTACACAAACTTTTATTTCCTAATCAAATGGATAAATTGTGTGATTCGCAATGAAATGCATTACCATTACTACTTATAAACATTTTAATGTATTACCATTACTACTTATAAACGCAGACAAACTTAACAAAATGTTAATTTCAATGTATTATTCCTCAATCCAATATAATTATGAAATTATTCAATACAAAAAATTAGGAATTTTACATACCTAACATTAATAGGAAACATTTTAATGTAAAAGGCAGGCAGCACTTAAAAAATAAATCATTACCGCATCTCCAGCGCCAGTTTAACTCTTATAGCATAAAGATATGTTGTTGGCAATAGACGTAAGTGAAGAAAATACTAGAAGGAAAACAAAAAATGTAAATAGTATCGTGTGCTGTCAACTATCTGATGGCAAATCAGTAATTACGGTCATGCACAACAAATTTTAAACATTAAATGTTTCTACCCACTAATATCCAGAAAGATATCCAGAACATTTTTAAAGTTATCCACATTTGCCGATACATTTGCCACATAATGTGACAATTATTTTCCATTTTGTACAGCCTTGTCCCACGGTAAAACAATAAGGAAAGTCTCAGTTGAGTAGAGAAATAGTTGAAGGACGTATGTTAATGGGGCGGAGACAAAATTTAGAGAGCGTGAAGGAAATCCCGCCCAAATAGAGAAAATAAAAGTCAACACGAGGAAGTCCATGTTCTGGCAGAATAATTTTCTTCATAAAGAGGAAATATGTAAATCCCCTACCACGTAGGTACATCGTGGTCCCTTCTGCAGCTGCAAAGCGAGACCGGTTCCTAAACCGCGCATTCAGTAACAGATATCCTTGCAAGAGAAGGGAAAATAAATATCCCCGCACGTTGATATTTTTAGTTTCTCGCCTTACGAGTTTTTATCATCTTGATGAGTTGAGGGATGTAATAGGAAATTTTTGTTACCTACATTACGGTGGATTAATGAGTTCTTATACTTATCAAAGTGGCGATAATGAAAAAAACAAGAAACGACGAAAGCTCTCACGTAATCACAGGGATGCACGAACATTTATAATCCACTATCCTGCTTGAAGGAAATAATGTTTTTGTCATTTTCTTGGAATCAGTGAAATATGGAAATTACATGATTTCCTTCAGATACAGTTCACGAAGAAGATTCACTTTGAGATTTTGAATCTTAATTCATACAAGATTTCCCGTACATAAAATATGTAATTACGATAGTCTCATGTTGTGGTGTAATTTCACGTAGTTTATTGTCGGCTACAAAATATTTCACGGGTAATTACATAAACATCCAATCTTTTTTCTCCACTCTACTTATTAACCTCCACTCCACTCCACCACTTAAGTATATTGAACGACTGCAATGATTTCTTTCGAGTTAAAACATTATTTTACTTTCTCTTACGTTCCTAAATACTAAAAGTTTTATTAATAATTGAATAGATGTGTAGTTTTCAAGACTTTTTCCATAATAACGCAAGAAGTAAATATTCTTATTAAATTTCTTTAGATGTTTTTGTTATCACGTATACGACTTTTAAAAATTATTTTCACATATGTGCGGAAGACAAAATGTTATTTCTCTAGATGCAATTCTGTTCCTATTTCCTCAAACATATGATGCACATTTTGCATCTAAAACCGCAACTAGAGCAAGGAAGTCGTTCTTAGTCACTCGAGAATTTGTGGAAAATTTTTAAGGCGCTCCTGCAACAAATCTCGTTGCTATTTTTTTCATAATTCAACTTTGTATTGCAAAAGAAAGGGACTGTCTGGAGTTGTGAATTTTCTGAAGCTTAATTCAACTCTGCATGACAAAAGAGATTTTCTTCGGAGCTGTATATTTTCCGATGCATAATTCAATTACGTGTGGTAAAGGAGAAGGATTTTATAGAGCTGTGGATTTTTCAGAGCATAATTCAACTATGTATGAGAAAAGAGAGGGATTTTCTAGAGTTGTGGATTTACTGGAGCTGTGGATTTTCTGGAGCTGTGGATTTCCAGGAGCGTAATTCAACTAGGCATAAGAAAAAATTAGATTTTTATGGAGCATATTTCAAGTATATATGAGAAAATAGATTTTCTACAGTTGTGGATTTTCTGAAGCTGTGGATTTCCAGGATCACAATTCAACTACACACGCAAAAAAAAATTCCGAATCATAATTACAGCCATGACAAAAGAGAGGGAGTTTCCGTAGCTATGTATTTTCCGGAGCATCATTCAACTACACGTGCTTGATTTCTTGACCTCTATAAATCATATTATGAAATGATTCTTGAGTGTAGGTCATTAAACAAAACCATTTTTAACCTGCCAACGTATCGGCTTTTATTCTGCCTTTATCAGGGCGTATTCTCTGAATGTGGGGAGGATCGTGGTTAGAACCGAAAGATTCAGAGAGCATGCCCTGATGAAGGCTGAATAAAAACCGAAACGTTGACAGGTTAAAAATGGTTTTGTTTAATGACCTACACTCAAGAATCATTCCATAATATCATTCAACTAAGCATTTCAAGACAGAGGGAGTAGAATTCCCGGAGCTGAAGAAACGGGCAGAATCCGCGGGAGCGCGGGCGGTGGCGCCGCGCCGGCGCGAACGAGTGGCGAGCGAGCGAGCGCGAGCGAGGCGGCGCCCGCGGCTACGCGTGGCGCTGACGGCAGGCCTAATCCCAGGCGTGACGTCACGGCGCTGGCCTCTCTCGCCCGCGGCGCTCCTCCGCCCGCGCCGCGCAGTCGTCGAACCCGCGCCCCCGCCCCTGCCGCGCGCGCCACTTAGCACCCAGCCCCCTCCCATGTCTGCCTCCGAGAGCGCCTCTTAATGCTGGCGCGCGGCTGCCTACCCACGCACACCTGGTACGCTCTTGGCACCGCTTCGCTTTAGTGCCCTTCGTGGTGATATTGAAATACTTGTACTGGAAGGGGGAGTGGTTGGCTTTGTATAAACCACTTAGGTTGATATTCATTTTTATTCACCAGAGTGGCGGCTTATTGTTGTTTGTGGGACGTCATTTCCGACGAAACCTACCGGCTGGGACAGCTCAGAGGCAACATTGTTGGTTGTTTTTTATTTTACATTTTCTCAAAGAACGAGGCAAGCGCTTTATAATAGTGAATAGATAACTGCAACTTCGCACGCGTAGTACTGAGTTACAGAGCGAGAATACCGGAGAATATTGGAGACCTCATAATCAATAACTATATGCGATGAAAATGGGAAACTAGGTTGTACGGTACAATTACAAGGAAAAAAGTTACAGAAAGTAAGTTTGGGAAATCATGTGCTTCTCTGTAGGGAGGTTTAAATCTATCTTTTGGGAATTTGAATTAGATTTTTCGGCGTTGGTTAAAGGTTTTTCCTAGGTTGGATACGGAAGTTGCAGGGGAGGATGATAAGGAAAGGCGAAATGTATTTCATTGGTGTCTGATATAATTGTCAAACGTGTGAAGAACAAACTCTCTGCTGGAGTTGTTTGTTTGATACGTACCAAGGCGCTTTGACGGCAGTGCGAAGGATTTTATTTTGGAATGTTTGGCGCGTTTTACATTCTGAAGGGGCAGCTCCTCCCCAAACAGGACATGCTTAAGTAATGTTGGTTCTGTAGAATCCTTGACCGGGAGGTTCCAAGTTCCGATGGTGGGTGATTTACGACACTAGTTATATAGCTGGATCGAATTCAGTCACTTTCTGGATGAGAATTCTAGCGGCCGGCTCTTTTATCGATAGTTTTCGGTGTGTTTTCGGTATGTATCTGTGTTTTCTCGGTTTAATACCAGGCATTATGTTAACAAATGGACAACGAACTGCAAGATCTTTCCTTCCTCGTTCTTGTTTCCTTCTTTCCCCTTTCACACACACACACACACACACACACACACACTCTACTCTACCCTGCAGGAGCGAGACCAGTCGGGAGCATATAGCTTGTCCCAGGTAGGGCGGCTGCATCCCTCCATTCGGGGGGGGGGGATATGTGGAAAAGGAAAAATCCGCAAGCCGACAAGCACATCGGCACCGATCTGAAGTTCAGCTGGGGAAGCACACCGCTACTTCCTAGGATATATCGTGCAATACAGTTAAGGCACTAATGACCTGAGTTCTGTAGTTGACGCGCCGCGAATCAATACACACAAACTCCCTCCCTTCGGTGAAACAAACACAGTCTAGTTACCCAGCTAGATAGAGCTTATTAATAAAGAGATGACTGTAAAAGTAATGGAAAGGTTAACTTCGAAATAAGGGAAATGAATGATGGTGGAGGTGTGTTGAAATGCAAGGCCAGAGAAACGGGAAAACCGTGAAGAATTTTGTCGTGAACCTGTTTTGTCAATTGCAATAGGATTTGAACTTTGGTATCCAGATGCGGAAGTTACGCAGTCTGTTTGCTACACCCCGGATCACCCGAAGAATGATTTCGAAGATTTAGTCGAGTCGTGATTCCCATGCGGCTGATTTAATCATCTACAGCTGCTCATATGTCGATAAAACAGATACCAATTTCTTTATTTTATTATCAACATTATCTGCTCTTGGCGATGTTACAATGTAGCTCTTCAAATTCAATTTACACATCGACATTTGTACTTCGAAGTATATATCAACTCACTTCGGCTGTTCAGGCGAGATCTACGTCGAGAACATCTCTCGTGGTTGTCTAATTTTTTGGAACAAATGGTGTTTATGATAAATATCCTGAACATTTGGAGAATGCACTTGCTCTGAAAAAAACCAGATCGTTTCTTCTGCGTGTTGACATTGATGAACGCAGTGTTGGTCGGCAAGACTACGGCGTCATCAAGACAGTTGGAACCAAGCAAACGACTTCGGTATGCAGAAGCTCAGGATTTCAATCACGTATCAATTTACTGATCTATATTTAGGAAGTAGAAACAGGTGCATTTCTGAACATAAGCACAAAAGTTTTGCTTTGAAGAGCAAGTTTCGTAGCGACAACTAAAGAAAACATTCATTTGAGCAGAAGAAAAATAATAATTAACAAGATTATTAAAAACCAGTGGCCTGCATCAGCAAAAATGTTGCTGAAACAAATCATACAAAATTGTTTTCCAAAATGTAGTACAAACACTGTTCAAATGCAACAAATAAAATACTATCTTGCAACACAACAATAAATCAAATATTTTAACAAGAGCAATCTTCACGAACACTGCAATAACTTAGTTTAGTATATACGAATACACAGCACTCGGTTCTTTACATATCGAGACTATAAAAATGTTGTAGATCCATAACGCGACACATGACGCCCTCATGTCTGCTGTGCCGGAAGCGATGACACATGAGTATGTGAATTTAGTCGGTACGCGCAGTATGAAAATAGGGGGAGTAACAATCCACACCTCTCACATGGTCGGAGGCTGCATTGTTTTTCTACATAACTAATTTCTGCACGTATTAGAAATTAGTTATAAAGATGTTTTCGTATTTTTTTCAAGTTTCTCTGCTTCTAATAAAACTAAATGGCCGAAGACCGAAGTCTTTTTTAATTTTCTGCGCGCATTGGATATTAGTAATATAGACGCAGAATGACAACAAGCAAAATTTCCATTTTATCAGAAATTCATCAAATAAGAACTGTAAACGTTTATCTTAATTCCCGAACATTAGTTGGATTGAGAGTCGTCAGCGAAATCGTCCCTCCAGTGACATTATTTGAAGAGAATTTTCCTTTCATCGATGGAAATTTTGCTCTGCGGCACTGACCGGGCCGGGCGCCGTGATCGCCATCTGGTTTCGCCGGCCTCTGGTGTTAACAGCCCCATAAACTTCCCGAAACGGTGCAGCGCTGCCCGTTAGGCTTTGTTTGGGAGCGGGCAGCGCGCTGCAGCAGCGGGGGCTGGCGCGGGCCCAGCCGCTGGCGGCTGGCCATTGGCTCCTCACGCGCCGAACCACCGATCAAGCGAGATTATCGTTCAGCTTTATTGTAGGGTGTCTCTAAGCTATCACCGCTTTCCATATCAGAGGTGCCTGTCGGAGACTTTCTAGGGTGCGATGGTAGGCAATAGGGTGTGGGAGTCATCCCAACGCCCAACTCTGAGAATGGGAGTGGACACCCATGTAAGAGAGAGATAGTGGTCCGAGGGCTCTTATTTATGTTAATACTCCGGCATACGATTGTGAGCTACGAAAATAAACGTCGTATAATAGAATTCTCAACCACGTAGTGGTCAATTAAAACTATTTAATCTGGTGTCGGAAACCAACATCATTGTCGTCGGCACTCGTACCGATGACCTTCTGAAACTTCTGTTTCGAACTACCTACCATAACGCTCCTGGTGGCTTTTAACTGATCAAAAGTTTAAAAAAGGAAGCATTAAAAATTGAAATAGTCATGCTCATGTTGCGTTAAGCCAATTAACGAGATTTCGCCTAAACCTTGCAGAGCTCCTTTGAGAGACGAGTAACTGTCTGAATTCTTCTTCCTGTGGCGGTACAATAAGAAGGTTATGATTTACTTTTTAGCTAGAAGCTTAAATTACTTAGGCAGAAGCTTAAGCTACATTAATTAATGAAATTTGTATTGAACTGTAGAAGACGTCTGCTGCCTCAAAATTCCCAGGCTGGAACATCGTGTTTGTTTGCATTTGTTTTCTTGTGTGACGAGAGTAATGGTAGCATTACCCTTTGCCTTCACAATACGAAGCAACCTTCATTAAAGTAATGTTATTGTACATGGTTCTGGAACCGATAAACTGATCAGGGATCATACTCCGATCTTTCCATAACCTAACGTTCAATTTCTCGCATGTGCACAGGCCCTTAACTAACGAGACAGGCGTTAATATACAGACAACGCGGCGAACGCGCTCTGAATATCCCACTTGCCCTCCAGTATATTCTTTGTTTTTATTGTTGCTTTGTTTCTTGAAATACTTTTCCCGAATTCAATTGCAACAATAATAAGGAATAATTTTAATTAAATATTCTGGTGACCAGTCATTTGTTATGAATTTGTTTTATTACAATATTCACGTCATCATATTGTTGAACAACTACTGCATCTTTTTTCAGGTCGTTTTTCAACAACTTAGCCATTTAGAGACCTCTGTGATTTCTTAACTGTGGGAGGAACTGTAGGAAGAATACGTAAGGACGACATAAACATCCATGTCCAAGACGGGATTCGAACCCGCGACCCTTCGTGCCGAGGCACCTACGGCCCTACAGCCTTAGCGACCACGACTATCCAGGATAGTTATTGGGTGTCGACAGGTATCTTTTTTTCGAGCCCCGCATGTTAGTAGCCCCAATGCAATGTACTGGTTACCGTCTAGCTGTCTAGTCTGGCCGTGAATGTGAAAGAATTGTAAACTTATATTAACATTGCAGTACCACATTGTAAACAGAGAAAACAGTTGAAAAATACATTTAAACAATCCTTTGTTATTTCTGATGTATCCCAAACGCTTTCAATTCAACCGCTGCTTCTGGACGAGAAGTTTAGCAGCCGGCTGCTCTGATCGGTAGTTTTCCAATGTTCCTCCGATCATCACCAGGAGAATGCCGAAGCAGTACCATAACGAACGGGCCACGGACCGGGCGAGATCTTTCCTTCTTCATCCTTGTTCTATACACACACACACACTCTCATGCACTCCATTACCACACATGCCGGGAGACCGGTCGGGAGCTTAGAGCTTGCCCCCGCTGGGGCGGTGCCCCGCTGGTAGAAATACCTGGTTGGGGAAAAGCCCTCGAGCTGACACGGTACGTCAAATCGGATCTCGTCATCCAGGAAGGGAAGATCACCGCCACCTTACAAGGGGGTCATGTACTGCACTTACGGGATAAATGACTATAGAATTTGACGAGCCCAGAATCTCTAACAATGAATCGGCCGGTCGCTTCCGGGGCCGGAGCCCTGGTGTGTCTGGCAGCGCGTGAGTGGCGGCGACGGGCGTCGAAGTGCGTGCGGTGAGTCACAGGAGCCGTTACCGCGGCGCGGGCCGCCAGCTGGCCTCCGCCCTGCGTTCCTGGGTCTTTCCCCCTCCAGCAGCGGGACTTTCATTGCGGATCGGGGACGCCTTCCAAGTTCCGGCCTCATGGCTCTCCTCGACGACGGTTGTGCTCTGAAGGCGGCTCCACACATTCGCTATTCGGCGAACAGCGAGCAACCGCTGGATGAATCCCGAGTAGTGTGGATGGGTCGCTTGCTGTTTGCCGAGTGACGAACTTTCGGCGCTCGCCCTATCCACCGCGTGTCGGTCTTATGGACTCATCAAAGGGAGCGAACATTCGCCGAACACATCAGTTGGTCGGGATCGGGCGAGCAGTAGCTCGCTGCTTGACGAATGCCGAATGTATGGAGCCACATTGAGGTTGACATTATTTTGGCGAAGTTGGAATTTCTTTTCCGCCTCCCAATCCTCTTCTCCTGGTTATAGTATTTACGAATGAAATTATAAAAGGAAGATATTTACATTTTATTGCAGTGATGAATAACATTTTTCATCCCCTCGAGGACCTGAAGTTTGATACCTGCAGAATGACATTTAAATGTTTTTCATACTTTTTTACTTCTTTTGCCGAGAGGAGAAAATATTATATGTAGATAAATATTAAATATAACGCACCAATTTAAACTAGTATATGTCATTAAATATATGGCACAGTCTTTTGACATTTCTATTTATTTTATGAGCAACTTTTTATCTGGGTGATAGCTGAGAATAAGACAAAATAATTAACAGAAGTTACGTTAGTAAAATTAATTTTGAAAGCTTATATTGGCAACAAATAATTACAAATTTAAAAAAATGAAAGGGAATGGGAATAAAAGAACAAAATGAAAGAAAATGGAAGTAATGAATCTATTTAATACCATAAACAGTTATTTCTAAAGATCCTGAATGCAAGATTGAAATGGAAAATGAAAACACGAAGACTCTGCAATTACTTTAACATTACATACTCATAAACAAAAATAATAATCAAGGGAATATCATTTATTCAAACCTTTGGAATGCCAAAAATACCTCGCCATTAAACCTATAGATTTATTAATATTTTGTTTTACTGGCGTGTCTACTGCTATGCTTATTATTCTCGTAAGTGTAGTGCATGTTTTTTCTCGTCAGCCGGCGGTGATCTCCCGCTCAGGATGGTGTGATCCGGCTGTTGACTACATGCCGGCCTGCGGTTCTTTTTCCAACCTCCCACCAGCTGGGGACCGCCGCAGCCAAGCTCTAGGTTCCACTGGTCTCCCGACATATGTGGTAGTGTAGTGCATGTAACTGTGCGTGCGTAAGTAAGGGGGGAAGAGAGGACAAGGACGAGTAAGGAAAGTTTCGCTGGGTGTTGATCGGTGAAACCACAGAAAACCACCTCACTTCTACCTAGCTATCTAGCTAGTATAATAATTAACGTGCGGATTTTAAAGAAATGTATTTTTTTCTTTTCAGTTTAGTGTGCAAATTAATTTTGTGTTATGACAAAAGAAAATGAATCATTTTTATATCGTTTTTTTTTTGTTTTATGTTTATTTTTGTCGATTTCGACTAACAAGTCATTTTTACCTTTTCCCTGTCATTTTTAATGCATTTTTTACTGATTTCATACATTATTTTAATATCATATTAATGGCACTTGCTTCAAATAATATTTACGAAATGCAAAAAATGATCTCCACAGAATTCGTGAGTAGCCTATTTGATTCCTTCGCTCAGAAATTGTAATAACACCCGTTGTGAGTGTGTAATCTAAGGTTCCTGAGACACCTATCTGCGCCATTGTCAGTTCAGCCAATTTCGGGATAATAATAGACAGATTTCCCGGTAAAGGACAGTCTGAATCTAAAGTTTGCAAGCTGAGTTCATTGAACGAAAAGAAGAAGCCTTGATTAAACCAGTAGCACATCCAACAGCTTGAGTTGTTCATCCGAAATGGTTTTTATAACATTTTTTGCACAATTTTTCATTAGTTTTAGGGTATTTTAAAAACATTTTAAGAACATCTTATTGATCATTTTTATTGATCAATCATTTTTATTTTATCTTATTGATCATCTTATTGATCGTATTTATGTTCTAGGACATCAAAATCCGCTCCCTAACAATAATCCAAGAGTACATAGGGCTAGCCTGGAACTAAAGTGGTCTGTGGTACTTAGGCTACAATGTGCCTTAGACCACTTAAGAACTGACTTACATTAAAACCATCCGCCAATACTAAAGTGGTACTTTTATTATGCGTCACCTACATCGACAAATAAGACATAGACCACTTTGGAATGTGTAGATGCTCATCTGTTCAGATCAAATTTACCGTAACCAGAATTTTACCCAAAATGTTTCATAGTCCACATTAGTTTCAGGCCAACCATATGCCATCGTGTTGTCTTTGTGTCTCCAGGTGCTTCCTTCTAGCAAAGATTTTTTTTTTAAATACCCATTTATTAATGAATGGATATAGATAGTTCAGCTTGATATACACTACATCATATGCATTTTTTTCGATTTATATTTATCTTAAATGCTTATCTTACAATATATCTAACTACACATGAATAGGAAACTCACAGTCATTAATTCAGATCTGAAAATGTGCTGAGAAATGAATCTCATGGGTATCTAGTATGTATTTTGTATTCTAGTTGGGAGCTGGTAGGTGGTAGCTAAGTCGTAATGGGATGCTTGGGTTACTGCGTTTATTTTGGACAAGAAATTGTTAGTTAGGAGCGAAATACGGTGAACTATAGGGGGTGAATTCAATTCTTTGTGCAGTTGAGAGTTTGAGATAAAACCAGGGTGCATGAATGGCAAGTCTGAGGAAATGGTTTTGGATGATCTGTAATTTGTTGATGCGACATAAAATAAAATAAATAAATAAAAATAAAAGTAAATAACTTCCAGGTTCAATAATAAATAATTATTGCCATAAATAATGAACAGCTTGGCGGTGATGTTTCACAAGATATCTTTGTAATTTCTCTGTGAGCCGGCGTTCATTAAATAATAATTATTGTTACGTTGCTGTTAACAAGTCGATAAATCAGTCATAACTTCCCCCCCCACCCCACTATAGCACAGAGTGTTGACGTGGGTGTTTGTGTGTCGCAGGGGAGATGGCGGAGGTGGCGGCGGCGCCGCCCGCCGCGGATCTCAAGGTGGTCTCCGTGCGGCGCTACGAGGTGGAGCCCCCGGAGAACCTCGTGCAGGACCTGGTGAGTGCCTCCGCGCCGCGCCCGCGAGCTCCAACAACCAACTTCAATATGTGTTCGTCCTTTCACCCCCCTATCATCACCATATCGTTTCATCCTCACACCATAACGTTAATTGGTGAGCTCCAACAACCAACTGCAATATGTGTTCGTCCTTTCACCCCCTATCATCACCATATCGTTTCATCCTCATACCATAACGTTAATTGGTGAGCTCCAACAACCAACTTTAATAGGTGTTCGTCCTTTCACCCCATATCATCACCATATTGTTTCATCCTCATACCATAATGTTAATTGGTGAGCTCCAACAACCAACTTTAATATGTGTTCGTCCTTTCACCCCCTATCACCACCATGTCGTTTCATCCTCATAGCATTACGTTAACTGGTGAGCTCCAACAACCAACTTCAATATGTGTTCGTCCTTTCACCCCCTATCACCACCATATCGTTTCATCCTCATACCATAACGTTAACTGATGAGCTCGAACAATCAACTTCAATATGTGTTCGTCCTTTCACCCCCTATCATCACCATGTCGTTTCATCCTCATACCATAACGTTAAATCCAATAGTGGTCGCTAATGGCCTAAGGTCCGTTCGCTGTAACTTCACTCCGCATGTAAACAAACTTTGAGTGTATCCCTCCGCTCTGTAGTTCGTGATTGGCTGCGCCATTCGCGCCACGACTATACTCAAGTGCCGGCACGTGTCGCAGCCAGAACTGTCATTGCATATTATTTTCACTAGTACTCCTTTAATACGCCCAAAATACAGCCAAAACATGCAGATAATTTTCTTAAATATCACAGCATTTACATTTACGTGTGTTCTTGCAAGGTAGTAGTGAAATCCCGCCCGAAGCACCAACTTCAATAGAACATACTGCGACGTTCTTTTAAAATTTGTCAATCCCGACTCTTCATTAACCACATCAAGGATTTTTATTTTATGTTGGAAATTCGTTTCTACGAAAAAATGTGCACACGAATACGAATGGCAGATTAACAAATTCATTGCACTCGCCCTCCACATGTTTTTCACTACATCTCTTCTTACATGAAGATTACTTTTCCAATGACTTAATTCATTACACAGTTTTCAAACACTTCTAACACCGACACCTGCAATTAAGCAGTCATTTCTTCCACCTGTCACGAAGTCATTGACGGATTTTTAGCCGCTAATTAATCAAACACATCAATACAACCTTCTTCTCACCACTTCTGAGGGATTTCCCTGCGAATATTTCAAACCGGATTATCCCGGGAACTGCTTCACTTATTGTGTTCGATGTGGAAACAAAAATGAACGCAATGAGCAAACACACCTTTCACTAACCAAACAGAAATCCAGCATTCTTTTAGATCTTTCTCATTCGAGAACGGAACTGCTACTGATAAAATTTGGCAGGAGCGGCGCCGACGGCCTGCCAAACGAACGTTAACTCGAAGAGGTCTGTTGGCAGCTGAAGGTTGGCAGGTAAGGTCACGCTCGGTGTCTGATTTTACTTCAAGGCAAAGGAAAAAAATATTTCGACTATTTGTCGTCAGGTATAAATCAATTTTGAAAGGGACCTAACTCCAATAGCGTATGACGCCCTGAAGGGGAGTGTGGTGTCCGTCAGCCAATGACAAGTGATGACCGCGTGCATTTGTTTACGTGCTGAGTAAGGTTAGAGCGAACAGACCTAAGTAGTTGATGCGACCTGAAATAACAAAACAATATCCCAACGTATTTCCAGAATCTCAGATAGGTTCTACTCAAAATTATCTAATTTTCCAGCCCAGAACATTTTTCATCTAGGCAAAAATTCTGAATCTTTACTAACAAGAATGCGTTCCAGACTTCCCATGGACAAATTCGCCTACCTTAAACCAAACCCATAACTCTTACATTCCTATTCTAATTTATATATAAAATACAAGTATTCCAAATAATACAAGGTGAATCCAGTTCCGCGCTGTTAGATGTTTGAAGAAGATCCCAGAGGGCACAGCCCCCTTATTGGAACATTTTGATAAAATAATGATGAATTATTCTACTTTAATTCGCTAGCTCAGTTTTTGGGTTCTGCACGATGACACAACGCTTACCTGCAGGCTGGTTGTCACCGGGTTGCCCTCTATACAGAGAAGCCTGAAGTCTGAAATTATTTCTATTACAAAGAATTGCGTATAATTTTGCACAATAATAATTTCATTTATTGAAATGATTTGAATTTTGTTTAACAATATAAATTCTATTGATTGCATGCATCTAGTTAATAACGGTACCGAATTGTCTAGGCGTTGTGAAATGAGGCCCCCGCAGTTCGTATCACCCTTGGCTTCCGCGCCGAAAATCCCTCTTCGCGCCCGTCGTCGCCGAAGTCATCTGCTTCTCTCTTGATGTTTTAATTTACTCCTTGCAAGAATTGTTCCACTACTGTTCCAAATTCTATTCTCCCTATTACATATAACACGGCGATGTCCCACTTAAATTAATCAGACCGCCTTCGCGCAGCTACCACCACGATGCCTGTCACACAAAAAAACCTCCAGTTCAGAGCCCCCTCCTGCACGTAAACAAAACATTCGTTACCTAGTAACCGCTTCGCACCGTCCAGAGTAAAGCGCGGTGTTTGTTTTCTTGTATTATTTTGTGTATTGCAGTAGGATGTGAAATTCTTTGTAACTGTTCTGTGAAGTGGTTAATCCACTGCACCAGAAAAAATAATAGTAAAAAAACGCCTGCGAGCTCCCTTTCCCAATCTACGGGCGTTTGCATATGTGAAAAGTACATTTGAAGGACTTGAAACTAACGTGATTAGTCATAGCTTTTTTTCTCAACTTTACAGTTTTAACTTGTATACAAGTATAATTGTCTCAAGTTAAACATTATTTATAGTTTTGCTTTTCGCAATTCATGCAAATTGTAAGTGTTTATATCTCTGTTTTGGTCAAGTGTGTTCCAGCTTCCAAGTTCATAAATATGGACAAGACATAGTAACAACTCAATCCAACATTTTTCTAACACGTTCATCAAAAGCGAGTTATTTACATTTATGAATTTACGAATACCTGGAAGCTGACTAGGAATAATGCAGCTTATCTCGTTACTGCCCCAGGCTCTATATTTAATTTAAACTTATTAAAAAAAGAATTTTGATCCATTACTCCACAAATACTTGGTTGCTTCGTTGATTTGACTATGACATGACGCGCATTACTGCAGAGTAGGTATTTCACCTTTTTACTTATCTCAAACTCTATTAGTATGCTACGAAACATCAATATATTTCTTTATTTCTTCGTTACTATTATAAAGAATGTAAATTTAAACAAGCAACTATTGATGGAACATTATGGAGTATTGGGTAAAGCTTTACTAGAATTATGACACTCATGGTATACACTAAGTTGTATTCGGCAGATGGGCCTTCTAGGTCTAAAAGTACACGACAACCTCAAACAGCCTAAATATTTGTCGTAGACACAATTCTGTTTGGAATATTTAATCTTAATCTATTATCAAATCATGTTGCAGCGTTCAGGGGGAGAGAAACTTATTATGAGTTCACCTGTTAAACTCGAGGTTTTCTCATCATGTAACGTACATTCTAATTAATTATTTAATTATCATTACATTTAATATTCTCTTTGTTATAATTAGTTTTAACTAAACAAGTTTATTTAATATTCTGGTTAGAATACGGGCCAAAAACGGTCAAAACGGTCTTTTTTAACGGATTTTAAATATTCAAAATATGTTAGAAAAGGGAATGATGACAAATAAGTTGTGAAGCACGAAATTTTTTCTTGAGACAAGCATTTTAAATTGTAGATGATTCCATTAAAGGTTCACGGGTTTTGGTCCAAAATAATAAGCAATTTCAGTTTGCCGACGTTTCGGAGTTTATTATTGCTCCAGCCATGCTTGCATCCATTGTAATGTTTATACGTAGTTTTTAATATGCAATTGTAATTATCATTGTTGACAATATTTGTAACAACTGTGTTGTGAATCTTGTCCAGCCCTAAAGATGAAGCAATAATAAACTCCGATATGTCGGCAAACTGAAATAGCTTATTATTTTGGACCAAAACCCGTGAACCCGCAATGGAATTATCTACAGAAAATGGTCATGAAATACAGCAGATTTTAAATTGCGTCAAAAAATCTAATGATCAACAAGTGTTCTCGTGCATTATTTTCAATTTCATTACCAGTAAAAATGCATTAAAAGCTTAATATTATTATGAAGCAGAAATAAAGTTTCTTAAAGGAAGAGATTGTATTGAATCTATGAGAACATTTAGATTTTGTTTGAGTGTATGTTTGTCCAACCTGCTCCATACTCTCCCCATCTCTCCATACACTGCTATCTTACTCTGCAGTTGGTGCATGCCATCACAAACCATCTGACCACAATAGCCGTTTTTCATCCTCAAATTTTAGTCAGGAAAGTGCATGTGTGTTGTTCAATTGGCAAATGAGGGAAAGACCAATTAGTCCAACTTCTTGTTAGGGGTCGGACATAAATTACGTAATGCTCAAGGGAGGGGAGGCAGCGTTCCCTCACATGGGTAGAGACGACATAGTGTTACGTAATGCTGATATTGCTGTTTAAAAATGTAAATAAATCAAAAACGCTTTGATGTATAAATATTGATAATCAATGGAAATATATTTTCGTCAATGCTATATTGTGTCTCTCAGAAAATGAAGGATACTCAAAACTGATCTTTAGTACGCCATTATAGAATCTAATTAAACTGGTGCAGTAAACCCGAGCCCCATCTATCATTCATATATAACACACATGAAACTAATCGTTATTGCTTTATAATTTATTTATACTTATTGTGAAAGCGAGGGTCTTGTCGCTAGAGTTGAGTAATTATTCAGGGAAGGTTCAACCGCGCATTACAGAGAGGAGAGGGGTTATTCAAAATATTCCAAATTTGCGTTGCGTAATTTATGAGCGGACCCTTATTATGTTTTAATACATCGTTTAAAAAAAAGCGGTAAATCAAAGATTCATAAACACGAATTTATTTCCCGAAATGCACTAGTCTATAACAAGTACCCTGGAGGCGCGAGGTGGCTTACACCTGAAGTCGAGTCGCAAAATTGAAACGAAAGGCAAATAAATCATCTCGCACCTGGACACGGCGCGAACACGGACTCGAGGTCGGACCTGTGTAGGAGACGCCTCTCGAATTGCGGCGCACCGGCGGCCGCGCCCCACCCACTCGTTTCCGCCCCGTCGCACCCTCGCAGGTCAAGAGGTCACCCGGGTGTCCCCCATAAATCGCGAGGTCCCACCCGACATCACCACCCCTCCCCTCTCCCTTCCCCTCCTCTCCCCTCCCCTCCTCTCCCCCTTCCGTCCGCCGTCCGCCCTCGCGCGCAGTCGATATCCGCGTCGGCAAGTGCGCGTGAACAGCGCGCGAGAGAGAGTGAGTTCCCCTCCCCCCCTTCATGAATTATTCATGCACCGCTCGCGGGAGGCGAATCCTGCGCCATCTGACGAGCGCCGCTGCAACTCCGCGCGCGCTCGTGTACGGTCGCGCTATCTGTTGACGGTATCTGGCACTGCTAGCGCCGCGCGGCTCGCTATAATACGAAGCGCCGCCGCCGCGCCACGCCGCCGCCGCGCCGCGCCGCGCCCTGCGCTGCAGGCAAAAAACCTGTTCGGCGCTCACGACTCTGTGACCGTGCGGCTCCGCCCCCCCCCCACGCCGCGCCACACTGCGCCACGCCACGCCACGCCGCGCCGGTTGAAAATAGCTGGCTGCGAGAAGCCATGAGCCCTCAACTGCCAGGCAAAAAGAAAGCAGAGGAAGGGAGCTCTACGATCCACACCTCAATGGTTCGCCGGACTGGCGAACAGCTGGGGCTGCAGGCGGCTCCAAATAAACACCTGAGTCACAAAGGGCCTGGACGAAGGAAGTTTTCGTAGACGACTGCCGCAAGTGGCTATGGTTTTTCTACATGTTTGCTTCCCTTATATGAAACGTTTGAACGTCGAAGAGTAAGGTCTAATTGTCTCTAAACATCGGTCCCACATAATACGTGAAGGAGATGATTCAGCAATTTAGTTCGTCTCAGGCACATTCACATTTATCAACAAAGAGCTACGAACACTTAACAGAATATTGTACGACAAATGTCAGACCACAATACGAGATATGAAAATACACAATGAAGTTTCAAAAAATTAATTAATAATTTTGTACATATTAAAAATAATTTACTCTTATAATCCGAGAAATCAAATAATTAATTATTCACTAATGTTTGTTTCAAAACAGTAAATGAAGTCTTCCGTTTCCTTAGAGAGGATATGTTCTTCTACTCTTCCCACTTGTATTACAATAACTTCTAATATACCTTATGTTTCGGTTATTTTTTTTTAATTTCTGGTGAGTAAACAGTATGCATTCAAGTTCTACGCGTGGAAACGCTTAATTTTTCAGAGGAAAAATTTTCAAAAGAAATTTCACCTTGCATAAAATCCTCAATATTTAGTATCACTTCATACGTAATTACTGATTGTTTCTAGGTTTCTTGATTGAATCTTTGATAGATTATTTTATTATTTGCAAATATTTGTTGTCAGAATATTGCCATTTAAAGTAGCATCAAGTCACGTTGATATCATTCACGTATACCAAACACTAATAAATAACAATATTAAAATGATTGAAAGTGTAACCTAACAAATGCTTCGAATTATTGATCCAAATCACCACGTCTAAAAAGACGTCCAGTAACTTCAAAATAGAAATTGAAAATTGCACTTCCCAATACACTAATAGACAATTGCAAGAAAAAATGGGTGGGACTATTGGAAACGCTGAAAAAATTCCACATTTTTGTCATTTCTATTTTCAATCCACAGCTATAGAGAAGCCCAATTGGCCTTGACAAAACGATCTTGTACACTCTTCAAAGACAAATACTTCGTCGTTATTTCGCTTATGTTCGTACACGAAAACGTAAAATTAGTACATGAACACAGCCGCCTCACCAGAACCCATCCTCCAGACTCAGAGCTGACTCACGCCAATACATTCAGGCGCATTGCCACACGACTCCTCCTCCGTTAATGAACCCACACCTGTGCGGTAGCAGCCATATATCCCAGTAGCGCCCAGGGGCATTTCGTCCTCTCCCACCCAAAAACAAACGCACCACATCTTCCTCGCCTCCCCCGCACCCCCTCCCCCTAGCCACGCCCCCTCGCGATCGCGTCACGGGTCGCCGCCGCGCCCCGGGGCCCTTAGCCCGAAGGATCTGATCGGCGAAGTTCGAAACACCGCCACCCCTCCCCGCCTCACCCCCCCCGCCCCTCCCCGCCCGCCCCGAACGCCCCGCCCTTCCACGCCCCGCCTCGTCCCCCCGCCCCTCCCCGCCCCGCTACGCCTCGTCCCTCCCCGTCCCCCTCCGCGCCGCCCCGCCCACCCCACCCCTCCCGGCCCCGCTACGCCTCGTCCCTCCCCGCCCCCTCCGCCCCGCCCCGCCCACCCCGCCCCTACCCGCTCCGCCGCGCCCCGCATCGCCCCACCCTACCCCGCCCCGCCCCGCCCCGCCCCGTTCCGCCTTTCCCCGCCCCGCCCGCTCCGCCCTCCCCGCCCCGCCCCGTCCCGCCCCGCTCCGTCCCGCCCGCCCCGCCCCACCTCGTCCCACCCCGCCCCGCCTCGTCCCGCTCCGCCCTGCCCCGCCCCGCCGCCAGCCAGAGTTATGGCCGGGCCTTAATGGGAAGCAGATCCCAGCGCCCTGGCGCAATTAGCGGCGCCATCTCGTGGAGGTAATTAGAAGCGATCTGATATTGCGCGCGGGGTTATTTAATACCGCTGCTCCGGGCAGCGGGAGGTCGTAAATCCGAGGAATACCTTAATCGGAATTGTAAACACGTTTGTGGTGTTGAACGGGACCACGCGAACTGTTTGGGAGTTGTCGGAGAAAAAAGTTCCCATGAGGAGGTGTGTCTGCTTGATTGTATGAAAAAAATGACAGTTTCATGCAACGCAATTTACGGGCGTGCATGATGGTTGCCTCTTCGTAACATAAGGTAGGTTCAATAACTAGCTTCACTGTGCAGACTATTATTTATCGGGTCTTTATTATAGTATAAGTACAATGACATACTGACGTTCCTAAGTAGTGATATGATAGATGAGAAGTTGAATTCATAACTGCTCATGCGAAGCTTATAAAATTTTTGAAATTCAATAATAGTTATTTATTGAGTGGTAAAAGTGACATTTTATGTTGTGAATAAGAAATGTTGCAACACGAGGCCGGTAAGTCGAGCGGCGCAATCTTGCGAGCAAAATAAAATCACTATTACCAAGTGTGTCATAAACTATTTTTAGACAGCTTTTTGTGACTTCCCTATTATTTTAATTCAAGAACACAAATTACTTAATGATACATTAAGAAAAAGTTGTTGACGCGGTGAGACGAAAGTATTGTACTTTGTTTTCTTTGTTACTTTCGCATATTTATGTAAACACTTGAAAATCGTCACACTTTTAGCACTAGTGCTAAAAATTGAACTTTTAGTACACTAGGCATGCAGTGATTTCACTAGTGCCTGTCTAAAAAATATTTTTCAAAATGTATCTTTTAATTATTATTTCCGGTATACTTTAATCCATCAGGGGAGAGATCATTACTTTATTACTGGTAATACACCAAGGATAAATATCCCTCCTCGTTTTATACATTTTAGTAGAAATAGAAATGATTCATTTGAATATATTTTTACTTATCTCAATTCCTTTTATAGATCCTGCAATTTTTCAAAAATCGTTCCATTTCTGCATGGATTTCGTATCTCATTATCTTGGAAAGATTCAATCGAGGGATCGAAGAGTCATTTACAATTTCACTTTGAACCTGATTAATTTCAGAATACATTCTTGTAATTTTTAGAGAAGCATATACTATTCATACATTCTCTTAAACGTTTATTTCTATTTCTAGAAACCGACACACTGAAATGTGAACTGTTTTGCATTACTTGCAAATTAAATGTAATCGAAACCACTCGTTGCATTCTCAAGCAAATCGTTGCGAACGAGAGAGCGATTTCGAGGGTCGCACACAACGTGCGCGATGCCTCTGCCGACAAGGAAGGCGGAAGTGGCTGGAGGAGAAGTCGCCGAGGTCGCCATTTGCCACCCAGAGCGAGTGTTTTCTTTGGTCCGATTGCGCCCATTACAATTACAATGCGGCGCGCTCCGCGCGGCCTCCCGCCGCCGTTCGCATTTGCATGAAAAGCGCCCCTGGGGAACGCCGCGCCGAGGGGACGGGACGCTGAGATCGCCTGGCTCGATGGCTCCGCCGCAGCGCTGTGCAGGGCTCTTTCCGAGAGACATTTTTCATTTTATAACCTTTCGTTCCCGTACCACACTATAAAGAAAAATCTGATAAATGATAATAAAATAACAATAAATATAATAATAATAACAACAACAACAATAGTACTGGCAGATCTGTACCGCCTTCGAAGTTCCAAACACATGCCTCAAGTGGTACGAACACTTACCAAAACCGGTGACATCTGTTGGACTCTAAACAATATTCTACGACCAACAAATTCAAACGGATCGCACGGTAGCAGCAAACAAACTGGATATTGTTATCCCGGATTTGGAGGAAAAATTGTGTCTACTTGTAGATGTCGGTGTGCCCTGTCATCAAAATATCGTTACCAAGGAGGCAGAGAAACGTCTTAAATATTAGGGTTTGGAAATCGGGATCAGCCGAATGTGGGGCGTAAAAGCACTGGTCGTCCAGATATTCATCGGTGCTCTGGGATTTGTTCCGAAAAATTTGTGTAAGAAATTGGCTAAACGTCCAGGTCATTCAAAAGACTGGGAAGTACAGGAAATTGCTGTATTTGGAACAGCTCACATTTTGCGCAAAGTATTGTAGAGGCACCGACAGTCACTAGATCTGCTCCTTAGGTAGCTGGTTGCAACCAGGAGTAGATTTTATATTCAGTCAACACATGACATCTGTGGTGATATTGAGTAATAATAATAATAATAATAATAATAACAACAACTTAATACATAGAAAGAGTACCGCAAGATAAATTGTCTAATGTAACTACTCACGGGAAAATCATACAAGTGTCGCATTTTAAGTATCCGGGAGAAATCATCCAGTAATCGGGGATCAACCTAAGGGACAACGAGGAAAGAATAAGAAAACTACAAAATGCTTACAAACTTACATGGAACTATTACAACAAAACGTCCATATCCGTTAATGCAAAATTGAGGTGTCGTACTTCCCGAGGCACTGTATGCAGTTGAAACTACACCAATCAGAGGGCAAACGAAAATCAAAGAAATGGAGAAACAAGAAAGGAAGATTCTCAAGAAAATGTTTGGATCGGTAAAAGAACAAAGATTCTGGATAAAGAGACCAGCATCAGAAAGTTTCAAACACACTGACAAGATTACGCATACATTCAGGAAAAAAAAGAATGCAGTTATAAGGGCACATTCACAGGATGAATGAAAACAGAATTTCAAGGCGGATTCTTAGTCATTAACTCAGGCAAGGCAAAAACGAAGTGGATAAAAGAAGTCAAGAAAAACCTCAGACAAGCACATACAACAATAAATGATGCAGAAGATAGAAAATAATTCAGGAACATTATCAAAAAACATACATTTGGCACAACAGCACAGAAGAGGCCAGGATGTAAATGGATAACGGAGTGAAAGAAACAACACAATGATAACATGAAGAAAATTTGGGCACAGAGAACATATAAACAATCATCATAAAAGCATTGAAGTTCAAAACTTCTCGTTAAAAGGAAATAATCAAAAACAAAAAAAATAATAAAATTAATAAATCTATAATGTGAAATACCTCCGAGTCCAAAACTTTATTACTTCTCCTCCCTATACTATAGTATAAGGATGAAAAATAATGGGAAAAACATCAACAATAGAATCTCCAATATCTGGTCGTAAAATTCGTACTTAAGATTCTGTCGAGTTTTAAGTTTGCACACACGTCAAAATTAATTCAGGATGTCTGTATTGATGCATGGATGTGTCATGCATAACTCGCGCAGGTTAAATTTTTCTACTGAATCCTTGTTAAGTAGTCAGGAGTAAAATGTAGTTGTGTCATTCCTAAGATAATTAATAATTTTTTATTTACGAAGGTACTTAACATGAAGCCCCCGTGACATTTTGAAACGTTTGTGAAACATTTCTTCAACTTTTTCTCTACATTTTTTGCCCCAATAGAAAAAAGTACATTTATTAATGTGATATAATTCCGATTTTCGTGAATTGCAGTTCTTTAAGGATCCGTCCAAATATTACGTAACGCAGATTTGGAGCCTCTTCCCTCTGTAACGCACCATTAAAGCGCGCTCGAATCCCCCATAAATAATTACGTTACGCTCTCTGCAAGTAACCCCTGTACGCATTTACAGAGTAAAAATAAATAAATAAAAGGTGTTGTCCGGTATCAAATATATATATATATATATATATATATATATATATATATATATATCAATATTTCAAACTTACGATCTTTTCAACCGGGCAGTGTAGCGTTTAACTTCGTTTCCCGCCAGACGGTGCAAGAGAGCTCTGATGATGATGATCGCTATGCGACCGAATAGATCTTAAGTTAGAATATATATTTGATAGAAGACAACACCTTTTATTTTTTTATTTATTATTAGAAGGTATGTATCTCACCAACGGCCTTATTAATTATTAATAAGTAAAAATAAATTATGAAAAAGCAACGAGTTGTATTAATTTTATTTGCATTATATTTTAAAATGTATGATAGTTAAAATCAGAATTAATTTGTGAAGTGAATTACATCTAATTAGATTTTGGGGACAATTTTTGAATGAAGGAAGGGCGCGTAGGGCGAACAAATTCTGACAAGCCGTGAGCACGCCGTCGCGAATGACGCATAGGCTCCCAGTGTAATGCAGCAATTTAATTGGATTCTAGAATAAAAGAGTACTGTAGAGCAGTATTGAATATTTTATTTGTAATCTAACAGATTCAATCAATATACCAATGATGAAAAATTATTTTAATTGATAACTTTATAAATTATTTATATTTGAATTAAAATTGTTCATATTTTACGGTTATATTATGAGACTGAATAAAATAAATTATTTCAGTAAATTTCGAAGTTTTTAAAAATAAATATTAGCATTGCATAACACTAAACTATGACCCCCATTCCTCTATGTAACGCAGAGTAACGCTGCCTCAAACCCCGTCCCCTTCTTAGCGTTACATAATTTATGGGTGACCCCTAAATGATGAATGCACTTTTTCTTAATATGAGTAGCTGTTGAGAAATAATACTAGCCGTGCGAAAGTTTTGGTATAATGCGCTTTCCCACTGAAGTTTTTCTTAACGAGAAAAATTGAAAGCAACTTGGTAGACTAGATGCTCGTTGGAATTAAAGTTCAGTGAGGGTAGGAGGATGTCAGTTTGCTTTCAATCCGATAACTATGAAGTGAAATAATTGTTTCAAAAACCATAGTTACCTCCAGGGACAAGACAAGTGCTATCCCCTGAGCGAAACATAGTAATTTATACTGAACTGTCACCGCCTACTGGTCAAAACGTTGATCCCTGGAAGCTCCTTTAGCAATGTCCCGTTGCCTTCACTCTAAGGCGTTCTATGGCGCGTAGTCTAATGGAGCTATTCCAGATAATACGCGTCAAATTATTTTAGTGGAAAAAAGAGGGAACCTCTTTCGCAGTTATTTATATGTTCTCACACGTCCTCTCATATTTGCAATTCTTCGAGAGTATTACAGTATTCAGTGATGAATATTTTATTTCAATGTATTTGTACTCATTTTACATGATGCTGAAAATCCCTAAAAAACACTAGAAGTTTTGCGTTATCAACTCTTGTGATAACACGTAAATCATAATTTAACTCGATTTTCCGTTTTCTTCTGTTTTGGGAGGGGGGGAATATTCTCGTTACTTTGAAACACTTCTCCATAAATACTTAGACTGGAACTTTGTGATAATTATTAGAGAGAAGGTCATTAAGACTACGTACGAGTACAATGGCATTTCGTTTAAAAATTGCGTTTAGTATTTCTTTCCAAAAAGTAATTTTGTAATGATCCTTATATATTTTTATCTTCTGATTTCAAACATATTTTTAGTCTAATGTTTTTGTTTCTGAAACCGAAATACCAAAATTACACGGTCTCTTAATAGCATTTCTTTTTCTAAACGCCCAGCAACCTTTCAAGGCGGCAAGTATCAAAGAACAACCATTTCAAGTGGATCTCACATCCGCCGCCGATGAGGAGGGTTTGCTTCATGATCAGAGAGTGGTAATCTGTGGATACCATCGACTAATTATCGGCATCAGCTTTAATCCCCAAGAGCTCACGTTCCTCCAGAAGGTGGTGAATTCTTCCACGTCCTTGGAATTTCTGCAGTTAGGTGTTTGAAGAATATTCTCTTTCTACACATGGAGGAAAGTGCATGGAAACCTCGTTCTTATATTAATCCAGTTTAATTATCACGTAGAGAACCATCACGTTCATGTTCATTCAGCGATAATAAGAAAGATACAAGTCAATTGTAGGAGATTATCTCTCTTTCACGCACAATTTACACCATGAAAAAATTACTCGTTGCTACACACAAATCGAACTCAAGAAAGCAATATTGTATAATAGCTGACTCTCTTACGTTTCGCGACGAGATTTGAACGAAACGCTTTTTTTTCCTGACTGAAGTCGATCACTTGTTTGTACGTCCCCAATCAAAAAAACAACGACAATAATTTCATAAACAGTCACCGAATTAGCGTTTGCCAAATAATGAAGCAATCACGCGTACAATATTATTAGGCGAACCAATCCAAGCAAGGAGAAAACAATACATCAAACGCAGTGGGATTCGATTCACATCGCGCCGGCCCTATAAATAACCCGCGCGTCACCGCGCTCGCGGTCAGAGCAGAGCTTAAATTACAGGGCTACATGCGGGAATTCTATTCGAGATAAACGGCTCATTGTATTGTAATGCGCCCACATAAATTACGCGGTAAGCCGAGACCATCATTAGAGCATCAACTAATTGCGCGTGTGGCCGCGAGGAGCCTCTGCCCGCAGCGCGTCCGCCCTTTGGCCCTTGTACCCGCGGTGGTCGCCGTAATGGGGCAGCAACGAAAGTGGCGCGTCTGCGGATGTTTATCGAGTTACACAATTGAATATTTAACTGCCGCCCTCCGCGAGTCCTTTTGCGTAAATCACGGGGCTCGAGCGAGATTCTGAACGCTTTTCCCGTTTCCATCTACGGCGCGCAGGCATGCTCTGCCGCGACGGTGGTTTATGCCGGCTAACGTTTCATTATGACACCACAGTCCTTCTTCTGTCTTCCGTAAACTTTCTCTTCTGCCTACATTATGGAAGCTTCCACACAATTGATCTGTACTTCTGATTATACCTGTGCCGTATAAATAGTTTATTAACTATGGAGCAGGTAGTAATTCAAAGTTGTTGCACTCTGCGCACACTATTTTAGTCTAAAATGTATACATCGAGACGAGTCACCGAAGAATGATGAACTACTTCAATATGTCGGTAACCGAAGTATTATTTCTTGTTCAAACTAGAAATTATTAGTCTTGGTATAATTTTAAGAAGCGAGATATATAATTTGAAACATTTTTATGGGTTAATCAATTAACTTTATAGAAAATAGAGGCAGGCATACACCAGGTTCATTAATTTTAATGAACAGTATTTCCTGCCAACTACTGTCGTGATGTAGGAAGTTAATACTAGTAAGTTCTTGCACCACACGTTTGCCCAGAAACCTAAGTGCAAGTGAATTTTAACCAAGGTTTCTCAACCCAGTTCTCACGCGAAAGTAAAATATACAAATAAATACAGAAATATAAAAAACAAAAACAACTGCCATTGTGTAAAAGTCAGTCACTTTTCTTACTACGTGTTCAAACTAAAGAATACACAACGCGTACATTCGAAAATAGCATAATTGCTCTTCATTATTCAAGAACATTTAAAAGAAGGCCTAAAGTGACATTGACAACAATTTAATTTTAAACAACCTCAATGAATTCACTAAGGTGTTATTTATAATTATAGAATTAACTACACGCATGAAATCATTAATAGAGGAAATAATTTTAAATTCCATAACTGCTGCTGCGTAGTTTCTATTGTATTCAGATTCGGCCTAAATACATTGGCAGCTGCAATATACCAGTATCGGCAAAATTGGTTTGCGAAGAATATTCTTCTTTGGACTTCCAACTTCTCGGAGTAGTCTACTGTAATTGGTCTACTTGAGCAATTTCTTATTGTTCACCCTCCATGAGTATTTTATTCGGTTCTGGTTATATGCTTTTACCAAATTTACTTCTAATCCATTATTATTTTCTTATATTTTCTTTTATAATTTTATCCATGTATTATTTCACCTGACATACAATATTGGATTATCATTTATTCTGAATTATTTATTCTATCATCTCTAGATGCTATTACCACGTTAAACCCTTGGAATAAGAATGCTTGAATGATAACTGTTTCGCTCAGATTGAAACAGATTCATTTTGATGAATAATATCATCACCATCTTAATCATTATCATCATCCCAAAATAAGTGAGCCTTGTCGCTGCCGACATGGCATTCTATTCTCCGCTGTCCTCTTCATATCTCTACAGTCAGTGAAGAGTAGTTATTTTTGCAATTCTTCTAAGATTTTCATTCCAGGTCTCCCTCTTCCTCTTTTCAAACATTTTGCAGTAAAAAATGGTACTTAACAATTCGTGATGTTTGATAATGTATCCAAAAAATTGTTTTTCTGTTCGAAATAGTTTTTAGCTGGGATCTCTTCTCCTTCACTTCTTCTAAAATTACATTATTAGAAATTCTTTGTGTTCAAGAAAACGTGAATATTCTTCGCCACAATCACACCTCAAAAGCTTCCACACGATTCCTGCCCTTTTGTAAAAGTGATAATCCTTTGTGCATATTTATTTATTTATTCAATAGGTTTAGAATCTATTAATATAGATTTTCCTAAAACCATTATACATTATATTTTCTATTCTTATGCTATTTTAATTTTTTTCCATTTTATTTTATTTTTACAATCTTCTAAGTTTAATTTTTTGTTCTTCATTGCCCTCAATATTCCTTGTATCCTTGTTGTTTCCGGTCTACCTCCTTTTCTTCTACCAATAAGTATCCAAGTTAATAATTTCAGTGGAAGCCGTGTTTATTCCATCCTTTGGACATACCCATACCATTGAAGCAGTTTCATGTGTATAAAGTCTAATATTGTGTACTTTATGTTCATGGATTCTCGTATTGTGGCATATCAAGCGCTATTTGTTTCTGATTCTTCTGAAGGCCCTTGATATTCTTGGC
Source organism: Acheta domesticus (assembly GCA_031308135.1). Classification (NCBI taxonomy): domain Eukaryota; kingdom Metazoa; phylum Arthropoda; class Insecta; order Orthoptera; family Gryllidae; genus Acheta; species Acheta domesticus. Next base: position 127,878,837 of record JAHLJT010009355.1, read on the forward strand.
CGCCGCCTTGGAGGGCGTGCGGGTGCTCGGCGGCAGGCCACGCGCGGGGCGGCGCCAGTGGCCCAGTGGCTCTTCTGGGAAAGGGCGGCGCAAGGACGCGCCGCCTCTAATTGGCGATCGCGCGAAAGTCGCGCCGCGCCGCGCCGCGCCGCGCCGCCTGCGCCGCCCTCGTGAGCCGCCATCACGCTCTGGATGAGGGCGGGCACGACGCGGCGCGGCGCGGCGGAGCGGGGAAAAGGCGGGGATCGCGGTGGGGGAGATGAGAGGGGAGGCGGAGCGGGCGATAGCGGGGATAGCAGCGCGGCGGGGCGATTGCGGGGGCGGCGGGGATGGAAGTGGGGCGGTGGACGGTGGCGATGTGGGAGACGGTCAGGGCCGGCGGAGCGGGCGTGGGTGGAGATGACTGCAGGGAGGTGGCGAGACAGTGGCGGGGACCACGGTGGGAAGGGTGGCGAGGTGGATCATGAGGACAGCGACAGGGCAATGAGCAAGGCGATGGAAACGGCATGTGGACGGTGGCGGGAACGGTGGCAGGGATGGTAGCGGGGACGGTGGTGGGGACATTGGCGGGGGAGGTGGCGGAGACGGTGACCTCGACGGTGGAGGGGGTCGGTGTCGGGGACGGCGGCGAGGACGGCGGCGGGGACGGTGGCGGGGACGGCGGCGGGGACGGCGGCGGGGACGGTGGCGGGGACGGTGGCGGGGACGGCGGCGGTAATGGCGGTGGGAACGGTGGCGGAGGCGGCGGCAAGGATGGCAGAGGGGACGGTGGCGCGAATTGTCTATGAGAGCAATGAGTTTCTGTTAATAAATGGACTTAAAACACAAGATGTGTATCAGACGCGTAAGTAATAATCACATAATAACATTTACGATAACCTTCCATTCGGATCAAGTAAGGTGAATTTAAACAAAAGTTTTCACACATTCCGAAATAATTTAGTAAAGTATCATCTATCAAGAAACGAATTCAAATCATTTTGCCGGAAAATCAAGGAAACATGTAAACTAATTACTTGGAGTAATTGTTCCCAAATAAATTCATTTCGTTTTTTCATTTAGTTTCATTTTACTTTCTTTCATACTATATACGTAATATAGAGAAAGTTAACATACTACTTCAGCGAAAAAACGGCGATATTTCAGCAGGAAAATTCGTATTGTAGATCCCTCAAATCGAAAAAGTGGATAAATCTTTGCTATATGTGGTAAACTATTTCGTATAATACACTGTGTGGCCTCAGAATCCACAATTTGTGGGTCCTAGATACCGAAAAATTGTTTTTCGGCAAACCGTCTGTCTGAGAACAACGCTAGCTATACCGTTAGTAGGATGTTTACTTAAATTGATATCCCCCAACGGCCAATCTATCTGGTTGATAACGGTGTCCCTTGAATTTGAAACCGGTTTTAATTATTGGGGTTACTTTACATGAAGACTGAAGAACATCTTCAAATTTTCTCAAAACGTTTTCGTTATAATTTTTACTGGGATAGCGTAAAAGACGCTTAACAATTGGTTCAGGTCTCAGTTTCGTTGGAATGTTTAAATTTGCGAAAATTACAAAAATTCAGAACTTTTTGGTCTGTTCTTAGAACTGCAGTATTGAAGATAGATTTTTTCGTCTGAATAAAAACTGTTCTTCAAAATTAAGTATTATAATGAGGACATTTTTTTCAAAATATGAATCGTTTTAAGTAAATTAGCATTAAACAAAAACAATTTTAAATACAAGATTTTCTCCGAAATCATCTATGAATATTTCTTCAACTTTTTTGTACGGATTGTGCTATATGCTTTGATTAACATTATATAAAAGCCAGTTTTCTCTTTTCTTTTGTTTTAAGTCAATACATAAATATATTTTTTAAATATCTCTCATCGTTAATATTTATGTTACCAGAGATTTTCATATTTTGTTGTATTTGTGAGCAAAAAAATCCTTAACATGTTCTCTTATAAAGTTTCTGGAAAACAATACTTTTCTGTGAAAAAGAGCTCAAAATTCTGCATTTTTGAAATGAAGATTGATTTCTGAAACACGGTATAAAAGTTTCATCTTTAATATTTTTGTACAGATAATGCTAAATGCACTGAATGATACAAATGATATAAATGCCTCTTTGATGTATTCTTTTGTTTATTCAAAAGTTAGACAAAAGTATTTTTTTAAGTATCATTCACGTCGTTCATATTTATAAAACGGCCGTTGTATAAATCATTGCATTTACGAGTAGAAGTTCTTCAAATGAAGTTTTTTGAAAACTCAAAATTTTTCTATGAACTCCAAATCCCGCATTTTCAGAAAAACTCGAACAAAAGTTTCTCAAGAACATCTTTCAATGAAAATTTGCATGTAAGACTGTTGTGCTTATCTGTAACATTTGTAGAAACTGTCAATTATATTCGGGAACCGAAAAATTGAGAAAATATGAAAAACCTTCGTTTTGGCGCCGATGGGAAGAAGTTGGGAAGAGGGTGGGGCAATGCGGAAAAGCTAGCCTGGACTAAAGAGATTGGACAATTAACTAGTGCCAGTTAGGGAAGAGGGCGGGGCAATGCGGAAAAGCTAGCCTGGACCAAAGAGATTAGACAACTAACTAGTGGGAGTCTGTCCCATTCTGTAGCACCACTAGTTTACTGATGTTTTTACTTTCTCCCAACAGAGTAGAGAGAAAGTTATGTAATGCTGAGCAAAAAAAAACGGCGAATTTTCTGCAGAAAGACTCTTATTAAAGGCTCTGATAACGAAAAAATGGATAAATGCAGTTGATAAATTGAAAAAAAAATCGTATATGACGTGGTGTAGGCAGAATCCATGTTTTGTGGGTCCTTGATACCGAATAATCTAATGACGGCAAATCATCTGCCCGTCCGTCTGTCCGCCTGTGAACAACGCTAGATGCTAAACCGTTCAGCCGATTTTCTTCAAAATCGATATTTCCCAATCGATCTGGCTAATGTCGCGGATCCTTGAATTTGAATCCGGTATTTTTATTTTGGGGGTTCTTTACATGAAGCTCCTGCCACATTTTCAATTTTTTTTAAAAAACGGCATCATCGTTTTTTATTATTTTATTTTGTTACATAATGTGAAGGACGTTTAAGGGAATGGTGCAGGTCTCATGTTCGTTAACAACACTGATTTTTTGAAAATTTCAAAAGTTCAAAATTGTTTCGGCGTCTTCCCACATCTAAAATATTAAAGACAGTGTTTTCTCCTTAATGAAATCTGTTCCTTAAAGATAGATTTTGAAATAAGGTCATGTAAATTTTTTTGAAAATTTGAGTATATTTCGCGTAAATTTGCGTGAAAATGCGAGGGAGAAAGTACATACTGTTTTAACACTACTAGTTAAAGCATAATTGGCATCGGAACTATGTCATTCAATTTCGGGAGGGACGTTTCTACAACAGCACATAAATGAATAATATACTTTACGACTGCATGCGTTCGTGAGTGATTTGTGTCAAATTGACAGACAGTGTGGGTTATTATGTTACATGTTACATCGATTACATTGGGAGCCGTGGCTAGCCACCTCAAAACTACACAATTATGAAAGGATGTTTAATCAGTCCCGAAAATTGGTTGGTTCGATTTATATTCAGAAATCAGTTTTCACGCTTATCAATGTCAGCTCCACTTTTTTGACGCTGAATATTGTACTAAATTTCTATTCGCATAAATAATTCATTAATGAGTCAGCAATTATGTATTTTGATGACAAATGCGTATTTAAATACAATATTTTCACCACTAAAAATATAAATACTCACATTCCGCGAGTTTTGTTTAGTAATTTTAAGTATGACAAGAAAGTCAAATTTTTAAAGTTCGCAATGAGTTATCACTTAGTTTAATTGCAATGTAGTACATTTGTATTACAGGATGTTCGTACATTTAACTTATTACGAGGCCTATGTATTGCCCTAAATATATAAATTTTGTTTACGATGGAATGCGTAATGCAACACGAACGCTTATTTCGGACGAAAAAAGTCATTTTCCCTCTAAATCGCAGCCAAACGTAAGAAGCACAGTATTGAGATATAAACAACAAACAAGACAAGCGATCCGCAAGTGCTTTCAAACACGACATTTTCCGGTCACGCGAAATCCCTCCCCATGCAAATACCCCAATTCGAAAAATCGCCTCGACCGAGAAACCGCGTCGAATCACGACGGCGCGCCGCCTCCGTCGCCGCGTGCGTGGGCGAGAGCTCGTGATGGAGGCAGCCCATTACCCGAAACTTAGTACCCGCGGAAGGCCGTCATTAAGGGCGACGTGAACGGCATATCCAATGTGGATCACATTTCACGACGCGATTGGAAATCAATTCCACGCCGTTTCCGCGTGCCGTTCTCCACTCCACACCGATGCTTTGGTCGATTCTTCTTGGAAATTTCCGAAAACCGCAATCGGAAACCGCAACCCCGGTCAATCGACGGCCAACCGATGCACAGTGGTTCAAAATGCCAGAAATGCGGAAATACGTTCGTTATATTATCAGTGCATTGATCGTAATTTGCAGAATTGGCATGTCAGTCCAATTATGTCCAGTAGAGCTTAATGCAAATGAGAAAATGGATTAAAAATAAATTCGTTAATAAATGATGAATTGTAACATTTTAAAGAATTTTAAAAGGTGTACGACATTGACGACAAGACAATATTGGTTAAATCAATTAACCTCTGAACTGAAAAGTAAGCATCCATTCATGGGATGCAAGTAATGGGTTCTATTAATAAGAAGAAGAAGAAAAAGAAGAAGAAGTTCTAATTCTGAAATGTCCTAAATGAATTTATCATAAAAAATTCAACCACACAATTATTAATCAATGGAAGCTATCCCACCTGATGTTATAACTGGTATTTTTTCCAGGACTGATAGTGGTGCACTTAAAATAATTATTTCATTCGCTTTGTCTGCACGTGTTTGACAAATATACTCGGTGTCTCTTGCACAAAAGACACAATAGTCTTTTTATTGGCTTCTGAAATAGTCACCGATGAAGACGGAACATTTGGCAAAATTATTTTGATTGGACCACAGCCTAAGCAATATTATAAAAATAATACTTCATTATGAAGATAACATTTACATTTTTTATAATACTAGTGGACCTGACAATGCTTCGCAATTGCAATGTATTTCATTTCACACGCTACTGTTAATCACGTTTTACGCTAGGCTCTGCAAACATTTTAATAGATAAAAAACTTTATCGTGAGTATGGATTTGTTATATATCTTGGTTTGGACATGCTTGTCAAGTTAAAACGTCATCCCTCAAATTTTTGGCAAGCATTCTCTATGATACTGTCAGATAAATTAGATTGACTTGTCCGAGATAACGTTCAAATAATAATTCCGGCCAATATTTCTCAATCCCAGGCGCAGAACGCAGCGATGATGCGCTTAGTACTTCAGGGTGTGGCGGGTTATCTTCTGTTCAGGGGCGCTTGAGTCAGTATCAACGCATAAAATCATCATCAACGCCCTCATTTTGCGTCCATGTACGATAGAAATCGCACATTCCTATTGTAATATGCTTATATTATTCAAGCAAATGCAATCAATAAGTTGACAAAGATTTTTGCCAATCGAATGAACGGTACGGCAGCTCATCAAATACGAACGAACAAACAAACATTCACTTTTACTATTTCAGACACAATGTAAAAGTGAAAGAGTCCCCCTAGAATATTACCCTACTCATCGCTTTGAGTATTTCAAGTTCTTTCGCAAATCTTCGCGATCTTTCTTCAGTTCGGATTCACTGTGCGTCCTCTCAGCCGAGTTTCGCAATTCCCCACTTGCACTCCGGGGAGCGCTGCGCGGCGCGGACGAGGTTTCCGCTAATATAAGAGAGCGCTCTCTCATTTCCGACATCCCATTTCAATGCTTCGCCGTTACGTGTAATTTTCTGCCTCCGGCACCTGCAAGGTCGCTCAAGGTCATCACGCGGCCGCGCACCGCAAGGAAGTCGTTCGGGAGTAAAAATGTTTGGCGGAGGCGGAGAGGAAGGCAAGGGTCGGTGATTGGGGCATGGTAAGCAATCGAGAAAGGAGACAGTTTGGTAGGTTATCCGTGATTGATATAAAATATGTTTAGGAAAACGTATAGCTTGTAGTTTGTTATTTAATGCATCTCAGGAAGAAGATCTTTATAAAAGAGAAAATACAGATTTACGCTCATCTCATATGATAACATATATCTTTTCGTTTCAATATTATGTCAGTTAACATATTGCAAAGTAGTGTTTCACTTAGTATACTATTACTTAACTAGTACAAATGTGTCGTGTACATATATACGCATATACATCTATACATTATTCTTTGATATTAAAGTACCTTCTGTACTCCTCACGCACTCCATTTCAAAATATGAAAATACGAAAATATTCATATCACCATCACTCTTGAGCTTATTCAAGAAATGAGTTCCCTCGGGTACAGATTATGAACTTGTTTAATCACTGACGATTAGCAGTCGGCATCCATCTGTATTAGATTGTGGAGAGTGGGACTCTTTGTTGAAAAGAATAGGCTGAATGTGAGGAGACCACTTACGCCAGGCAATGGAAGTTGTAGCAGTTTAAGTAAATCTGGGAAAGTGACTTTGATGACTAGAAACAGAACTAATCAGAATGAAAGAAATAAGAACAATGTAACCAGGAAGGCTATTAAACACGAAAATAAGTCAACAAGAAATCCCAAATAAAGTAACAAACATTTACAATAGTTACAGACCAGTAGAGATCTTGGAAACTCTAAATACACATTTTCAAAACTACATCGTGAAGTTTTGATAATGTGATTAAAATTGAATATATTAGCGTGAACAAACTACATACATAATAATTACTGATTATGCTCTTAATGCTATTATATGAATAACGAGTTTTCGTGTCGATAATAATTTCTCTTGATTTACTGTAACTATTCAACAACCGGAAAAAAATAATTAAAACACTAAAATCACCACTTGAATGATAAGTGCTCCCAATTACGAAAAAACTTTTCTGTAAGCACATCAATTCCATATTAACGATCCAAGAGATGTTGCTCGTGAACTTACCGTTTAACCATTTCTTCTCAACGTAGGCACTCAAACGTAACGAGATGCTAGAGATGCTGGCAGACTGCAACACAACGGAGGTAGATATTAGGAAATTATGTGGAACGTTCGATGCAAATAAGTACAATTTATTCCCTTGAAAGAAAAAAAAATAGTTGGAGAGAGAGACCGAATAGACCTTCAAACACCTTATTATAATATTCATTAAACTCATAAATTTTATGTTGCACAAGATTCACTTTGTAGCAACAAGTTCTGTCTCAGAAAAAGGTAAGATGAAAGTCTAACGATCGCATTAGAAATGCCAGAAGCATTTTGGAGTGTAAATGTCAAACAAATAATTTGTCATGTCAAGAGCAAACCTAATTAGATATATTGTTAAAATTATTACATTGTTACCATTGTAAATACATTATTATTATTATTATTTAAAATAGAAAAAATTGATGGCATTTGCAACAGCTCACTGATGAGATGAGGTGAGGGGCTCTAGGGGCTTCAGCCGAATCAGAAAATCTTGTTCGATAAGTTACGTAACATCTTATCTTAAAATGTTAATACAAACATTACTAAAAGTTTTCTGGAAATTATTGTTTTTTAACACTTAATTAATAAATAAGCAAATAAAAATTCGTTTTAAATGCACTGTCGTAAATGCAAACTTCATTATAAAAACTATTGAGTGAACTTGACACTACAGCGACAAAATTCTTACTTGCGCCATTGGGCATTAGTAATACATGTGTATAATAAAAATCTAAATATGTCCCGGAAGAAAGTGGGTAATTTTCCATGCACAAATATCCTTCCGATGAAACTTTGTACACTAAAAAGTTTTCCAATTGAATGTGTATCATTACCGCTAAAAGACACTACAACTACAACTACTTAGTGACGATAAGTCACGTAAGGATGGGAATGAAGAAGGTTCCAGGGCGATGCATAGCTGTAGATCCCTATCATCCCCAACACAAAAGCAAATATACATTCCCAAGGAGGGATTAAAACATGTAACATTTTCAGCAGAGATAGTTAGGCTCCCACAACCCGGTTATACGTATTGACGGTAAAAGTATTCTTAGTAGATAACATTGGTTCAATCTTTTCTGTTAGAACGCTGTACCTTCTTATAACTTCTAACAAACATTCTCTTAATGAAATACTTTGGAAAATATTTAGTGATGATAGAAACTAAAATTACGGTTAGAAATAAAGGGCTTCAGATCATCACATTTCGGTCTTTTTTGACATTTTATTGTAATATGAAGTTAAAAAGATTTCTCTCTCACTTAATGCGTGTCGTATACCAGCATTAATGGAAGTTGTTGAGATATTGACACAGCACATCAACAACCGGCAGAAGAACCCGAAAGTAAACAATTTACGTAACTTTCGTAGGCGCAATATTCACTTCCAAAGAGCAAATGAGAAACGTGGCAAGGAAAATGTGTTACGTATCAGCAAACAGGCAGCGGAATGGAAGTAAGTAAAACACGGAATAATAATCAACTTTCGAATTTATCGCCAACTTCCTTTTTTTATAGCATGTAAAAAGTTGAACTATGTATTTGACACTTCATTATTTGATACATTTACTTCAAAACTATCTAGCATTTGACACCAGTATTAGTGACCACAAATATAAGCCACACCCTCAAAATTGAACTTCCTATTGACAAATACTGTTTCACATTCCAAATACGGATCTATTATGATTAAATACTAAACTGATACCTTATCTATAAACGTATAGCACTATTATATTTATTATTAATTCTGCAATTTAGTTTATTATTAGATTTGTTTTGAATTAAAGATTTTTGAGATTTTTGGCGAATGTTTTTGAGATTCTTACTTTGGTGTATACAGAGGGGATTATTCTCTAATATGCGACTGTTTTATCAAACGAAAGCGTAAAATGTTTAACTATCGAAGACGATGTCAACTGTTCAAATTCAAGCTCATAGTTATACATCGCTTTTCAGTTGTTAGTAATAAAATAATTTTTGAGAAAAAAATTAAGGATATGAAACATTTGTATTTGAAAAGCAAACAAATTATCAATTATTCTGCTGATTCATTTTTATTTCTAAGTTTCGACCAACAAATGTCCATCAAATTACTTACGGAATTAACTCTGCAAAGAAAAATTTCTATGTCGAGGATATACTTTAAGTTTGAGAGGTTTTCTATATAATCCAATCGCATTGACAAATTCTCCGTTAACTAAAATTCTCTTTAAGAAAGTATTCGGTCCCTCGTGTTTCGTTACAATAGGTTTCCACTGTTATTAAATTGAGTTCAAAAGTCATTTGCGCCCTTTACTTGGTTTTAATTTAAAGGCTTTTTTCACATTAATTGCAATTTTAGATATTTATATAAAAAGCTACTAATTTGTTTGAAAGAATATTTATCTATGTTTTGAGAAAAGTATTGTTATGAACAAGCTGCGTATTTATGGGCACGAAAAACTAGAGAAATACGCAGGCAAAATAGGCATTTAAATGTAAAATAGGCACTTAAAAATGTAAAATAGGCATTTAAAAAGGTATTATATTTGTTTCTTATCTGCAAATATGCAAAATGTAGGCATTTATACACAAAATAGGCATTTAGTAGTGAAATAAGCATTTATAGGCACTATAAAATTCACATATAATACTCGTAATGCCTGGAAATGAATAAGTAACGTAAAAGATTGCGTTTTCCATTGAAAGAAAAAATAGGCAAATGGGTAAAAATCCGCAGCTTAGTTATGAATTCACAAATACTCCAACTCTTTACGCATAATCTCTGTCAGAAAGCACTCACAAAAGCACATACATAAAGCACCGAGCGCTTGTAATAGTTATTAACGATACGTATGGTAAAAGTGACATTTTATTTTGTGAATAGGAATGGTTGTGACACGAGAGCGATAAGCCGAGTGTGGCAATCTTGTGAGCAAACCTCCATGTGTGTAATACACTACTTTTGAAGCAATCTTGCTGACTTTTATTTTATTTTAATTCCATTGTACAAATTACTTAATGATACATTAAAGTCAGTAGTAGTTGATACTGCCAGTCGACAGTAAATTGTTTTTCTTTGTTGTATTTACAGATTTATCTGACCACTTAAGCCTCGTCTCACTTTCAGCAGTAGTGCTAAAAATTGAACTTTTATCACGCTATTCATGTGCTGAAAGAATGTCGCTAGACAGCTACTTGTTGCTTTTACAAGTGGCTGTCTAAAAAACTATTTACTCCACCCACTTGCCCCCCCCCCCAAAAAAAACCTGTCGATATCCTAGTGACGACGATGCCGCACGCGACGAAGGATATCCCGTTCGTCGGCACCGGAAGGCAATTCGCGACAGAAGGACGCGGCATTGGCAGTGAAAGGCAGCGCGCCGGCGCCGGCGGCAGCGAGGCGTGTGGGCAGGTTGGCCGCTAGGGCCCGCCAGCGTCGGCGGCTGCGGCGGCGCGGCGCGGCGAGGCGAGGCGGGGGCTCCATTCTGTAATCCGCGTCCGCGGGGCAGGTGGGGGCGGGGTGGGGGTGGAGAGGGGAAGGGAGGGGAGGGGGGCCACGCGAGGGGGAGGCGCGGGCGCGCGCAGGCGCCGCCGCCGCCGCCGCCGTTTTCTCCGCGCGTCGCCCCGCGAAGCACGAGGCTGCGCGACGTTGCTGCGCGTGTTGCGTACTCGCCGCCCGCTCGCCGCGCAGAATCGCACGCGCGTGTTGGTGAAGCCGCGATGCCTGCGCAGATCCGCAGAGGTGTTCGTGGTTCGGAACGGGACGCGTCGGCGGGTTGAAAGTGTGTGCCGGTTGCGTGAGATTTATTCAGTGCTCCGTGGAGTTGGTCAGTGCTTTTTTGTTGTTTTTTTTGTTGCTGGATGGTGCTCTAAACATCAAACTAGTTTTGTCGCTTGGTGTTGAAAAACCAACTATAGTGTTCGTTGAAACATCATACAGTTCGGATCATACGTGAATCGTAGTTCGGGTTTGTTTTTATGGATTCGATCACGAGGTACCTGATAGAAACTAATACTATAAAGTGCTCGGAACGTATGGTAAGCTCAATAACGTGTAGATTTGCTAGTCGACAGAATAATTGGTTAAATTGTTGAATAGTTTACATCGTGACGTCGCGCGTTGTTTTCAAAAAAGTTCCATGTGTTTTCGAATACACCTGAAGCAACAGCACGACAATAAGGCTGTGGTGTGTGGTTACAACTTTCACATTAATGCGGTGCTGACAGAAATTTTGTGCCAATGGACATGTGTCAGTAAGTGGAACGTTTATAAAGATTAAACGTTTGTTGCACGACCCATATCGACATACACCTAGTATACTTTCTAACGTTGTGAGTGCTTAGTGTTACAGCAATTTTGTTCACATACGACGGGGACTGTTTAGTCTGACACCAACCAATGCTAACAGAAAGTATGTGTGGCAATTCGCTAAAATGTTAGGTCGCAGAATGGAATGTACCAACTGACGTTTGACGACAAACAAGCTGATTTGAAACAAGTATTATCAATTGACCTATTTCAATGATAGGATATCAAACACTTCATCAAAACACAGTGTTAAAAACCGCATAATTATGATCGCGAACAGTTCACAGCGAGAGACATGCCTCCGCTCAGTGCTACCCAGATAGGACCACCCAGCGTGTCGGGTCGTGTGCGTCTCGGTTTTCGTGAGTGCGTGTGTGCGTGAGCGCACGCGTGTCGGCCTCATGGTGGTCATCCTGATCCTGTCCCCCAACTCCTCCAGCATCCTCAGCGATGACGGCTACGTCACCAACACCACTACAGTGTCGTGTTCCTCTGGTTCGCAGGCGACGCCCGAGGGGACCTACGCCACCACCAAAGAAGGTGAGTGCTTTGATGGGCTGCTCCGGGGCGGACAGGTGCTGCCAAAGCGTAAGTTATGGAACACAATAATTCAGTAAACCCTCATTAACACGAATACCAAGGGACCGAAATAATCGGAGTTCGTGTTATAAAAATTCGTATTAACCAAGTATTGCAAATGTCCGTATTACCGTAATCCCTTACTGCGATCGACGTTTTGTCCGTGTTCAGGCAAAATTCGTGTTAAGAGCATTCGTGTTAACGAGGGTTTACTGTATTATTTTTCTCTTATAATGAATATATGTGTCTGTTGTATTGATTATTTATTGTAATGGTTTATTGATCTTAATAAACAGACTCGTTAATGTTTTATAACAATTTATTTATTGTTATACATTATTGACATTTACGCCCTATTTGGGATCATTTCAAAAAAAATATAGTGTCGAGGTTTGTTGGCATGACCAGTTGTCCGGATGAAGTTTACGAGTTGACCAGTTTTTTACACCAAGTGACAATTTTGATTGAAATGCTCTTTATCTACGATGTCAACAAACCTGGTCATTATATCATTATATTTTTTGAAAAAGACCTTAAATAGAGTTGAAACGGCAATAATGTAAAACAAGAAATAAATTGTTATAAAAACTACCGAATCTATTTATTAAGGTCAATAAATCATTACAATAGATAAACTATTTTTCTCTCTCATCTAGCATTGTTATCATATCACCATTAACTTAAATATTGTATACTGATAACATTATAAAACCTTAAGTAATTATTTGATCCATTCATTGATTCATTTAATACCACGCAAATGGAATTCGCAAAGCTTCTCAAGACCCTGATGCAATTACAGTTTGTAAATGAAAATGTATTTTACATTCATTTAATAGAAGCGGTAAGCAATGTGGGAGATGTTCGTCGGCATTTCAATTGTTGTAACTTGCTTCAAGATTTCTGCGTTCTATATTTTCATTCTGTATTAGAAGAAAAAAATTTTTTTTCAAAAGAAAGAGCTATACTGTCTCATCAATGAAGTTTATTCATTTCATTTTCTTCTTATTTCATGCAATATCCATCAGCATGTGCACTACAGAATTTTGACGTATTTAATTTCATTCGCATATTATCAGTGAGGATTATAATGTGTCTATATAATTTATACAAATGAACAAACTAGTACGTAGCACTCGAAAACTAGATTATGTGTGGTTTCGTTATTTGACATTGCGATTCGTATCGTTATTGTGGGTTACTGACGTCTAACGTGCGGACTATGCTTCTCAGACGGTATCACCGCTAACGATGAACGGAATCAAAGATCCCTTCAGCACCAGCCGGCCTCCGCGTGGCCCAATCAAAGGGGGCCAGGTGGCCCACGCCTTGTCCTGACTGGAGCGACCTTGCCGCATCACCACGCCCCCTCAATTAGCAGTCGTCGCCTGCAACGCGACCTATTTAGCTCACCCGATGCCACCAAGGACGCGTTGCGTCGATCCCGGCTCCTAACCAGTTGCTTTTCGTGCGCAAGCGCTGTTAGAATGTTGTCTTAATGACCAGGAATCTCGCACATAACCGCTACCTTAAAAAATCTCGAAAGAGTCGACAAATATTAGATTTTAAACTACGCATTACATTATTTTTGTATTTTACAGTCACGTTTGCTTAAGCAAGCTGAAACACATGCACTTAACATTTATTAATCACGTTGACATTTGTTTTATACACACACACACACATATATATATATATATATATATATATATATATATATAATTTTGTTTATTTACAATGGTGAGCATGCAAAGAAATATTTCCACTCTATATTCAAAACCTTCAGGTAAATTCAAAAGACTTTCTAGTAACCCACACGTAATATAATAGATCGTGACACGGAATTTCAATTTAATAAAATAAGCGAGTTATTTTCCCATTATATCTCTAAAACACGAAACGAGGTTCAGACCTTCAATTTAAGTTTAGAAATAATGATATACAGAAAATGGTTACACTGCCTTGACCTTCACAAATGAAAATTCTGATGACAGAACGTCATTATGAACCATAAGTAAGCAGAATTGTTAGTGTGTTTGAATTGAGAAACATACAACAAACAACAAATAGAACAATTGGTCTTGAACGAATACTTCATATCAGGATAGCGATAAAGCCAAAGCTTAGATTACATTGTACTACAACTTGAAAATCTTTCAAGAAGCAAGAATAATTAAATTGAAATTTATGACGGTATTTTCATTAGACTTGATTTACTTCAGAATTATGTACGAAATACTCTTCTAAATAAGAAATGCAAAAAAATAATTAACTCTAATGACACGCGAGTACCACAACTATTTTCGTATTAACTTAGAATTTCACAACTTTTCAAACGAAAAAAATATAGAGTTCGCCTGAAATTACGGCACGATTCATGAATGATTCAGAGCAAACCAGAGGGCGGTTACTTGAAGACTCCCTTCCTAGGTCAGTGACAACGGAATCCGATTTAAACCTTTCCCCGCCTCCCACATTGACGCCATTATCGCCAGCGGCGGCGCTCTGAACGCGATCTGTGGCTTCCGCCGGAAACAGACCGCCGCCCCCGCCCCCACCTCCGCCTCCGCGCCGCCCTGGCAGAACCGCAGTGTAAACAATTGCCGGGTGGAACCGCGGTGGTTCTGGTCTGAATCACTCAGCGCCGCCGCGGGTGCTAGGACCGTTGTATCTAGATAATTGGGGGCCTCGTGTTTTAGTGTCCCCTACGCAATTACTGTGTTCGTTTACGTGTCGCTAACCAACGAAAAATAAGCGCTGCCTCCGTGTCCTGTCGTCGGTGACGGAACTGATTTCATCGTGTTTGGGAACAGGCTGACGGATATTTGTGTATGAGCACGTATCATGCAAAATATTCTTTTGTGAAATGTGGTATTTGTGAAATCTATGATTAAAGGGCAAACTAGTCTACGTGTGTAAACTGAAAAATTCCATATAAGCAAAACTACAAACAATTCTACAAATTCTTCTAACATCATTAAAATACATTGTAAAATATTCTTAGATAATTTGGAAATATTTGCGATTTGTGTAAAAAAGAATGAATGAGACATTTACGACAAATATGTCTTGTAAATCGTTTTGAAAACATCAAAGGACTTGACTGAAATTTTGTTCAAGAAAATTACTACAGGCATAACATTTTGGGCATGTCAGATTGTGGCCACCTCAAGTGAGTTTTGATTGCAATTTACTAGCACTCAGAGGAATATCTTCACCTAACTAAGACTATTAACATGTATTAGACATAAGACATTTTCTAATTAATTTTTTTAAATATCATTTTAAGTGACATTTAAAATGAAACTTTGTTTATGACATTTTAGGATAATTTCCCTTAAATTATGTATCAAATCACACATTATATTGGATTTAGCAACCAGAACCTAATTTTATGCCGAAGTGATTCATACATTGGTAGTTCCTAACGTCGCGGTTTGATGACTCTTCCTTGATAAGTATGCACGTACACGAGCAGCAGGCTCGCCATTTAGTGTCGTCACCGGAAGTGCAAAGGAGGCGTTTCTGCAAGCGCCGTCAGTTGCGCCAGCGACGTGCGACACTCAAGGCTACTTCCGCACCAGGAGAAACAGAACGAGAAGAAAGAGGAGGTAAAAATGGGGCAAGACGAAGAAGTAAATCTAGCGGAACAGGATGAGGAAGCGTGAAAAAGCACTCGGCAGCAGAAGACGCTAGGGAATATGAAAGATGGTGGTGGAAGGGGACGAAGCCGGAAGAGAGTAAAGGTAGAAGAAGAGAATGGGAGGAAACGGAAAATTACGGCAGAGCGAAATCAAAGAGAATCTGAGAGCTATGAATAAGAGAGCGAAATAGGAGTAGTACAAGGACAATCAGGAAACAAAGAGGAATATTGTGAGATGTAGAATAGGGATACAAAGACGAGGGAAATACGAGAAAGAAAGGGGAAAGAAAGAAAATAAGTGTGGGGAAGAAACAAATCTTTCATTGTCAGAAGTTAATAGAATAGAACAAGAGATGTAAGAAGAAGCGGAAAATAGCAGAGTACGGAATGTCATGGGAGCGAAAGGAAGAGTACGGTAGAGACCAGAGAAAGAAGAGAAGCGGATGAGAGGTGAACAGAAAAGGGCTGTAGAGAGCGAAAAATGATAAAACAGTGCACGCAACGATAAAAGAGGAAGAGATAAATAGGAAGCGGACAAGAGTAAATAAAAGTGGACAGTAATGGTTGGAAGAGAGAGAGAGAGACACAGCACGCGCGTTAGAGGTAGACGACACAGCGACGAGGAGTCTTCTGCGAGAAAACAGCACGTGTTTTCCCCCGCTTTGATGACACGTCCCTCTGACTCTTCTCCATCCACGAGGACTCTTTAAGAGTAATTACACCTTTCTTCTTGCTGATGTGCTATGGTGGCTGGTCTCGGTGCTACCTTCCTTCCTGGATACACGAAAATACTGCGGATGTAGTATTATTTTACGCGAGCACTGAGGATTACTGCGATTTAAAGTAAGATATTATTGTGAAATTAACTTCCTAATATATGAGATGCAGGACGATAGCGACAAAAGTATTTAAAATAGTTATTGTTATTTGCAATATGGTTGAAACTTCCGCAACACATGACTATATCAGTTGGGAATTTGGGAATGCAACCATCTTTCGTACTAACATTCACGACGGGATGGCTAAGTTATCTTCTTTCAGAAACCACATTTCTCCCAGTTATTACATGTCCGTAATTTATAATCATTATACACTCATTAAATTAATACTGGCAAGGCTTTCAACATTGTTCTAGAATCTACAGCCTGGTTCAAGAAAGTTTCAGTTTTGTCAATATGTTTTCTTTGTTTTAATAGGAGAATGGTTAATTATTGTCCTTTATGCGTGTAATACTATAAAGTTGCGGAGCCTGATTATAAGTATTTGTTTGAGGTGTGAGGAAAATTAAGGATAATTTCACGTGGTATTATTACCCATTGTGTTCCCTTCTCTCGTGGACAAGAGATATCTTGCGATGGCAATTTTTATTGTTTCCGAGATATGGTCATTTGAAAAGTTAAGACTGGTAAGAAATTTGATATTGCGCAGATCGAGTATAGATGGAATCAGCAGTAATACGCTTCTTAAAGGATTATATTCACAGACATCAAATTATGAACTGACACTCGAAAGCTAATTTAAACAGCGCATTATAACCTCTAAAAATATTTACAGGAATTCTGAACAAAACTTGAAGAACCCAGAAAATGATAAATAGAAGTTGACATTGTCAAAATTTTCCAAATTAAAAAAAGATTTAATCCATTATTTAGTTTACATTTACCATTTAACCATCTCGTTCACAACTTCGGTGTTGGATAATAAGCTCATTTCATCAATTTACGGATGTACTGTGGCTCTAATCTAATGAATATAACAGACAGATCTTACGACATGAATGCGGATATCTTGACCAAAGACGTCGACAAAAATACTTAAAGTCGTCATATGCTATCGATAAGGATGTTGGTATAAATGTTGTATTTTTGTGCACACACGAAAGGGGGGGATTTATTGGTAGACATGTTATGCGATAGGTTTCGTGTATCACCTTAATGAGTTATACAAAGAGAAACAAAGAAGTGTTGTTGACAGTAACCATGTTGTAGTTTCCTGACCGAAATAAAACGAAGTATCTCCTCACAAAAACCGTTGAATTTTATTGTATCAGAGTTGCAGTTTATCGGTAAATTGATAAACTGAGCTTGTTCTACAACATTCGGAACGAAAAAAAAAAGGTCTGGTCCTGTATCACGCAGAGGCGGGCAAGGCCGGGCATCACTACGCGCAGTTGCAGCAGCGGAAGCGCTAGCGCGCAGGGTCTCTGCGCCTGGGTAACTGCGCGCGCAGCCATTTAACCTCCGGGGCGCCGGGGGCGGAGGGCGCCGCGCAGAATCCGCAGGAGGAAATTTAGGGCCTCGCGAACGCCATCCTCTTGCGGCGCTCTCGCCACGCACCAAGACGTGACACGCACCAAGACGTGGCACGCACCAAGACGTGGCACGCACCAAGACGTGGCACGCACCAAGACGTGGCACGCACCAAGACGTGGCACGCACCAAGACGTGGCACGCACCAAGACGTGGCACGCACCAAGACGTGGCACGCACCAAGACGTGGCACGCACCAAGACGTGGCACGCACCAAGACGTGGCACGCACCAAGACGTGGCACGCACCAAGACGTGGCACGCACCAAGACGGGGCACGCACCAAGACGTGGCACGCACCAAGACGTGGCACGCACCAAGACGTGGCACGCACCAAGACGTGGCACGCACCAAGACGTGGCACGCACCAAGACGTGGCACGCACCAAGACGGGGCACGCACCAAGACGTGGCACGCACCAAGACGTGGCACGCACCAAGACGTGGCACGCACCAAGACGTGGCACGCACCAACACGTGGCACGCACCAAGACGGGGCACGCACCAAGACGTGGCACGCACCAAGACGTGGCACGCACCAAGACGTGGCACGCACCAAGACGTGGCACGCACCAAGACGTGGCACGCACCAAGACGTGGCACGCACCAAGACGTGGCACGCACCAAGACGTGGCACGCACCAAGACGGGGCACGCACCAAGACGTGGCACGCACCAAGATGTGGCACGCACCAACACGTGGCACGCACCAAGACGTGGCACGCACCAAGACGTGGCACGCACCAAGACGTGGCACGCACCAAGACGGGGCACGCACCAAGACGTGGCACGCACCAAGACGTGGCACGCACCAAGACGTGGCACGCACCAAGACGTGGCACGCACCAAGACGTGGCACGCACCAAGACGTGGCACGCACCAAGACGTGGCACGCACCAAGACGTGGCACGCACCAACACGTGGCACGCACCAAGACGTGGCACGCACCAAGACGTGGCACGCACCAAGACGTGGCACGCACCAACACGTGGCACGCACCAAGACGGGGCACGCACCAAGACGTGGCACGCACCAAGACGTGGCACGCACCAAGACGGGGCACGCACCAAGACGTGGCACGCACCAAGACGTGGCACGCACCAACACGTGGCACGCACCAACACATGGCACGCACCAAGACGTGGCACGCACCAAGACGTGGCACGCACCAAGACGTGGCACGCACCAAGACGTGGCACGCACCAAGACGTGGCACGCACCAAGACGTGGCACGCACCAAGACGTGGCACGCACCAAGACGTGGCACGCACCAAGACGTGGCACGCACCAAGACGTGGCACGCACCAAGACGTGGCACGCACCAAGACGTGGCACGCACCAAGACGTGGCACGCACCAAGACGTGGCACGCACCAAGACGTGGCACGCACCAAGACGTGGCACGCACCAACACGTGGCACGCACCAAGACGGGGCACGCACCAAGACGTGGCACGCACCAAGACGTGGCACGCACCAAGACGTGGCACGCACCAAGACGTGGCACGCACCAAGACGGGGCATGCACCAAGACGTGGCACGCACCAAGACGTGGCACGCACCAAGACGGGGCACGCACCAAGACGTGGCACGCACCAAGACGTGGCACGCACCAAGACGTGGCACGCACCAAGACGTGGCACGCACCAACACGTGGCACGCACCAACACGTGGCACGCACCAACACGTGGCACGCACCAACACGTGGCACGCACCAAGACGGGGCACGCACCAAGACGTGGCACGCACCAAGACGTGGCACGCACCAAGACGTGGCTCGCACCATGACGTGGCACGCACCAAGACGTGGCGCGCACCAAGACGTGGCGCGCACCAAGACGTGGTGCGCACCAAGACGTGGCACGCACCAAGACGTGGCACGCACCAAGACGTGGCGCGCACCAAGACGTGGCACGCACCAAGACGTGGCACGCACCAAGACGTGACGCGCACCAAGACGTGGCACGCACCAAGACGTGGCACGCACCAAGACGTGGCACGCACCAAGACGGGGCACGCACCAAGACGGGGCACGCACCAAGACGTGGCACGCACCAAGTCGTGGAACGCACCAAGACGTGGCACGCAACAAGACGTGGCACGCACCAAGACGTGGCACGCACCGCACGGCAGGCGGATTCCGTTCGGAAAGTATTTGTTCTCAAAGGATGGAAATTGGTCGTGTATTTTACATCTATTATAGATTTCGCTGGTGTCTGCTTCAGGCTCTCTTGATACCAGATACAATATGATACCAGATACAAAATAATTTGTTCTCACAGGATGGAAATTGGTCGTGTATTTTACATTTATTATAGATTTCGCTGGTGTCTACTTCAGGCTCCCTTGATACCAGATACAATCATATTTATTAATTTCACGTTTATACTTGCAGTAAAGAAGCCGCCGGGAGTAGGCTTGTAAGCAAGCCTGGGTCGAATACACGCGTGCGGAACTAATCCAATGGCAGTGTCTGTGCAAAATGACTGGTATGATGACTAAAAATGCTTGCAGTATGATTGGTTTAAGGTTTGTGGAAATAAACATAGTTCACATCAATCTATATCCTTTTCTGAGAATTAAATTAGATGGTTTACAATCAATATTTCTCAACTTACAAACAACCTTGCTAGATATATGTTGTTTGTTTCACGATCCACAGTTAGCCCCTACAGAAGAACAACTGCGCCGAACCACATTAGAATGACTCTAATTTTGTTAGAATTTAATTATTTCATTTTGGGGTTTAAGAGCCCTTCGACTGCTGAAGTCATTTAGACCCGTCATTTATTTAAGGAATGGTGACACAAAAAATTGATGTAGTTAATGATACTGGTGCAATGGCGGAATGTCAAACAGAGGAAAGGAAAGAATCTCGAGAATACCTGCCGAAATATCGCTTTGTTTTCACCCCCAAATGCCAAATGGATAGGCTGGGGTTTGATCCGGTGCACCAGGAGACGGAAAGCGTTAGCCATTACATCACGGGCGTCCAACTTTGTCTGAAGCAATTGGCGTTTATACTTTCCGATTGAAGACTAGAAGATAACAGAAAAAAAAACGACATAATAAATCATATCATTTGTATCAACATTCATCATCTAATAACTACTCCGAACCAACAATCAGAGCTATTTAATGGTTGATTGCCAATGCCCCGTCAAAGACACGCCACTAATAAGAAGCACATGTCGCGCCGGTATCCCGGAGTGCATCTATCACCGGGGCTCTACTCATTACACGAGAAGCGGGGGAGAGCAAAAATGTCGCGGCCGAGCGCACAGATCGAGATCCCCGCCCCGGGGCTGTATCGACTAATGCATTTGCCTCGCAGCCCATTACGCCGCCGCGGGGCCGCACAGATAGCGCTGGCAGCGCTGCCTTCCGGGAAGGGCGCATGCGCACGGGGCCTGGTTCCGTTCGGCGCCACCGCCGCCGCCGCCGCCGAGGTCGCGCAGATGGGCCGATATCGGGGCGCGTTTGCATAGTACAAGCGACGGGAATGCGGAGAGCAGCAGTGCGAGAGCCAAGCGCCGAGCAGAAGTAGTCGCCCATTATACTCTCGTTAGATTGAGGTTGACGGAGATAAAACGGTAATTCAGGATAGGTCGGTTTGGATAGGAATTACGGCGTGATGTAGTATAACAAATAGGTACCGATGAAGCATTAATATTCGAACGTTATCGATCAATCGCATAATGAGAGATTTCTACAGATTCATTTTATCTACATTTTATTTTAAAATTGAGGAAGTGAGCCTAGTATAATAATTTCTATGCAGCATCAGAATTGTATTATCTTACTCCGGTCAATGCAGTGTATGCCTTAAATATTCTTCTATTGAATGGTACCCCAAAAATTACAGAAAATAAAACATTTTTTTTCACAATATGATTAGAAATTCGGTGGTTCAGATTAGATGATTAGAAAATTCAGATATTTTGTGGTACGCCAATAACATGAATTAAGAAATAATCGAACCACATTAATAATAATAATAATAATAATAATAATAATAATCATTGTGTTGTGGTTTGATTATTTCTTACGTCAAACGACTACCAATAACAAATTTGGTACAGAGAAATTCAACTAATAATGGGAACAGCAAGTCGCAGTTTGTTCGCATCGGGAATACACGACCCGAACGCTTTTTCTAAAAGAACTCGCGCAGATCCGCGAGTCTTCATCCCAGCGCAGCGGCGCAGGAGGGCGCGGCGTGGCGTGGCGGAGCGCGCGAGTCGGAAGCGGCGGCGGCGGCGGCGTCGCCGGCGAGCGGTTGCGACAGCGCGCGCGGGAAAAAAACACCCGCGGCGAAGAATGGCGCCCGGGAAAACGCGCCGCGATGAAGATCGCGCGCCGCAGCGGCTCCGCGTGGGAAGCCACACGCGCGCCGCCCGTCCCCGCCCCCCCTGCTCCCCCCCCGCACCGCCAGACCGCTCGGTTGCTCCGGGCAGCGCGCCGCGGTTCTTTCGTCCTCGCTGCCGCCAGCAGTGCGTCGAATCGGTAGGGCATCAAGTCACTACAGAACCTCTAACCGAGAGGTCCCACCAGGAGAGATGGCTCAGGGCATCAACCTGATGTCACTGCAGTGTCTCTGACAGGGAGGTCCTAGGTTTGACTCCCGACGGCGGCAGGATTTCCGACACTAGCTTGTCAGCTAGGAATTCCGCTGTCGAATTCAGTCGCTGTCTGGAGAAGAGTTCTAGCAGCCGGTTGCTCTGATCGGTAGTTTTCTGTGGTTTCTCCGATCAACACCAGGTGAATGCCGGAGCAGTACCCTAACAAACGGGCCACGGACCGCGCGCGAACTTTCCTTCCTCTTCCTTGTCCTATTCTCTCCTCTTACACACACAAACATACACTACACTACCACACATGACGGGAGACCGGTAGGGAGCTTACAGCTTGTCCCGGCTAGGGTGGTGCCCCGCTAGTTGGAGATACCTTAAAGTAGACTTCCTATCACGTTTATCTTCTTTGCAGAGTTTAATCCCCATTTCGTTTAGTTAACTTTGTTCATTGTTATTGTCTTATTTTTTCCACTTCCTCTCATTTATAAGCTGAACTCATTTCCTTCCACTGGCATCTTGAACTTCCATATCACGATCGCAAGGGCTTCCTAAAGATTCTTAATTCTTGTCGGCTGCGGTAGCTCAGCAGCCACACTTTTCATTCTACAGCATCATTGTCCAGGAGGTTCTAAGTTTTGAGTTCTGATGGTGAAGGAACTTTTACGTTCGATAGTTCGAATTTAACCACTGTCAATTGGTTTCATCGATTAATACCTGGTGAATTGCCTAACAAACGAACCATGGGTCTCACGCGATCTTTTCTTCCTCATCCTTCACGTCTCCTCTCCTTCACATACACACACGCGTATCCTTACCTGCACTACATTACCACGCATGTCGGGAGACCAGGCGGGATCTTAGAGCTTGATCCGTTTGAGAAGAAACATGGAGGGGAAAACCCAGCCAACTGTCGTATATGTCGGCACCAGATCTCATGTTCTAGCATGGAACACGTCCAACTCTTAGGACACAACACGCACCACACTTACGGGAGGCGTACCGTACGTAGTTTACGCTCCTTAAATCAATCACGCACTCACACATTCGATAGTGAGTGGAACATAGTTCCATCTCCGTTCCCAGTTCCCGCGTGCGTTCGTTCGTCTCCGAAATCCGCGGCGTCTCGCATGGCCTCGCGCGGGGCGCGGGGTCACGTGGCGCGGAACAGTCGCGCGGCGCCGCGCGCGGACGCAGATGTGGATCGCGAGCGGAACCGTTAAGCAACCGCGTGACTGGGGAGCAGTTACGACGCCGGAGCCGCGAAGGCAGCCGCAGAAGCGCCTGTTCCTGGGATCCCTGGGAAAAAAAACTCCTCTGGATATATTCTAGTAATGGAAGTAGTTCACGGAGCAAAGTGTCTCTTGGCTCTGAGTTAATCATGAGGTTCAAATACTGCGCAAGAAAAGTCTCCGTACTGCGCCGAATCAGGACCTCTTATTAAAACCTGCATTTATGTTGGTAGCAACCAGATCACTGAGAAACAAGTGAAGGGAACAACACTTCCATCTATTATGATTGTGATGAATACGAAATTTACGTTTTCAAGTTGCGGCTCTTACTACCAACATAATTTCTGTTGCAAGCACTCTTACCAGAGAGGTTCCATTGCGGAGAGGCATTCACGGCGCGTTATATCATCTGCTAAATTGTTAAAATTTTGTTCCAACCGCACGAGAGTGATATTTTAAGTGTGTTATATAAGAATGGTCAGCGAATGCTCCAAAATGGTATTGCGTTGAACCAAGCATGTCGGGAGATACAACGTGTCTCGGAATTGATCAGAACAGAATCTCAGCTGGGTGAGTGGTCAAAATTATTTCACAGTAGTTAATCCAATGTCATTAGATTTCTGATATAAGCGCACCTGAAGTATACGGAATGTTTTACAATGTCACATATTTCTGAAATAAAGATTTTTTAAATTTTTTTCATGCGTATCTTTATACATTATTTTGTAGTTAAACACAATGCTATAAGTAATTGGTTTACATTTACTGTCACATAAACTAACGCTTGGGCAGAATTTTAGAAACGTTAAGTAAAGAAAACTCATGCTTATCTTCTTGCAATGGCATGTAGAAAACACAAACATCCAATTTAAAATATATATGTATGCAGTCCAGCATGGTATCCTGTTTGAGCTTACTTTCCTGTACTTTCCTGTGTCCATGAATACAAGAATTTTCTTATGAACCTGGCATCGGAACTGCATTTTCTAGAGTTTGGTGCCAACTAAATGAATAATTTTCTTGAATACTTTGCATGTATAAAATGAAAAAGAATGCCGCTAAATTAATTTAAATATTTGATGCTTATTAGAGACCTTGGCGAAGTGTAAACTTTACGGTATGTCATTTTCAGTGTCACTCAGTATTCTATTAAGCAGTGAGTTGGATCTAATCGTAGGACTACAATCTAATACTTATCTTACAAACTTCCAAAGATCTTAGAAGACGAGCAATTTTCTTTTTATCAGTTGTGAAGAGTGGCTTCCGGCTGTGTCTTTGAAACAAACTACCATCTCAGATTCAAGAAACTTGTTTTTAGAGGTGAATAAGTGTCAGATGAGTACATCTGGGAGTCTGGGAAAGGTGGAGAATCGGTTGTTCGGATGAATAGGCCGGAGGTATGCGGCAGAGTTCCTGATGAAACTGACTCGCCACTCACTGCTTTTGTGCCTCGGCGAGATATTTCGGCATGGTTCTTGCACTGCGCCTGCGGTGAGGACCCCGTGTTGCTGGAGGCTCTCGTAACTGCGCCGTTTTTCCACTACTTCTGTTCGAACGCATAACTCGTGGAATTTCGTTTGAAACTTAGTGTTTCTTGCAGGGGTTTCTACATCATAACGTGGATGTTCGTCATACAAAAATTAAATCTGTGGTTTTTGGTTGCCAGGTTCATCCTATACCACTACAGTGAGTAAATGGAGTGTGATACATATAAGACTCGCGGGTTGCATATCCATATTGGGGATGCAAACTGAGAATACGGTTTAAGTATGGTTTTCAGAAAATAATACAATTTCATAGAAGCGAAAAATATTTTAAAACATCTGTTTAAAAGAAGAGTCATAACGAAAACGTATATGCTTTTATGTAAGATTCTTGTCAATACTAAATTCAAAAAGAAAACAAACTCAATTTCTTGGAAAGTCTTAATCTAAAAGTGCCGTAGTGTTCAGTATCCAGGAAGGGAAGAATTAGATCAAGATTTAAAAGTAATACAAACAATTTAGTTTATAACAATCAGGAAAATCAAACTTCAATTAATAAAACATCAATCAAATTTGAACGCAGAAAAATCGAACGTTTCTTGAAAGGGTTTTCAGCGACCTCGCTCGTCGTTCGTGGCTTTGGGAGTTTCAAACAGATTCTATGTCAATTTTTTCTTTCTCAACAAATATATTCATTTATTTTGTGCATAATAAACAATTTACATGTTTATGGATTGTTTATATGCTTCTGAAATGGACATTTCTGCCTAGAAAGTATTTTTTAAACAAACTTTTGAGCGTTTATGGCGGCTCAGTCATTAGGAATATCCAAAGAGTTTATTAGACAAAACATGTTTGAAATTGTCTTAACCCTCCGGTGGGCGCGTCCCATCATTACTCGCCAGAAGGTACGTGCGGAACTCTGTACCGCATTGATAATCTTCGATTTTCGCGTCAATAGTTCTTATTTTTGTCAGCAAATGTGAAGGAAATATGCTTTATTTATGATTTTATACATTTTATTTCATAATAACTAAGTAAATGCCAAACGAAAGAACAATATTAATAAGAGTCTGATCCATCACTCGCTCCTTCCGTGTCTTAGCATGTGTTACATGCCGGGGAATGAATACGGTTCAAACGTGCATACTAACGTTTCATCAAAAACAACGTATTTAAATTTAAATTAGTAGTTAGTACTTCCAAATCTGTGTCATCAAGCTCAATAGCAAAACAGCAGTAAGAATTCTAATGGACAAAGTACTCAAACATATGGACAAAGTACTCATACAACAGTACTCACTTACATGACAAGGCGCGGGCGGTATGGGGTGCCGCAACCGTTGCAAAGTTCGTATTAGTAATGAATAACGGCCGACCGGCACCGTCTAAAAACGTGATTTGAGTTGATGAGTTTGAGTGATTTGAGGTTGAAAATATAATCAACGAAAAATAACTAGAGGCTCAATAGTGCGACACCAATTTTTTACACGAAATCAACAAAAATGTAAGAATGCGGCACTGAATGCATCTACGCGTCCGCCGGAGGGTAAAGAGCTTATTTTCGAAGTTTCGACGTTTCATCCCTAGATATTCTATTACATGTTAGTAGATCCGCAACGTGCGTGCCAGTGGCGGGAGGTGTGGTTTCTGCAGAGCGGCAAGTGCCTGGGCAGGCGGGTGGACGTTGGTCGGCGGGCGTGGAGCGCGCTCGCCAGGGGCCGGCGACGGGGGCCGGCGCCTGCAGGTGGGCGGGGCGCGGCCTGCCCCGATCTGCGCGGCGAGTAAAAGTCCCTCGACCTCTCCGGCCCCACTCGCCGCTCACGACGCGCGCTCTCTGACCTTCCCGCTCGCCCCCACCGCCGGCCAGCCGCCCTCGGCCACTCTGTCGCTCTCTTCATTACTTGAGTAGTCTTCAGTATTTGATTAGCTCTCTTCATTATTTGCTCCCTTCTCGTTCTAGACTATTTGTATTTTTTCTGTACTTTTCTTCCATCATCTCTCTTCCGTTTTGCTCTCACATTCACCTATTCTTTTCTTATTCCCTTCTATATTTCACATTTCCTTATGCATTTATTATTTTCCTTCCCTGCCCTTTTCTTTTCCATTTCATTTTTATTATTGTATTGGGTTTTATAAAGTTTAGTGTATAAATCTACGTTATGAGACACGTCTTTTCTGCTAACTGTGTATGGTTAACTGCAGCTTGGGTATACACAATTTATTCTTATTCTTCTTAATATTTTTATTATTATTATTTCACTGTGCTTTCGGCCTCTATTCCATTAATTTTTTTTCTCCTTCCATTCCACCTGAATTTCTTGTTCGCTCGCACCTCCACCATTGTAAGCTTCCAACCCGCTGGTCAGTACCCCCGTCTTTTAACTCTGCCGTGCCACTGCCCTTTCCACTGCCAATCACCACCCCTCCCCCTCTAGGTCCACCCGCACCTTATGCACTTCGGCCGCCGCCCAGAGACACGGCGAGCTGCGCCGGACACGAGAGTGGTGGCGCAACGGCTCTGGGCAGCGCGTGCCCGGTGCGGCGCTTGCGACATCGCCGCCCTGGCGACCGCCGCAACTCAAGCGCTTCCGAGCTCGCTAGGAACTCAAGGAGATCGCTAGGAGCACGCTAGGAGCGGCGCAAGGAGCTCCCACAAGCGTCTTTTAGGCTTCGCTTGCCGATTTCGGTGCGACAGGTTTCTGTCAAGACGGTATTGCTCGCGTTCGCGTGGATTTGGACTAGCATCCAAGCAGGCGGAGTGGTTCTAGTACCGGGAAAGATTACGGTGTTTTTGCCGTGTGGATGGAGCATGGTTCGCTTCCCATACTTATCGCTCTTGGTCTACTATCCCAACTAAATATACCAGGAGATGTGGCTCAGTGCATCAACTGATGTCACTGCAGTTCCTCTGACCGAGAGGTCCTAGGTTAGAGTCCCGATGGTGGCAGGATTTTCGACACTAGCTTGTCAGCTAGGTCGAATTTAGTCGCTGTCTGGAGGAGAATTCTAGCGCCCGGCAGCTCTGATCAGTAGTTTTCTGTGGTTTCTCCGATCAACACCGGGTGAATTCCTGAGCAGAAGCCTAACAAACGGGCCACGGATCACTCGCGATCTTTCCTTCCTCTTTCTTGTACTATCCTTACCACTTACACACGCACACACACACACACACACATGAACTACACTAGCACACATGCTGGGAGATTGGTCGGGGACCGGACTTGTCCCGTCTGATGAAGTGTCCTGCTGGTAGTGGGAAAATCCCGCTAGTCGATAGAGGTCGGCGCCAGATCTCTATATCCAATGGGGGAAGATCACCATCACATCCTCCTCCTCCTCCTCCTCCTGCTGCTGCTGCTGATGAAGAAGAAGAAGAAGAAGAAGAAGAAGAAGAAAAATGCACTACACTTATGGGACTATTGACCTCCTTAGTTGACGCGCCGGGAATTACTAACAGTCAATCAATCAACCAACTACAATAATTCAGCTGCTATTAGCATTCGCCCCATGTTCACTTCTACTACTTCAGGAAAAGATCTTTTCATCGTCCTATCAGGACAAGGGAGGTCATAAGGCCTGAAGTCCCTCTTCTCCTCTACCAACAGAATTGCACTCCATGTGTCACTCATAAAATTCTAGTCGCATTGTGCAGTCAGATCTACTCAGATCGTGAACTCTGTTCGTGTGTAGTTGTTTCAACATACTACGTATAGTAGCATTGCTTTAAGGTTATTTCCAAGGTAGCAATTGTGAAGTAAATAAATTTAACTTTATGTTCAATAATTATTTGCCCCATATTGTGAGAACGAAGATATTGTGATATTGTGAGAACAACATTTCTGCCCAAAAACTAACTCAATGAATCATTGAACCCCAATAACACTCTCCTTATTTACATTTAAATGAATGCGCATTAATTTTTTAATTTTTTTCTTATTAACTTTCTTTATTGGCTCTGCCAGGAATAGTAAGAATTGTTGTACCTTCAAATAAATGTACTAGTTCCAGGCGTCTTTACAATTTTTGAATTTTGTAATCGTAATGATTTAATGGCAGCGAAAGGTACTAAATAGACGCAGCAATAAGGCCTTAAAGATAAGCATAGTAGAAATTTAAACATCAATGTAGTCTCTCTATATAGTGACTAATTAGCTCGTACATGATATATACAATATACTAAAAAACAACGAAACCAGATTAATAAACCAATGCGTAATCAGTACTCACCACATCGCTTTTCACAAGATGACAGTAAAGATATTATTTATACTGTCTATATAAAAGAAATCAAGAACAAGTCTCCGTAATTATTTGTTTGAACTACACGAAACTTCAGTCAGATCACATTATTGCGCAGATAAATCAAACTTTCTTTTACTCTCAGTTCTGGTCTGTTTCTTGTCCAAGAAGAAAATTCCATCGACATAAAACGGAGTTGCAACTGCATTTAAAAATGAAAAAAGAATGAAAACGTCCTGAAGTACTTCGCAGCGCAAATGACGCGCTCTGCAATGTTGCTCGTTAACGCAACTCGTACCTCGCGTTCAGAAACGTGATGAATGAGGACATGCGAATCTCATTCATCGTCCGGAGAACAAACCAGCGAATAGTAAACTATTCAAGTCAATACACACAATAGAGTCCACGAGCGAAGTCTTGACATAACAATCCAACAATTCGCCAAGAAACGCAACGCAATGCAACGCGACGCAACGCAACGTAACATAGCGCAACGCGGCGCCGTCGTCGTCGGACAATCGGCGAGGCCGCCTCGTGGCGAATGGCAGCTGGTGTGAAGGGGTGGGGGAGGGGGGAGGGGAGGTATTCAATTGAGGGGAAACAAAGCGGCCCAGAGGAGCGCCAACGGAAGAGGAGGCGGAGGCGCCGCTGGTGGGGTCCATGACGGCCACTGTGACGGCCGTTGCGCCGCTGGCACTCGCAGGGTGGCGGGGCTCGCGGTTGTGTGGCTTGTGATGTAACTGTGAGGTCGTCGACGCCTTTGTTATTGTGGTTAAATCAACACTTGAACACGGATTTCGAACAAAGAATAATTAATTGTAATGTTGAACGATTAAGTATTGATGCTTATATGGTTTTACGTACACAATAGTTACAATTTCTGTAGCGCACATTTGGTCAGCTGTCATTGATTTTCAGAATTAGATTCGTAGTTGTGATTCTAGTGATGTAACTGTGAGGTCGTCGACCTCTTTGTTATTGTGATTAAATCAACACTTGAACACGGATTTCGAACAGAGAATAATTAATTGTAATGTTGAACGATTAAGTATTGATGCTTGTATGGTTTTACGTACACAATAGTTACAATTTCTGTAGCGCACATATGGTCAGCTGTCATTGATTTTCAGAATTAGACTGGTGGTTGTGATTCTAGTGATGTAACTGTGAGGTCGTCGACGTTTTTGTTATTGTGGTTAAATCAACACTTGAACACGGATTTCGAACAAAGAATGATTAATTGTAATGTTGAACGATTAAGTATTGATGCTTGTATGGTTTTACGTACACAATAGTTACAATTTCTGTAGCGCACATATGGTCAGCTGTCATTGATTTTCAGAATTAGACTGGTGGTTGTGATTCTAGTGATGTAACTGTGAAGTCGTCGACGTCTTTGTTATTGTGGTTAAATCAACACTTGAACACGGATTTCGAACAAAGAATGATTAATTGTAATGTTGAACGATTAAGTATTGATGCTTGTATGGTTTTACGTACACAATAGTTGCAATTCCTGTAGCGCACATTCGGTCAGCTGTCATTGATTTTAAGAATTAGACTCGTGGTTGTATTTCTAGTGATGCAACTGTGAGATTGTCGACGCCTTTGTTATTGTGATTAAATCAACACTTGAACATGGATTTCGAACAAAGAATAATTAATTGTAATGTTGAACGATTAAGTATTGATGCTTGTATGGTTTTACGTACACAATAGTTACAATTTCTGTAGCGCACATTCGGTCAGCTGTCATTTATTTTCAGAATTAGACTCATGGTTGTGATTCTAGTAATGTAACTGTGAGATCGTCGACTCCTTTGTTATTGTGATTAAATAAATTGCTTCTCGGCTGTCCGGGTGACGCCGCGTCGTTGGCAGAGAGGCCGACGTTTCGCCTAACATTTCGTAGGCTTCCTCTGCCAACGACGCGGCGTCACCCGGACAGCCGAGAAGCTATGAACTCGAGCCGCGGAAGCCTACGTGTACATTAAATACATTGTGCATACATTTCGAACAAAGAATAATGAATTGTAATGTTGAACAATGCAATATTAATGCTTATATGATTTTACACATATGAATTCCAATTTTTGTAGTACATTCAAGATCGTTCACTTTTAGATTTAGAATCAATAACCAGCAGGTCCTCCTGGAAACTGAAAGGACGTTGTTTTACATAGTAAACATAGTTACATTTAAGTCTCAGGACGTTCGTGTTTGTTCTGTATAACTTAAACAAATACAATAACAGTCTTCTTTGTGTTCTTGATGCTGCTGTTGCTACTGTTGATGACGGTGATGGTTGATTTAGATAGTGGTGGTGATCTTTGTTTTGCTACTAACTTACTGTTTAATCGATTAGACATTTTATTATTAAAACCTGTTTCAACTCTTTGTGACAAAATCGTATTTCAACTGTTATTACTTGTTTACAAAAAACAAAATTCAAAACCCATACAAAACCACCCTACCCAAAATCCATGCGAAATCGCGTCGTGAACACTCTGGCGTTCTTTTTATCCAGGATTTCCGATAAACACGTTGTACCCTCATTTTAGCACTTCTCGACGTTGATAACAGTCGTCCAATCACAGTAACAAAGTGTATGTTTAAGTGATTCCTCAAAGAAAGGTAGTGGCCGTTTCTGTTTCCGCGATAAGGACCACAAGCACAGAAAATGCTTAAAATATATATTCTCTTGCCACACCTCAAAAACTGTAACACATTTTAATAGAAACTTCCAGAAAATAATTTTAATATATTACTATATACATATATGATTGTTAAAT
This sequence comes from Acheta domesticus, assembly GCA_031308135.1. Classification (NCBI taxonomy): domain Eukaryota; kingdom Metazoa; phylum Arthropoda; class Insecta; order Orthoptera; family Gryllidae; genus Acheta; species Acheta domesticus. The sequence goes on from JAHLJT010009355.1 coordinate 127,911,093, forward strand.
GACTTCTAAAAAGAATGTCTCAGTGAATTTTGGAAAATACTTCTGCCACCGGGAATGTTTGCGTGTGCTTCTAAATAGCATAATAAATATTATTTTCCATTATTTAAATTACTTTGCAATGTATTCTGTAGCCTACCGTTGAATCCTCCCGGATCGACCAGAATGGCATTCGCATTAAACTGTTCCGCCTTCTAAGCTTGTGCTGAGCTCGATCGTGCCCCAGGCGCCAGCGCGGCGGCCGCCGCGGAGAGGCGCGGGGCGACGGCGCACTGTGGGCTGAGATGGTCTCAAACGCGCGCATCGCAATTCAGGTGTAATTTTGTAAAAAAAAACGCCTTCAAAATATTGTTGCGGGCTACAGGTATTTAATATAAGATCTAAAATTGCTAGTGTTTGTAAAAAAAATATATAAATGACAGATGGTGCCACTCTAATTTTTAATAATTGTTTTCGTTCTGTTTTGACGGAAATTCCAAAGGCACACAGGCAAAATCTCAATTGGAAGGTATACAAAATACATTGTTGGAATGTATATAGGGTTTTATAGGTATCTAATTTCTAATTTGCTATCCAATTGTAAAATTAAAGTGACGAATCCAATACGGTGAATATATTTCTGAAAATATCATGCCATTTCAGTTTTTAAATCTGAGAATTCTTGTGAACATTTAGGAAGCAAATGAAACGCATTATTTTAACTTGCTTTGAGTATTTAAGAAAGTAAAAGCAAAACTTGAAAGTTCTTGAAAACCACTTCAAGGCCTTTATTACATTTTAGGATGCAAATTTATTTTAGAAAACATGTTTGGTGTAGGTACCATTTCTGAGAATTTTGGTTTTTCCTTCCAATGCGCGCATTTTGGGCCATTTCAGTCCACTGTGCGGCGCAAGGCGTGGAGAGAAGCGGCCCGCCACGGGCCACGGGGCGGGCGGCGCGGCGGAACCGCTGCGGAAACAGCAAAGCAGCGAGGAGGAAGGGGAAGGGGGAGGGGGCGGGCGGCGAGGCGCCGGGAAAAGGAAAGTGGCTCCGTCGACGGGGGCGGCGGCGGCGAGGGGTCGCGGGGTCGCGGGTCACGGCAGGTGCCCGCCGGGGCGGGCGGGGCACCACTGCGCCGGCCGCAGGAACGTGAGGCGACACCGCACAGGTCGAGGGCTGTTGGCGCCAAGTAAGGAGAACCGTTTGGAAGTGGGAGACGATTTACGGGCGAGGGAACAACGGGCCGGAAGAGCAGGACCTGCCTTAAAAGAGGCGAGATCTCTGCTTCACGCGGTCTATACTCCGGGTTTTCTTTCTTGGAGTTTGGGGGTGTGTCATCAACATGGAATATCTCACGGTATTTCGCGTCGTTCTCGGTTGTGTTGCCAGGAGTCGCATGATCGCGACTGTATCAAGCAGTGCTGGCGATCATGAGGCTGTTGGCGGCACAACGGAGAACGATGCGAAATACCGTGAGATATTCCATTTTATTGACATACCCCCGTGCGCCAAGGAACAAAAACCGAAGTATAGATGGATGATCTCACGTTAACGTGCGCCACGACGTCTGTGTATCACGCCGAACTGTTCGTAATCTACTGATAAAACATCATAATAAACATGCAATTCAAAGTGTTTACATTTACTTTCTGTGGAGAAACAGTAAAGTCGTAAATAGTATTCTATGTAACATTACACTGTGACATTTTCATCTAGCTAATAACAACTGACAAGAAAGTCTCTTCGCACTGTGCCTGAGCTTTTACTAACAATTGCATTCACGTTCGTAGAAACCAGATCACTGGAAAACAAGTAAAGGGGTCAACACTTCCAGTATCTGTTATGGTTGGGTAAGTACGCAATTAACGTTTTCATTTTTTACAAGCTGCAAATCGTGTTACCAACATAATTTCCATTGCTAGCACTCTTAGCAGTCATTGGTTCCACTGCGGGGAGATTTTCCTGGTGCACTGTACTTAGACATTTAAGATATACGGTTTTGAACAGTTGAGATCAGAAAATAATCATAGATAACACTAGTTAATCGGAAATTTCCGATAAATGTACGAGTTGTGAAGCTGCGGAAGACATGATTTGGACATTTTCAATCCACGAGTGACATTGAAGAAGGTTTTTCCACGCATGACATTACCTTCAAAGTGTTTCAGAATGCCCGAAATATTAATGAAGCTATTAATGAATCTTGTGCTTTTGGTTCATGATGTTTCTACTGACTGGTATATGGGAGATTATAATTAATTAATAATGAAAAGGAAGGAAAATCTATTAGAAAAAATCGAAGATTCTTTTAGCCATACCTATAGAGAGAGGTGGAGAAGGGCATCAACTGATGAACTACTTGGGGTTCGAGACCCGATGGTGGCAGGATTTTTGACACTTGCCATATAGCTAACTTGAGTTCTGTCGCTGTCTAGGAGATAATTCTAGCGGACAGCTGATCTGATCGGTAGTTTTATGTGGTTTCTCCGATAAATACCCGGCGAATGACGGACCAGTACCCTAACAAACGGGTCACGGGCCGAGCGCGATCTTGCCTTCCCATTCCTTGTTCCATCCTACCCTTTATACAAACTTACAATTACATGCACTACGCTACTACACATGCCGGGAAACCGGTCTGGAGCTTAGCACTTGCCCTGGCTAGGACGGTTCCCGGTTGCCGAGAGACACCTGGTCGGAGGACCTGCTAGCCGACGGCAAGTCGGCGCCGGATCTCGCCATCCAGTGGAGCAAGATTACCGCCGTCTCCGGAGCAAAAAAATAAACATGCATTACACTTACGGGACTAACGACCTTGGCCGTTGTCGCCCGCAATCACTAGTAATCAATCATTCAATTTTAGCCATACCTTCCTGATCAGGGCTTACCAGATGTGTCGTAAACGTTATTGGTAAACATTTCATATGAGGAACAGTGTAAGATAATTAAAATTAACGAGCAGAAAAGTATTCTATTATAAATTACTCAGCAGTAGATGAGAATTCTAGAAGGCCATATTAAATGACGATATATTTGTATCTCCTCCATCCAATGAATGTTGTAGACGATCTTTGCCGTTTCGCTCCCAGACCTTGCCCGCATTCCGACGCAAGGCTCACATTCACAACTCCTCCTCATTAAACCTCCTTCTGCGCCAGCAATTAAGTTCCTGATTCAACCTCACGGACAAAAGTGAACCCGAGCGCTTATGCGTTCCAACCGCTGCTGTGGGAAACAGCGACGCGGGCCGGCGCGCTGACATTCGCTCGGCCTCCGCCGCCGCCACCACCGCCGCCACCGCCGCCACCGCCGCCACCGCCGCCACCGCCGCCACCGCCGCCACCGCCGCCGCCGCCGCCGCCGCCGCCACCGCCGCCACCGCCGCCACCGCCGCCACCGCCGCCACCGCCGCCACCGCCGCCACCGCCGCCACCGCCGCCACCGCCGCCACCGCCGCCACCGCCGCCACCGCCGCCATTGCGTACCTGACGCGCCGGGAACGCACGGCCGTTGACAAAACACGAGCGCCGACGCGCGCAATGTCAACAAAGGAGCGGCGGCATGCGCGCGCCCGGGGCCCGGGCCCTTTGCGGCGGACGCGGGCAGCGCCCCGTGACGCCGGAGATAGCCGCCGGCGGGCCGCTCATTAAATTCCTGTTAAGCGCAGATACGGATCTGCCGGCCGGCGGGGCCCGCGTCGTCGCCATCGCCCCGGCAGACGCCGATTCTCTGCCGTCGTCACTAACGACTCCTTCACCGGGTTGACGCCGCTCCCATTTCACTTTCTTCACCATGCCACACACCGCATGGCTTCACTCACTGGCATCTTCGCTTTCCTCAAATCTGAGTCCTTACCGGTCACGTGTGTCCCCACGCATCGCCTCCAGTGCCTTCGTGCGATCCGTCTCCACCCCGCCTTCCACCCACTGCGACGCATTATCCCTTCTCCGTCCTGCGCGGCTGCCTCCTGCCTCTGACCGCCGTCGCCACCGCAGCCGCCGCCGCGGGGCGCGCTCGCGGCCATTAATCACCCGAAGACAAAAGAAGCGCGAAGAAGCCGCGGGGCAGCCGCGGGCGGATAGGCAGGGGGGGCGGGGTGACGGGTGGAAGGGGTGGCACGGTAGTGAGGTTGCGGATTGGTGGGGAGGCGGGGTGGCATTTGAGCGTGTGGACGGGGTGGCGGGTGGCAAGGTGGCGAGTTAGCAGTTGGGTGGGGTGGGAAGGAATGGAGAGGCGGGATGGCGGGGGAGTGGGATGGCGGGGGAGTGGGATGGCGAGGGAGCGGGATGGCGGGGGAGCGGGAGGGCGGGGGAGCGGGATGGCGGGGGAGCGGGATGGTGGGGGAGCGGGATGGCAGGGGAGTGGGATGGCGGGGGAACGGGATGGCGGTGGAGCGGGATGGCGGGGGAGCGGGATGGCGGGGAGTCGGGGTCGGCGTCGGGGGAGCGGGATGGCGGGGGAGCGGGATGGCGAGGCGGCGAGATGGCGGGGAGGCGGGATGGGAGGGCGGGCATAGTGGCGGAGTAGCGTGGAGGCAGGGCGGAAAGTGACGAGACGACAGGGTGGGGCGAGTGGGCGAGGTGGCAGGCGGCCCGAGGCAGAGAGAAGCGCAGAAGCGGGAGCCGAGGAGCAGCGCCGAAGCTGTAGGAAGCGAGGGATCGAATTAAGGGGAGACAAAGGCGGAGGCAGCGGTGGCCACCGCGCTCCCCGCAGCCGTTGCCGCCGCCGCCACCGCCGCCGCTGGAGCAGGTTGGCCAACTGACGTGACGCGGGTTTGCGGCTGGCGGCTGGCCGCGCCGACCGGGCTTCAAAGCGCGCCGCGCCTCCGCGGCCGCCCGAATCACGAAGTGCGCCTGGGAAATATGCCCCTGCGAATCGCCGGCCGCGATGGACGTGCCGAGCGCTTCCCCACGACACGCAGTACACCGAACGATGCTTCTCGAGCACATACTACTTGAAGGTACTGACAACAACAAAATGTTTCCGTATGAAATTTATAACCATAAAAAAGCATCGTATAGAAACTGAAGAAAAAATGAAGAAAACTCATTTTGAAAAGTTTGAAATGAACGTGGCATTGTAAAACCTATGTAAGGCAAGAAAAAAAACATTCAAGACTGACCTTTGCTTATCATTTTCACGTTACGAAAATTGATTTATTTATCGCAAAAAACTGATAAATGTCATAAAACTTAATACCGAATATAAAATATGACATTTTAATGTGGAGTGTGGGCGTTCATTGCAAATTCCGTATGAATTGATTTGGTAATCAAAACTAATTGTAGTACTCATTTCGTCTCACAGTCATTTCTTTTTGTACACGATTTTGTCGACCCAGCCACACTTTCAGTCTTTCAAAGTGAACGGAGAACATACTAGAATTTCCGGAGTTTACTTGGTAGACACGTAGACAATTCCACACTTGCCATAAATCTCCCACTAATCCTTAGCTTATTGCAATGCATTCACAAGTTTGGGAGAAGAAACGGCATCTTTTCCTCGTGGAAACAGCTCCCTTTACACGAAGCGACACGCAACGCCAACACTTCGTCTAACGTTGCAGTGCTACTTAGAGGCTGTGTGTCACCCGCTCCAGCCTACTTCTCACGAGGATTGCGGTCCGCGCCCATCAACGCCCTGGGAACGAGAGATAATCCGCTAATAGACGCGCGCCTTGGCCTCTCGGCGAAAGACTTCGGTAAACAGTAACCCCTCCACATCAGCGAATTCGCTATTCGCGAGTTCCGAACATTCGCAATAAGAGAAATGCTACCGGTTTTAACATTCGCGACTTCAACATTCGCGAGTGCGTCTTTTGTTCTAGACTTTTTTTAAGCGAGCACATTTTATTTCCTTTATCAGCGTCATCTGGAAACCGAACTTGGCAGGCGTCGGATCTCAAAGTATCACTTTCTGCAAAAATTTCGAAGTTGAAATGACGATTCGCTTTTATAGAGTAATGCAATTGTAAAATAATTCAATTCAGCTGCGTCCAATTGGAGATACGGGTTTTGGCCTCATGAACAGAAAAGACATTTAGGTTCAGCGCAACTTTCATCATAAAGTGCTCATTGAAGAGGAGTCTCGGGATATCATTAGTGAAGAAAACCTCGAAAGTAACAAGTAACGGAAGCGAAATCGCATTTTGGAACAACCTCAATGTCAAAACTGTTAAAGGCGTTCTAAAACTTCAATAAGGTATGGTGGAAAGGACATTCGAGTGTGATCCGAACATGGAAATAACTTCGAAATCTAAGAGAGAAATAGAAACAGCAACTCTCCCGTATTTGGATATTAGAATAACGAAGAGTGTGACGAAACAAAAAAAATCCTATATCCAATCAATTTCAACCTTGAAAAAAGTTTTAAACATTGTTTTGTTTCATTTTTGTATGTTAATTGTGAATTATGTTTGTACTAGCGCTTACTGAATGCTAATTAAATTGTTTGTCAGAATCTTTCTTTCTTTTTTCAACAGTTTTTTCTATATCCAGGAACCTAACCCATCTTTCTTCATTAAAAGATATACTCAACATTCGCGGATTTAATATTCGCGATGTTTTTTGGGAACCTAACTCTCACGAATGTTGAGGGATTGCTGTATCTGTACCTGTTACCTGCACTGTCACCTACACTGGTGTGTTTCAGTGTACATGCATCTGTTATATACCACGCAGTGTGTTCTGAAATGAGAAGATGAGTGAAGAAACTACACGTAGTGTGATAAAATCAACATTGGCTACCCGAGTGTAATGATATTATCATTTATTTTCATGATTCGTATTTTAACGTACAGAACCTGTTATCTACAAGATACCGAACTCAAATCTCTCATTTTAATCTCCCAGATACTCTGTGACTAAACAAATGGATTTAAATAACATCCAAGTTATAGAAACTACGTAAAAAATGTACGATGTTGCAACAACATCCGGATGTTATATAATTTCTTAGAGGTATGGAATGTTCCTTCTCATCTTTGAAAGTCTTTGGCAGAAGAGACGATCCAACAGCTGAGTGAAAAGTGAAAGTAAACCATTCATACAAACCATTCACGTCTCAGAGAGCTGATCTCTGACGACATACGGTGAGGGAACAACAGTGTTTGCGATTGCAAAAACAATACTGTTTGTTGTCAGCAAATGCTCAAAATGTATTAAACAACCTATATTATATTACTTAAAAATCATCATTTTACAACATAAAGTTCAGACTATTTTTCAGAAACGTTAATGCTCCATTTGAATATGATTGTTAAGTACAAATGTATTTATATTAATTCTAAAACTTCACATAACTTTCTTGTGAGTGATTGTTAGCATTAATACCGTACACTAACCAGGTCTTTTACTAATTCCTGAAAAATACAACCACGGCAATATTCCACGTCGCACTTACAGTCTTTGTATCAACATCTGCTAGTGTCTGCAATTGTTTTGACGATGTAAGAGGAGTATGGAAGTTAAATTTTTTAGCTTAATTTTCTGAACTACTGCATTTTTTGAACAGATTTCACCGCGCTGTTAGGCGCGAATGTCAAATTGTTAAGTAAAACTACTTTATATTATCGTGCAATTCAGTACCCTGAATGTGAATAAATCTGTTCTTTAAAATATCTTTGGATTCAGTTCATAAAATCATGTGGAAGGGAGGTTATTGGCTGCAAAAAAGAGTACCTTGTATGTACTATGAACGAAAGGGCACACAAGTATTCATTTTTAGTGTAATGTTTCCTACATTTCTAACCCACAATCAGATAAAAATGAGATAATATTTATAAAGTGTGAGAGATTTCTAAGAGTAATTTCATGTATATCCTCACTTCAAAATTAAGTTTTGGCGTTTCGAATTATTTCTATTTTGCTTTCTGTAAATTATTCATGAGTAATGATTTTTTATTGTAACTATTAGGTATAACAACAGTATGAGTTACTTCAGAATTAATCAAAAGCTATTTTAAAAATAATTTGTTTCACATCTTACCGTGAAAATCAAAATATGAAGTGTTGAACGGAATTCACCGCGCGCACGGTAATGTGAGTGAAAAAGGCGCGCCCGCCCTACGATTAAATTGAACACAAAAAGGTCTCCCATTTTCGACACTCATCTATCAGATGTGAGTACCTGATCGAACTGCGTAGAATGGGGACAGAGGTGCACAGTGAATCACAGCTCCATCGCTGGCTTATTTTCGCCTTCGGCAAACTCCCGCTCCTGATCCCTGTCCCCGTTCCCTACCCATTTTCCCCACCCACGTCCTCCACCACCGTTACCTGCCCACGTTCCCACCACAATTTCCCATCCACGTTCTCCGCCCATGTTCCCACCCACGTTCCCCGCCCACGTCCACAACCCGCGTTCCCTGTCTTTGAATCCTGACCACGTTCTCCGTCCTCTTTGCTCACCCACGTTCCCTGCCCCCGTTCCCTGCTCACGTCCACCACCTTCGTTCCCTTTCTATGAGCCCTGCCCATGTTCTTCGCTCCCTTTGCTCCCCCACGTTCCCAGCCCTCACCCGCGCCTTTCGCCCCATGCCGCTCGCTGCCCGCCACCCACCGTCTGCCTCTCGCCGTCCGCTTGTGTTTCTGCAACGCGATCCGCGCGGACACTCGATCCGGCCGAGCGAGCAAGTTCACCGAGAGGCGACTGCGGGGAGGCCTTCGCCAACCCTCGCGTGCGCCACTCGAGTGCTGGCCTAGGTCGTCTTGTTTCCGTTGCACGGTAATGAAGACTCACGCGCACACATATGTAGCAATCGAACAATTCACAATTGGGAGACGTGAACATCAAAAAGATTTATGAACAAAGCAGACATGCGGCTATGAACTTACAAAAAATAAAGTTTCTCGTTTATGAGACTAATTATTGTAATATTTCTATTTTCAACCACTAAAGATTCGTTGTAAAGGAATAAAACTATTATTTATCATTTCAAAAAGATTTATGGGCTCGTTGGACATGCTGTTCTCGACAAGTTCATATTTATGAGACAATTTAATTGTCCTATTTTCAATAATTAGACAATCGTTGTTAAATATGAAAACAATTATTTCATTATAAAAATCTGCATTTTAAGTCAACAGCATTTACCCGTATGTCTACAATATTTAGTCTATTTTCTTTGTGACTCATTTTTGGCACTAAACACCCAACAATGTATTCTACATATTAGTTTACGTATTATGTCGAACTTTAACACATTTCTTCTAATAGTATTGATTTTTCAAAGGATTCATCACACCGTTATTTATTCTTCGAGATGCAAATTATTAACGAGCGTAGTAATATACGTACGTGGGGCAATGCAGGGTGGTCTGGGTTGCAGCAAGTAGTGTTGAAAGGGTTGATGCACATTTCTGATACAAATTGACGAGCTGTAATTAACGTCAATTTGGTCAGAACTATTAATTTTATAATAATGAAGAGACAAAAAGAATAAACATAAAGTAAATCAATAAATGTCACATCTTAGTTCTATATTATTCCGGGAGGAAAACGGGTATATATTCGGAACTTTCGCAACACAAATACTTGTTTATTAAGAAATGTAGAACACAAGTACTGGATCGTCTCAATGCTGCACAAGTGACATTTATTGCTACTCACGGCCACTGCGTCGTCGAGTTTAGCCGTTTGTATCTTAATTGCGCAGTTGTTTGTAGCTAGTTGAAGTATTGGAATAGGCACCTGCATCGCCGCCGGGAAAAGAAGTATTTTAATTGCATCCCGGGGAGAGAATGCATTTACGAACGGGAAGTCGGGTTTTATAGTTCATGTTTTACTGTCGTTTCTATTTCCTCTGTTTCTTTTTATTTGTAGTAGTGTAATGTGATTTTTAATGTTTTATTAATATTACAACTCACATTAAAGTGCCCTCTGTTGAAACCACCCAAAAATATTGTCAAGTATCTCAATTACATGCCAGCGGTAGCCAATATAATAAAAAATGCTCTTGGATAATTTAATCGTATGTCTTATGTTGAAATTTAACAAAACCAATACATTTATGATGCAAAAGTAAACGTATTAAATTTAAAAGTTCATCAAATTTTCAAATTGATTTTTTGCCACTGGTTCGTATGTTCGCGCAATTAATTCTTCTTCTACTACTTCTTATTCTTCTACTTCCATTTCATTCTCTACTGATCCTTGCCTTTTCGTTTTTCTGATTCATCTCTTACCAAGCTGCTCTCCTAATCTCCAAAAAATTAGTTCAAATTTATTAACCTGCGAATGGTCTCCATAGGTTTCTTGAAATATGAGAAATATAATTTGTAAACACGTTAGTGAAATTCAAAAGTATATAAAGTTAAAAAATATTCGGTTATTAAAGTTAATTACAGAATTTAAGACTTGAAAAAAAGTTTCTTTTTAATTTTCAGATTCATTTTTGTTCAATTGTTACATCTTATTACTTTGAAATTTCCAGTTTACTTTGTAGCTCTTCTTCCAGGTTTTTCGAGGATATCGTTCTGACATTTAATCTTCCCTTTGCTTACCTTGTTACTTATTTTCCTTCCTACTTCTCAGCTGCGTTCATATTTCTCCCAACAATCCATCAAGGTTTCATTCAACCGAGCACGGTCCTCAGCCGCGTCTTGTCACGCAAACGGTAATCATAGGTCACGGCGCCAGAAGCGCATTTTCCGCTGCCACGAAACTACGAAGCTGCTACGAAGAAGAAAATGCGTTATGTCACGCCCGCAATCCACTAGGCCACGTAAGGCTTCCGTTCTGGTTCACTCATGTCTCACTGGGCCAAGGGTCGGTGATAGTCCGACGGACCTTTCGACCTTGCCCATATACTTCCATCTAGCTTAATCACAGCCGCTGTGACAAAGCAACTGGATCATGAGGACGCCATGATTACTCATGACCCACTCATGGGACAAGTGCGCGTCACAAGCGACTGCAATTAGGCCGCTGACACATTTTCCCAAGATGGTGTCAGGGATGACGGTATCTGGGCCCATAAAAACGGAGTTCGACAGATAGTCGAGGCCAGTGAGAATTGCCAGTTGGGCAGTCGAGCAGTGGGACTGTTGAGCGGTCAGCTCTTGGCTCGCGCGGCTTAGAGAACGCTGCGGGTCCCGACCGACCTGACGTGGCTTGGACGAGCTGAGACACTAGCTGTCTACCAGGAGGAGCCCTATATGAGCTACAAGGGATCGGCAATGGCTTCAAGGGTGAGAGAGAGGAGCACGCGCATTTGCGAGAGAGAGTAAAGAGAGTTCATTATGAACACTGAGTTTGCCTGAGTGACTGAAGCATCCCCTTGCGTCCCTTCCTCTGCCCTGAGCTAGAGACCACCCCCCCCACCCTTATGATCACTTATCCCCTCCGGGTTGTGACATAATTTGGTGGAGGCGCCGGGTACTGCAAGTTCCGTGATGCATGGTCGCAAGGGCAAATCAGTGTCCGTAATATGTGTGCATTGAGTGTAGTGTGTATAATTGTATTGTAATGCTTAACTTTTCTGTGAAACATTTTTGTTTTATTATGTGTCTAGGAAATTGTCAATGTCTCGAAATATAAGAACTGCTTTAAGATCAGCAGCTTCCGATAGTGGATTACCCACTATTTCTGTTTTCGATAGTGAACTTCTAGAATCCGGTAATTTGATCCGAGACGCGACTCTTATCCCACTAGCCACGAGCACACCGGCGGTCGCGATAAATCGTGCCAGCGTAGCGACGCAAGTAGATAGAGAAACCACAATGACGCAGGAAACGCGATCACGCCCTCCGAAAATCGAACCTGGAAGCTTTTCAGGGGAAAATGGAGAAGATGTAGAGGAATTTTTACGAAGGTTTGAGTATGCCGCAATCGCGAATGGGTGGGATCCACCGAGTCGAGTTAAGTACTTGCCATGTTTCTTGCGTGGAACCGCGTTATCTTGGTTCGAGGTATATAAATCATCTAACGCAGATGTAATATGGGATAATCTAATAGCAGCGATTGAGAAAGCATTTAGGATTCTATGCAAGGAAGAATTAGTTGTTATCTCTCTTCAACGTAGAAGGCAGGGGAGAAACGAATCATCAGAGTCTTATATTTATGATATGCTACGTTTATGCCAGAAACTAAATGCAAATATGAGCGACGAGGAAAAAGTAAGGCATTTATTACGTGGTCTGCAACCTGATATACTAGAAAAGGTCGTTCCGATGGGACCGAAAACTCCGGAAGAGTTAATTCAAAAATGTAGATCAATACAAGAAGGGAGATTTCTAGCAGGCCAAGCAGTAAACTATCTCCGGGAAACACAGGAAACAAATAAGGACTCTTCAAAAAACCTCGAAAATGAAGTTGCTGCTCTAAAAGCTCAAATAAGCGTCTTAACTGATATGATTAGACGTGACCGCGCAAGGACACCAGAACGAATGAACAATAAGGCGCCAAATTCGCCAAAAGACTTCCGCAGGGAGCCTTCTTCAGAACGTAAGGACTTTCGCGGCAAACCATTGCCAAGTGACAGGACGAAAGACGGCCGTCCTGTATGTTTTCGTTGCAGACGACCGGGTCATTTCGCAAACTCTTGTCCGCAGGCCCAAGAAAAAAACGGGGGCAGAGACGGTCCGCGTGTACGGTGGGCCAACCGTGGGGACTGCCCACAATAAACGCAGAAGTTTGGGGCCGAGCCACTGCTTTCATAATTGATTCGGGTAGTGGAATAAATTTGATAACGGAAGAAGTACTAGGCAATCAAAATGATGAAATACGGCCCCCAACAAAGCAAGCCAGGGCGATTAATAATGTCCCCTTGCCGATAATAGGAGAAGTGGTAATAACAGTGAAAATTCATGAATATGATCTAGAAATTAATTTCACAGTCGTCCGGGATGCCTCGGTTGTTGCACTACTTGGTACTCCGTTCCTCAAAAATACGGCGCCATCATCGACTATGACCAACAACAGATTGAACTGCGCATCGGCCGCAATCGCATAAAAGTGCCATTCGACCCACCTTGTTTGTTAGTGTTATCCGATTTACAAAATATTGAGAGCGAAACAACGCATAAGGATGTTGATCCGAAAGTCAAAATTGCTCAGGATCATTGGCTGAGCCCTGGAGAGCAGCGCGTAGTTACAGTAAAGGTGCAGGGCGAGTTTATTCCGAATTCTGTTGTAGTCGAGCCATGTGAAAAGATAGTGAATACAAAAAGTGTAGAAGTTGTCGTCCAACCGTTCCGGACAAGCCAGGAAATAACCACGGTGATAGTCCGTAACCTTTCGAGAATACCGCAATTTATTTTTAAAGATACGACGATAGCAAGTTATAGGTCATTGGGATGTGGGGAGTGGTCAGGAGATGCTCCAAGTTATGATAGAGTCAGTTACATCGCCACAAAGATATCTGGAACGGAAAAGCAGCTGCAGGAAACGGCGGCGCAACCGCTTCCGTTAACGCATAAGGTCAACCCGCAGCTGGCGCCACAACAACAACAAGTACTACAGGAAGTGCTCCAGAGATTTCGGGACGTCTTTGCGGTGGATATGTCTGAATTAGGCAGAACCACATGGATCTCCCAATCAATACCCACAGGAGACGCCCGTCCGATAAAACAGTTGCCTTATCGAGTTTCGCCAAAGCAAAGGGGAATTATTGAAAAGGAAATAAGAGAAATGGAGAAATACGATATCATTCGACCATCCACGTCCCCTTGGGCGAGCCCAGTAGTGCTAGTTACAAAAAAGGACGGATCAATGCGAACCTGTATCGACTACAGAAAGTTAAATCAATTTGTACAGCCTTGGCCCTATCCGATTCCCCGAATTGACGATATCCTCATGTATCTTTCAGAAGCAAAATATTTTTGCGCATTAGACTTGCGTGCGGCCTATTGGCAAATACCCGTGGTAGAAGAGGATAAGCCGAAGACAGCGTTCGTTACATCATGCGGTCATTGGGAATTTAACGTCCTACCTTATGGGCTTATGACGGCGCCATCAACTTTTCAGAGACTCAGCGACATCCTTTTGGGCCAATTACGGTGGCAGGAAGCGATAGCGTACCTAGACGATATCGTCATCTTTGCCCCAAATTTTGAGCAGTTGGTGGAGCGTGTTACTCGTGTTCTGTCACGTGTCCGTGAGGCAGGTCTCACTTTGAAACCTAGCAAGTGCAAATGGGGTTTTAAAGAGATAGAGTTATTGGGGCATGTAGTAAATGAGAATGGTATTCTTCCGGACCCAGGCAAGGTCAAAGTAGTTCAGAAAACTCAAGTGCCAAGAACTGTCAAGCAAGTACGTAGCTTTCTGGGTTTATGTAATTACTATAGAAAATTCATAGAAGGGTTTTCAAAAATAGCGCGACCTCTGCACGAGTTGACAAAATTAAATATAAAATTTAAATGGGGAAATGAAGAACAGCAAGCGTTCGACGCCCTGAAGCAACGTTTAGTCTCCGCGCCATTACTAGTTCACTTTCACGCTGGCGAAGAAACAGAAATTCATGTAGATGCATGTGATCATGGAGTTGGAGCTGTTTTAATGCAGAAGCGGGATGGGAGTCTCCATCCTGTGCATTATGCCTCTCGATCCCTTCGTGGGGCTGAGAAAAACTACCCCGTTACTGAGTTGGAAGCTTTATCGGTAGTATTTGCATTGCAAACCTTCCGCCCTTATGTTTGGGGGCAACATGTCAAAATTGTAACTGATCATAATGCACTAGTATGGTTGCACAAGACTAAAAACATTTCAGGTCGCTTAGCACGTTGGTCTCTGCTGTTGCAGGAATTTGATTACACCATTGTATATAAACCAGGGAAGACAAATGCAGTGGCGGATTTTTTAAGCCGCTACCCCCTTGTTGACGAGGCATCTGATGAGTCATCATCCGATGAGGATGATGTACCAACCCTGAGTATCTCTAGCATGGATTGGGCTACTGAACAGAGAAAAGACCCCAAGATTCTCGAATTAATTTTTACTTTGGAAAAACCGGAGAAGGATTCGCAAGCTGAAAGGAAATTAGCTTCCGTTTATTCCATACAAAATGGAGTTGTTTATAGAAAAAATACGAATTCACGCGGCTCATCTTATCTGACTGTCATACCGCGACACTGTAGAGAAGAATTCATGTATGCGCACCACAAAGACGCAATGAGTGGTCATTTGGGATTTGCAAAAACTTATGATAAGTTAATTACCAGATATTATTGGGATGGAATGAAGAAGGACATTGAAAGATTTGTCCGGGGTTGCCAATCTTGTCAGGCCAGAAAAGGCGAATACAGGAAGAAACCTGCAGGAGAACTAACCCCAATGCCATTATGTAAACCATTCGAGAGAGTGGCTCTAGATTTCGTAGGTCCTATCACAAAGTCAAAATCAGGAAAAAAATGGATTCTAGTGGGAATAGATTATGGAACTAGGTGGGCGGAAACTCAAGCGCTTTCAAGCGCCACCGCTAAGAATGTAGCAAAATTTGTAGTCCATCAAATTATTTTAAGACATGGAACCCCGCGAAGCATTCTCACTGATAGGGGAACTCAATTCAGATCCGAGCTAGTCACTTCGATAACTGATATACTGGGAATTAAATCGACTTTCACCAGTGCCTACCACCCAGCCACGAACGGGCTATGCGAACGTTTCAACGGCACCTTAATAGGTATGTTATCCCACTTTGTTGCAACTAATCAGCGAGATTGGGATGTGTATTTACCTTTTGTCACGTACGCTTATAATACGGCAAAGCAAGAGTCTACGAATTTCAGCCCATTTTTTTTAACTTATGCCAGAGATCCCGTGCTCACCCTCGAAGCACACCTTCCAAAAGCACCTATGACGGAAGAAGCACAGAAAGTCGCGGACATGATTATTAAAGCTAGAGAAATTGCATTAGAAGGAATATCGCGCAGGGCAAGGCAAGACAAAAAACGGGTGGATGAAAAGAGAAGACAGGTCGAGTTTGAAGTAGGGGATAAAGTACTGCTATACAGGCCACAAGGGAAAGTTGGTCTAACTGACAAATTGCTGCACAAATTTAAGGGACCATACGAAGTGTTAGAAAAAATGTCCCCAGTCACATATCGGATAAATGCCCGAAGAGGCTCAAGTGCCGACCAGATTGTCCATGTGCAGCGTCTAGCACGTTACCATGCTCCTTGGCAACCCGATGACGACGCATCACAAGTTAGAAGAATAACCCGATCTATGACGAAGAAGAAATATAAGGCTCAGGAAGACGTGAAACAAGATGAATAAAGTACTTAACGAAAAAAATAAGGTTGAGAGAGAAGAAAGATAGAACCTCCTATAGAAGACGAAACTTTGTAATTTTCTTCTTTTCCTTCTTTTGCAGTGTGCGGCTGTGTGGGTAGTGACAATGGTGCTTACGAACGTGCTTGCAAACGAAAACAGCACCCTGCCCATACAAGTAATAGCCGGTGCACGTTGGCACCCTTTACCCACGGCTATTGCATATGAGGGTAGCGTGCCACTTACTTTTCGAGTCCAATGGACGCCCGGAAAAGATATGGAGACATCCTTGCGAAGCATGGGCGAGCGGGCGCCTTCAGTCAATGGCCAGACTGAGTCGCCACCATCGTTTTCAAACGCCGCTCACCTTCGTCCGGAAGCAAAGGGAGTACTCCGAGTTATTCAAGAGATATCCGGGTTACTGCAGGTGACAGACAAAACTTTTACTACTGAACTGCAACGCTTCGAAGACACTATTGCATTCCAGCTGGGAACAGTTCCGAGAGCCAAAAGAGCGATCACCCTTATCGGCAACGCATTGAGCTGGTGCTGTGGCGTGGTAACAGAGAAGCGTTTCCGCACTCTCGCAGCAAAGGAAGGGCAGATTCAGGCAGAGCTTTCGATCCTTCAACAGGCCGTTCATAATGATCATCAATTCCTAATGAACACAACTAGCTCCGTATCTGCGTGGGCAGCTCAGTCGGAGACTGCTCTTCGAAATTTAAGTAAAAAGGTTCAATTAATACAATCAGCGTTGACTGCCATTATTCAGGCGACGCAGATAAACGAGAGCGTGGCGAGGCCACTATATGATTTGCTATCACGTCGGCTTGTTGCCTTCGCACACAGAGAGATACGAATTCTAGATGTTCTGAAACATCTAGAGATAGTAACTAATTGTAGAAATGAGCTTATTCCGGTCTCTTTGATACCTACGCCACTGCTGGTAGAGAATCTAGAGCAGTTGGACGAAAAATTAAGGTTAAATGATAAGACGTTAGTAATCTCACCTACGGAAATTACGAAATACTACCAAATCAAAATTTCAGAATGCCTCATTGCAAAAGACGAAGTCCTGATTCACGTGAAGGTGCCGATACGCTCTGTGGGAGAAGAATGGAAACTTTATGAATTTATTGCCATTCCCTTTGCATGGCGAAATGAAACATGCAATATAATTCACGATGAGACCTATTTAGCTTCTCGAGACGGTGAAATCAGATCAATATCGGGAACTCATTTAAAACTATGCAACCCTCGGGTATCTCGGTTGTGTTACGTACCCAGATTTTCGTCCACAGCATTGTACGGACCAGTATGTTCAGAAGCGATGTTTCAACATAAAACGGTGGCGAATATCTCGCGGTTTTGTTTCTTCTCCTGTCAAATGACTAACGACATGCGCGTGTCGGAAGTGGCGAGAGACACATATATAGTGACCCATCCTCGCTTCCCTCTCGTCATTCGTTGTGCGTCCGGGGACAGCTCGGTTCCCTCGGAGCCTCACGGCACGCCGGGAGCGATTCAAGTTCACGTCCCGTGTGACTGCAGTCTAAGAGCAGGTAACAAAACACTCGTGCCGCCGCAATTTCCTTGCGATGCATCTCTTGCGAAAATCACGCCTCCAATTCGTATTATTCCCGCCCCTTGGTCCAAATGGGAATCATTACAGTTAGATTCGTTTCGATCAGATAGAAATCCCACCTTTGCATCTCTTGACGAATGTTTGAATTTTAATTGGAGTATTACCGCCCCTCATTTAAATTTAACGGTTCCTGAAAATAGTTATTTTCAATCTTATCACCCCCGAATGTGGACCAATGTTCTTGGTGACCGATATTCGTTATTCCATATTGTTCTTTTATGGAATTTCTTAATCACATGTGTTCTAATATATATTCTCATAAAATTCCAACCCGCATTATTTTCAATTCTTCTTCCTTCGGTGCGCGCTGAATCAGGCATATTAGTACACATTTCTTACGTAGTAGTGTTAGTGCTTTGTGGAATATGCTGCTACTGTGTGTTATCAGTACTAATTAAATTTGTATCTCGGCTTCGCTCCTCTCGCCTTGCAGCGCGAAGGGCTCAAGGGCAACCCCCCACCCTTCCAACCGGAAGCTCTGGCCTGCTTTTGCTAGGGGGCACAGATAACCCCCATATAACAAGAGTGCGAGTGGATAAGGATTCGCCCGAGGACGCTCTCGCCCTTCGAAGTATCCAAGTTCTTTCTCCACCTGCAACAGTTCAAGTTCAAGAAGACGTCACTGGTCCAGTACCGGCACGGAGGCACTAATCACATACACACCTGCCAGCCCCAGATTTGATGCGATCCACTGCATCCACTGCATGTTGACGTAATACTGCTACTAACGCCGTTCGATAATTCTAGTTTTGAATGAGTTGCGTACATGGCCGTCCCAGTGCCCTTCTGATGTCGGGACGTGCGATTTTGATTTAATGTACGTAGGGTGATTGATTGACTCTCGCTTCTTATGTCCGGGGTTCACCTGCCCTAGGCATCAAGTGGACCACTGCAGTGGTCGAGACCCTAGTATTCGTGATACGGGCACGAATTGAGGCGCGGAGCGCCTGCCTGCATTTACCGAAGTCAGGTGACTAGATGCAGGGTAGATTTTAGTAGGTTCGGGCATAAGGGCTGCTCGGTGTAAGTGCGCGCAAATCTGAACCTGCTAAAGATTGTGGGGATCCCAAACTTTGTTGTTATGCTTGTCCGACATATTCTGGTACCCGCCGGTATGTTGCGCAAGCGGAGCCCGTGCGTTGGCCAGGCGGATTCACCACCCGCTGGTCGCGCCGTAGACAGGTTAAGGACCGGGAGGCAACTGGGGTGGTGCCCAAGGGTCTTCTGGGTGGCCTTAGTCCTGTGTGGGGGAAGTTTCGTCGCAGGGCGGCGAGACGAGCGAGGAGTCGGTGCTACACAAAATGTAGCGGAACGGACGATAGACGCAGTAACAATGACCACGGGCGCCGAGTTCGCTTGGCTCCCGAATATCACAGTATATGAGACGACCTGGCCTGTGGCCTTATGGATACCTATTACCGCTGACCCCGCCAACCTCACGCGTTGCCAACGTACTGATAAGGTGTGTCGCCTCATACGCGAAGACGTTGGGACCCGTGAAGCTTGGTTCCGCATCATTGCGCGTTACGGGGTAGCGAATCCCACCCCTCTCGAGAATCCTGCCCGCTACCATCCTTTAGGCCTAGCGCACCGTTCTCAAGTTCGCTACATGTTTTCCGCACATGAAGGTCATGTTCTTGGGGACCTCGTGCGTCGCATGACTTCCGCGCGTCAGTGGTACAACCTCACTACGAGGATGCCCGACCGCTTTGGCTTGGATGCCCTAAATTCCTCGGATGCAAGTGATAGAATGCTCTTGTACATATTTCAGCTGCTGGCGCATCATGCGTGGCTCAGCAGTTGCCAGGTCCGACGCTTGCATCCGACGCTACTTTCTCCCGACACGCTTGGCGAAGTTCTGCAAGATTTAGCTTCCGCCATTCAGGAGGAAGGTTATCAACTGGCTATCCCCTTGCGGGATATCCTTTTCTACTTCACAGCTCCTATCTTTGACTGCGTCTTCACTGCTACTCACCTTCTTCTAATTATGAACGTGCCACTCACC
Source organism: Acheta domesticus (assembly GCA_031308135.1). Taxonomy (NCBI): domain Eukaryota; kingdom Metazoa; phylum Arthropoda; class Insecta; order Orthoptera; family Gryllidae; genus Acheta; species Acheta domesticus. Next base: position 127,930,929 of record JAHLJT010009355.1, read on the forward strand.
AATGTGGGCCGAGGCACACCTATCTTCCTTCGCTTTATGCCCATCCCCTTCTCTCGGTCACCCGACCGCACTTGTTTTATTAATCTACCTCGCACGGATGTTGCTTTCTATCCTGCTGAAAACTCTACAGTGCGTCCCCTTAATTGTGACGTCACCTCCAAACGTTATGCCACGTTACCGAGGTTTGGCAGCAGGATATTCCCAGTCTTAAATGCATTGAGCTTGTTCTTCGCGGCGCGAATGTTGACATGATACGTCAACATTGCCCTTTTACATGCCGCGCTAGCCTACATTCTACGATCGCCATCCCCGTCCACCACCGCCTTTATTTCATTACACACTCTACTTCACCAGTGCATGTGGTGTGCCCTAACTACACTTCCTCCTTCCATTCTCCGTCTTCTGTTGGCACTTTGCGACTTTCTCTTGGCTGTGCTTGCTCGGCCTATGAAGGTGGCCGTCGCATCATAGCAAATCAATATCCTTGTCCCACTAATGAATCTTTTTCTTATTTTTCGCGCGAAATTCCTGCGGAATGGTCGCGCCTCTCAGAACTTTATCTTCCAGCTTATCTACTTCGATCCTATCCGCGCTTTTCTAGTGACAAGGAATGCTTAAACCCGTCATGGACGGAAGAATCCGTTTCTACTTTTCTTTGGACGGATTATCTTGTTTTTTACTGTGCTGGTCTTCTGCATCTACTTCTTTTCTGGTACTTGGGAACGGAGCTCTACGAAAGATTCCGTCCACGTCCCATCCCTTTTTCCACGCGATTGCCCTCCTCCTCCACTACCTCCCCTTCATCCCCCCGCACTTTCACAAGGCCCGCTTGGAGTCCTGCTACGCGACCTCCAGAACCTTGTCCCAGGCCAGCGTCTCCCACTGTGCGACCAGACGCGGAATTGTATGTTCCGATGGTGGAGCTGGAGCTCCATCATTACGATAACGTACGTTGACAGCTCAAGAAATGACAGTTAATTTCTTTGGATGCTTCTCGCACTTACGGTTCCTTCTCAGAAATTGCCTCGTACGCATTCTCCGCGTGTTTCTCCGCAGCGTACGAGAGCGTGATAACGCTTCCTGTGGCTAGCGTAGTACTCGACGGCGCTATCGGACTTGTGGTTTCCTGCCGTTCATTGAGAACTTTTTATTTTTCACCGCACCGGGCCAGGCGCCCATGCGAGATTTAGAGGTGGCGCTGAAAAGTTTATTTACTTTTGGGCGGTCCCGGGTGATACGCACCCCCCCCCCGCCAGCGCCTACTTCCAAGCTTTTATTTCTATCATGCCTAGACATTGACAATTTACATGCTTGATTTTATGTATCAAATGGACATTGTTGTTAGTGTCAGTTTTTTTTGCTCAATGATACAACATTGTGATTGTAATTTTCATTTTCTATATTTGTAGTGATTGTAATTTTCATTTTCTATATTTATAATTCAGTAATTTCAATTTTTGTATTTTTATTGTTAATTTTTTTGCTACACTCTATGTACTTGCACCTATATGATATGACGCTCTCTTTGCTCGTTTTATTTTAATTTTTTGTGTTTATGTATTTTGCTCCTTGTTTCATCCTTGAATGTGTAATGCCCATCCAAATGACGCGTCGCTTTCCACTGCAATGGAAGCCTGCCAGCTCATATGTTCAAGCCACGCGCGCATTCTTTGCGTGCGGCTCGCCTGTCGCCGGCACCACGCTGTCTCGCGCGGCTTTACGTCTGAGTTGTGACGTATGCCTGTGGCCTGAAGCGGCGACCTCATTACTGGCGACCCCGACACCACGCCTGCAGAACTCAGCAAGAGGTGGCGCTGCCACGCACGGGGCAGCCCCGCCCCCTCCCCACGAGGTGGAGCTACACCCAGCTCCGCTTCCGCCCCCTCTGGATTAAGGAGCTGTGGCGAATCCGGTCTGCATGTGTGCTGAGGAGGTGGACCGCCTCTCATTCGCCTGCCGATGGTGATATCCTGGCGGCGGATGCTGGCGGGGGCCCTCGCCTTTCCCCCGGGCGGCGCCTGGGCTGATAGCGCGGCGCCTGGGCTAGGTCCTGGCTCCGCCTCCTGAGACGCTGCCGACGCCGGCTGCACCGCCGGTTCCGTTGCAATGGCGACGACCGCCCCCCCCCGGGGCGCTGCTGTCGCCATGGCTGCAGCCTTCTTCCTGGCACGGCTTTATGCTGCCTGCAATTCTGTGGGATGAACGTCTACACCCCATCCTACGGGCATCACCTGTGCCATCTGTGGAAGCTAGTGTCTCCTCTCGCACGTTTGTCAGCAATCGGCGGCTGCCCATGCGTCAGATGCCATTGTTGCCCTCAACCCTGCAGAAAAGTGACTTTCACGCATTGTGATGCCAGACTTTTTCATTTTTTTTAATGAAATTGTCGTCATAATTTTTTTTATTGCTAGTTATTGTACCCACTTTGCACTTTGACATGTTGGATTGTCTAGTGACGTATTGGTTGGTCGCTGTAATTTTTTTGTGATTGTATATGCACGCTTTTATGTGTGTTTAGTATTTTTCTCACTACCATAATCTTCCTGGAGGGTCACATTTGGGTGAACCCTTTTGTGTCTGATGGAGAAGAAGTGTGACTTCTTTATGATGGACGCTTGTGTCCTTATATTTGTAATATTTGTTTGTATTATTTTTAGCAGTCCTTGTGTTTGTCACATTTATTTGTAATATTTTTTAGAAGTGACATGTATTATTTGCTCCTTGCTCTCTCCCTTGCATTTCTCGCGGCTTGCGTGCGTGACGTTTCACGTCTCCCCTGCAGCCTGTCAGGTGCCAGGCTTGTTGGGGCGGGGGCACGTGTCACGCCCGCAATCCACTGGGCCACGTAAGGCTTCCGTTCTGGTTCACTCATGTCTCACTGGGCCAAGGGTCGGTGATAGTCCGACGGACCTTTCGACCTTGCCCATATACTTCCATCTAGCTTAATCACAGCCGCTGTGACAAAGCAACTGGATCATGAGGACGCCATGATTACTCATGACCCACTCATGGGACAAGTGCGCGTCACAAGCGACTGCAATTAGGCCGCTGACACATTTTCCCAAGATGGTGTCAGGGATGACGGTATCTGGGCCCATAAAAACGGAGTTCGACAGATAGTCGAGGCCAGTGAGAATTGCCAGTTGGGCAGTCGAGCAGTGGGACTGTTGAGCGGTCAGCTCTTGGCTCGCGCGGCTTAGAGAACGCTGCGGGTCCCGACCGACCTGACGTGGCTTGGACGAGCTGAGACACTAGCTGTCTACCAGGAGGAGCCCTATATGAGCTACAAGGGATCGGCAATGGCTTCAAGGGTGAGAGAGAGGAGCACGCGCATTTGCGAGAGAGAGTAAAGAGAGTTCATTATGAACACTGAGTTTGCCTGAGTGACTGAAGCATCCCCTTGCGTCCCTTCCTCTGCCCTGAGCTAGAGACCACCCCCCCCACCCTTATGATCACTTATCCCCTCCGGGTTGTGACAGTTAGAAGAAACAAGAGTGGAAGAAAAACTAAATAAAGAATGAGGAAGAAGCCAAATAGGAATAAGAAGCAAAATAAGTGTCAGAAGAAAAAGAATAAGAAGTAGTAGAAGAATTAAAAAAGTGAAAGTAGAAGAGAGAAACGATGTAAATAAAAAATACTTAGAAGAATTAGAAAACGAATTAAAAGAGGAGAAGAAGAATTAGAAAAAGTATAAATAAAAGAATACTTAGAAAAAGAATTAGAATACGAATTAAAAGGGGAGAAAAAATTAGAAAAAGTATAAATGAAAGAATACTTAGAAGGAGAATTTTATTACGAATTAAAAGAGGAGAAGAAGAATTAGATAAAGTATAAATAAAACAATACTTAGAAGAAGAATTAGAATACGAATTAAAAGAGGAGAAGAAGAATTAGAAAACGAAGAAGTAGAAGAAGAAGAAAACGCAGAAGAAGAAGAATTAAAAAACATAGGAGTAGAAAAATTAGGAAACAGCGAAATAGAAGAAGAATTGGAAAACGAGAACGTTTCCACGAATTAGAAAACGTAGAAAAAGACGAACGCGTGCGTCCAACGTCGCACGCGACACACGGCACGCTACGGGCGCGGCACGGCGCGGCGCGGTACGGCGCGTCCGCCCAACGCAAACAACGCGCAGGAACAACAGCGCTTACGTAACCCTACGCAGCCGCCGCCGCCGCGCGCCTTTTGCCTTCGCGCCGGAGCGGCAGCTTCTCCTGCTGGAGGTGGTTTATTGCCGGCGCGGAAAGCAGGATTCTCGTGTGAAGTTGCGGCACGCCGTGGAGCAGCTGGTTAACACGAAACGCAACGAAGTTACACGTCGAAAATTAAATAAAACACGCCTCGGTGTTAGGTAGTGCCCTGTGTACATACGTTTCTTTTCTTGATAATATTAATCAGCCCCCAAATGTAAGTGATTTGATTGATTAGCGCATCTCCATTTTCCCACTTCTCTGATGCCAACGCACGTTTCGTAATGTAAAAGGAGAGTGACAAAAAGTTAGCACAAATATTAATATTTGTCTTCTCAGATTGAATCTGACTCGTCAATTCGTTACCCTATGATCTTCAATACTTGGGATAAACGCATGTGGCTTAGAAGTCAGTTTGCAGAATTCCAAAATAAAAACGTATGTTAAAATTGCAACAGGGGTACAGATATCTCACATATAGTTCTAAAATGACCTACATAAAATGTTCCAAGTTGCCACTTTTCAATACAATTTTTTTTTCTTTGAAGCTATGTCCGACATATTTAGAGGATGTAAGAGTTGAAATACTGATTCCATGCGTTTTTCAAATATTCCACATCACGAATCTTTCAGAGTATACTGTATTTTTATACAACTCAGTTCAAGAAATTCTTCGGGGAACGGAAGGGAACTAACGGGGAACGGGGAACTAACACCTGGAGAACGTGAAGAACATTCAATAAACTCTTTCTGCCAAAACATTTATCTGTACAAGTACTGAAAAAGTATCTCACAATTAGTCCATTGTGAGACAGATCTCCTTCTAGTTACCATATTAATTATGGTTATAGGTGTTCCAAAAGTGGATTGCTTTCCAGTTCCGTCAACAGTTCTTGAAGCATTTATAGATAACTTTCAGTATTAGTACCATTAAAAAGTAAGGGCTAATGATTTCATCGGTAATGATCCCTTAATACCAAGCGTAGGTCTATATACGGTTCTCTATTTATTGTTTAGAAAATGATTTGAACAAAAGAGCAGAACAGCAGCATACAAAACAATATAAGCTCCTCAAATCATTTGCATTTTGGAACTACTACTCTAATCATGTTTCTACTCTGTGAACATCTTCGCTTGCACCAACTGACATTTGGTCCACCCGCTGTTTGCAACGTAAGACTATCCTTTTCCTTGTTACAGCACCAATCTTTCAACAATGATTATGGAACTAAACTACTCTTTTAAATCTACAGAATTATTATCTTAAGAAGTTTAATTTGCGACGCCACTGCGTATCTCCCGCGCCGCCTCGTCGCACGCGCCTCGGCACTCTGCGGACGTCGAAACGACAGATGACATCAGCGCATCGACTGACGACACGGGGCGGCGCCGCCGGTGACCTCAACGCGCGGTTGAGAGGTGAACTCGCCAAGGTGCGGCCCCGGCTACCACGGCGGTGGCAGTAAAATACCGCAAACATGTAAACAGGAGTTCAATTAATGTCAATTGGAACAAGATAATGGACAGTTTCTTGGTAGAAAGATGTCTGCAAAAGATGGATGAAAAGGAGAATAGGAATTGTTATTCAGTCCGCTTATCGTGAGTACAAACAGAAGGGAAGAGGACACAAACAACTACATGAAGAAACGATTAGTCACGATTAAAAAGCAGCATAAAAGAGTCGCCTAGCTGCAACAATATGAGAAGCAAAAAATATGAGAATGAAAACTAAAACAGACGGAAGGGATTGTGAATTACAACGCGCTAAAAGATCACATGGTCCCAAGACAAAATGACTCCCATAAACGAAATTAGGGCATATGGAGAGCTTAAGGATCATATCATCTCGTGGTGTGATGACAAAAATACGCTCGCTAAACGGCGTAAGAAATACTGCATATGATACTGAACGGAAACAGCGAGATGTATGGCAACTGTCGGGGAAGCCGACACGGGCACCGCCGGACTGGGCGCGTGCGGAGTAGTGGAGATGAGCTCTTCGCGTGTGCGAAAGCGAAGCTTTGCCGCCGCCGCCGCCCCCACCTCCGCCTCCGCCGCCACCGCCCCGGGCCTGGTAATAAGTTCAAGGCTGCGGCCGCGTCGAAGACGAGGCAAAGACGCACCTCGGACAAACACGCGAAGCTGCAGAAGGCTTGCCACCTTTGCAAACCACACAGCTGCAGGAATTCCTCCGCAGGAGGCCTTTTAAACAAGGCAAGATACGATTTTATGAGACTTGAAAAGCTTTTTTTTAAATTCATTGAAAATAATTCAATTCATGAAGGAAAATAGTTCATGACTAAATATATTTTATTAGTGAAACTGATTTGATTCAATAAGAAAAGAATTTCCATTGCACGGAATACTAAACAATTGTATGTCTCTGAACTCAAGATACACAAAATTAATTAAACTCGCTTACCATTTTATAATACGCTCAGAAATATTGTATTTAATCACAGTCTAATTATGTGAGTAAAGACATATTATTAATAAAAATACACGTAAATAAATTAAAATATTATAATTGTGGTTAAGAATGTTTCATATTCTGAAAAGTATATGCATTTAACAACAGTAATATTATTTCCTTTATTAATATGTCCTAGTTATTAAAAATGAATAAGAATGACAGATTAGATAGTTCCTTGCATATTTAATTCGAACAATTCTGTATAAATATAATAAAACGAATAAATTAACATTACCCGTGAAAATGGGAAAGAAGCTATTGATTTTTACTAATGACCAAGCAATGAATTATGAAATAATTCTACAAATATCCATCAAAACACGTAAGGGACGCACATTTTATTCTATTACATCCTGAAAATCGCTTTAGAACTTTTTTTCAGCACTCGACATTATTATTAGATAAATATGCTAATAAAATATTCATAAGAAATACAGCAAGGAAATCAAGAGATTTTAAAAATTGAGTCAGTATACGACTTTACAATACTACGTACTCATACACATTACTATTAATTTGCTGGTATCTGTGAGGCAGGGACTTTGAGCCACGTCCAAGTACGCAGAACCGAAGGTTACAGGTTCGACGTCCGAGTAATGGCTGTTTTCACTATATGGCTGTGTCGTGGTTGGCTCATCATCCAATCCTTAAACATTCATCTACAACAATTATTCTCCTCTTCCTGATCACCCTATAAGGTGACCCGTCGCACTGCTGCACCCTTCACCCTGGCCACCTCCGGAAACCTGAGTTAAGGCCCCAATCGATCCAAGTCGTCACTGCAGTGCCTCTGATTGGGAAATCCCAGGATTCGCGTCCCAGCTTTGGTAGGATTTCCGATACTACATAGCTAGGTCGAGGTTAGCTGTTGCACGAACAGAATTCTAGCGTCCGGGTGCTCTGATACGTATTTTACTGTAGTTTTTCGATAAACGCCGGAGCGTTACCCTAACATACAACGCGCCACATCTCTCCTTCCTCTTCCTTATCCTGTCCTCACCCCTTACATACACACACATATTCTTTCATGCACTACATTACCAGACATATCAGAAGACTACTCTTCAGCTAATAACTTGTCCCGGCTGGAAAGAGTGCCCCGCTGGTGGGCGGCAAGGGTTGAGGACCCCCCACGCCGAAGTGCAAGTTGGATCTCAGCATCCTGCGGGGGAAGAACACTGCCTCTCCCACAATAAAAAACAAATACCACACTTACGGGACTATTGCTCATAGCAGTTGACGTGCCAAAAAAATGTGAAATAATGAATTAATCAATTGATTCATCAGAGTTGTTGAAAACCAAGAGAATTCGGTGCCTGTTTTCTCGGGAGTTTTCCCTTATAGTTATTCCTCTACCATCATTCATTTTATATCATTACATCTTTATTAAATTACTTATTCATCCAGGTTTAGCAATAAGGGATAGACACTGGAATCATCATAAATAATCATCACCCTAACAATCTTTATACAGCGGAAACGAACGGCGAACTGCCACAGCTCAGAAAAGGAAAGGGCTTATAAGCTTAAGTCACCTCGATTGCCTACATTCACACTTACATAATGTCATTATAAATAATTAACAAAACATTAATCTCTAACTCAAGAACAAAAGCGTTTGCGAAGCCGCGCGGCCGAAGGAAATTCACGAGGCAGCAGGAAACTTCCTGCGCACCTGGTGGGCCGCAGCTTGAGTCGGCGCGCGGCGATTACTGCGTCTCCGCGTTGAAAGATGAAAAAGAAACAAAATGGGCGCCTGGCAATCAATCAAAGCGGCGGTTTTATTAAGCGAAGAGGCTCTGCGTCTATATTATGGGTTTGAACATTTCTCTACGCTTGTTTGGGTGGTTGACCAACACCGCATCGGAGATTTTTGGTCATGGTCCATTGCTAACGCACGATTGAATTCGCGAACATGGGAGATTTTTAAGAGTTCCCTCCAGACAGGAAATTACGTTGTTTCAAAAAGATTAGAGTAATTTATCATACTTCGAGTTTTCATGGGAACATGATGCTCTTGTTTACAGGAATTGTAAAGATTACAGGTGAAAATGAGGCGATTTATAAGCGATACACAACTTTCTCGGCAGAGGATGGGTTATTAGATTAATGCGTGGATTTATAATTTAAATTATACGCTTTTATAATATATCTATAGTAACCAGAGAATATAATAAATCATATCATTTTTGATAATAAAACGCTGTAGTAGGTATGTAATATGTAGTAGATATGTAGCTGTAGTAGATATGAAATATTTGTTTCTGAAAATTGTTTTAATAATATTTAATATTTGTTCCGTAATGAAACCGAACCACTTATTATAAAAAAGCATGCTGTTGTGAGAATGTGGACTATTAATTCTAATGAGCTATAAAATATCGTAAACATGTTATAATTTTTAATCGTATTTTAAAAGTTTGATCCAAACAACGATTCGAATAACTACGGCACGAGAGAACTAACAAAGAAAGCCGACGCCTAGTTGTACATCCCCTTGGTGACTCATATCATCCACCGCCAAGGGGTACTAGACAGTAATTAAAGCTGATCACGCCATCGACAACGCCAGTCAATTCCCCATATTTAACCTCCCGACAGAGTGCGCGCTTCCCGTACGCATCTGCTCGAACCACGGCGCGGTCGTTAGCAGTCGAGGCCTCGTGGGGGCCTTGTTCCGCGTGCGGCGCCGTTCGTGTTCTTAATTAATTGATTAATTAATTAATTGACCGTGGGCGGCGGTGCGTGAGACCTCTGGGAGGACGCGACTCTCCCGTCGATTGGTGACCCTGGATATCGAGGTATCGGTGAACGGAAGGTGGTTATTGCCAGATGAGAAGGCCGACGGAGACATTTCTCAAGAGAAGAAGAATTGATGATGGAATAAAATACAAGTGTATGGGTGAAGCGCCGTTTTAGGCAGACTTCGTATCGACACATACAGAGTGTCCGGGGAGGAAACGTCGAAACTTCGAAAGTAAGCTCTTAAGACAATTCTAAGCACATTTTGTCTAATAAACTACGTGGATATTCCGAAGGGTTGTGCCGCAATAAGCACTCAAAAATTGCTTCGAAAAAACTATTTCTAGGCAAAAATTTGCATTATGGAGGCATACAATCACTCCAGAAACATATAAATTATTTATTATTTACAAAAGAAATGAATATTTTTGCTCAGACAGAAAAATTAAGCGAGAAATAAAAAAGGAGTCGAATTATGTAAATTGGGTGTTTTTTTTATTTCTCGCTTAATTTTTCTGTATATTTACAGGTATTTTTCAATAATTTGCTTATGTATTAAAGATGCTATGTGAAGCATAAGCATGACAGTTGTGAAGATACGTGGAGAAAGATATGCACCTACTTGAACTCATCTTCAGGAGAACTGTGATAGTATTTTTTAAAACCCTGTAATTGATAATAAAGAGGAGTAGGAACTAAAATCACAAAATTGAACGAAACACGTTTAAACAAAATTAGTTACAAGGTGTGCATAGTTGAATTAGTTGTGTGCATAGTTGAAAAGAAACAGCAATATGCTTACTGAAGGAAATGTACAACTTTTGGTTGCGTCTTCTGTAACATGAGCCTACCCTGAAGGTGTTTTGTGTAGTATCAAATAAGGCGCTAAATTTATCAGCTCAAAAATATGTAAAGTTCATTATCCAAAAATAAAGTTTGATTTTAAGTTATAAATAATGTTCTTTGATTTATAAAATATGTATTGATATCCATCAGATTTTTTTGTTTATGATTATTTGCGTCATTAACCCACTAATCGCATATAATTTTTGTATTTTAGATAATATTTCATTGGTGTTTTCAGTGACTGATGGGTCTAAACCTTTTTACTTTCCCGTATACGTACGTATATACTGTAATATTTCTAATATTATGAGGCATCTCTGAGAACTATTAGTGGCCACAGAGTAAACAATGCACCCGCTATAGTCTGTGTGGACACATAATGTATGCATTAGAGGCACACAGATATAGTCTATGGTGGACACAAAGTGTGCCGATAATCGATACCAGCGCAACAAAAGAGCATCGCGTGTTAAAAATGAAGTGGACAGTTTTGGACTTTTAGGGTTTGTGAGAAATTGTACAGAAACTGTGACTATTCAAGTAAATAGAGGCAATGTCGTGGAATATTATACATGTTGTTTGAACACGATCGGTTAGCGGGTTCGCTTAAAATCATAGAAAAACGAGTTCGGAAAGAGAACCATTCGTACGTTCCAAGAAGCATCAAACCGGAATTTATTAAAATTTAAGAAGAAACACTGAATTAAATAATGAGAGATAATGGGATTCATTGGAAGATAATTTCGGCCGAATTTAGAACTGGGTTTCTGAATTTTTAGAACACTGGGGAATGTATTATTAAATAAATATTAAAACGTAAGAAGATGATGAAACAAACGAAGACATGTTGCATAACGTCAACATAGAAATCCACGATTTTCGGCTATTAATATTTAGAAAACGGCACTTTTAACAAGATAATCATGACATTGGATGCATGACGAAGCGAATGAACCCGAAACCCGTTCGAAACTCTTAAAATTGAGCATTTTGAGAAAATTTTCTAGGACGACAATGAGAATAAGCGAAAGAAGGTGGTCGGCATTTTTTTTGAAAAACAAAGGTGTTGTGTTAAATCGACGCAAGTTTTTGAGACAGTTGGGTTCTGAAAGCCGTGGAAAGCACATCGAATTCACGTCGGTCCGATTCAAAATTCATAATTATTTTTGGGACTTGTAATTTTGTTGTGGTGATCGAGCATTCAGTTAAGAACTGTGAACGTGTAGTAAAACGGGACGTATTCGTATTGAAGACAGAAGAAGTTTATGTTATTTTGTTAGTGATTTTTCAATGGAACATTCTGGAAATTTATGGGATTTTCCACGGAAGGAGATTAATTGAAGAAGACGAGCCGCACGAAATTCAACAGACCCGACGGCAACGCACGCGAGGAGGCGCGTGTGCATCGAGGGAAGTGGCAACGGCGCGGTTCTTCAACAACAAACGCAGGAAAGTGGCGCATCAGCAAACGTTCGCGACGTAATTCATGAATCCAAGCTGGTTTCGCGATTTTTAACAATAATGTGAACAGTAATGGAGATTACGGAACTGAATAGTCAAAAGTAACATTAATCCAGATAAGAACGATTTAACAAATACTAAGCAAGGATAATTAATTTCATTTTTTTGTGGATTAGTATAGAATAAGTACGTACGTACGAGATTTTGCACAATATTAATAAAATTCAATTGCTACAAGGAATTCCTTTAATTAATTATCATTCATGATCAGCTGGTCAATGATAAATAAAGATTAGCATAAGAATTAATTGTGATTTATAAAACAAAGCGAATCGTAACAATCACGCCAAGAGCACCTATATTAAAATTTACATTGTTGCCGCAGTTAAAAGAAACGCTGATTAAAGTTTTGTTTTCATGTTTAAAAGGAAACACCGTGTTTGATTTCAGTAGCATATTTCCTGGAAACTGTTGTTGTTTTGAATGTTGTTTTCAGCCTGGTCCGTACGGAGGCACCCACCGCCCACGACCCATAAATTTTTGCAATCACGGGATTTAGCAGAGTAATATTCGGTAGTAACGTCAGATAGATAGAGAATCCAGAGGAAGTCCCGTGGGTACTTTTGCATTGGCAGCCCCGTGTGGGGCACAAAAGGGGGAGTACTTTTTGCAATACGGAGTAATAAAAGTAGTACACGGAAAGTTATGTAATGCTGCGCGAAAAAATGGTGAATTTTTTCATTGTTTCATTAATTTCAATGAAATAGTATGAGACTTAATATTGATGTTACAAAAAAATTTACAAAATGATTTTATATGCAAATCATAATCTCGTATCATATGCTATACGAAATTCCATATTATCTAAAAGGCAATGAAAATGCAAAATATTTTTTTAATTTTAAAACTTCAGCTTCAAATACTATAAAAAGAAACAACACATTCGATTTTTTATTGGAAAAGCTTTTGAATTGCAGCCACCTTCGGGTTAAAAATATAACATTTTTCCCTTCCATTTGGACTTGCACAGTAATATGTTGTATCTAGAACACTGCTATAAATACTTCTGTGACTTCGAACGTGTTCACTACATGTCAGATACGAACCGAGCCTAGTTAATACGCACTTGTTAAAAAAAGACACATTCCCACAAAGTTATCAACTGAATATACTTAATTTCAGAACTACTGCGAATATTCATCGATATCATTCATCGCCCATATAAACACCGTATTTTCCCCCTTCCATGTAAATTGTCACGTTTCATCGACGTCCCTACATTCAACACAAGCGGCGCTTTCAAGAATAGGCAAGGCCTTCTTTGTCCCAGACAAACGAAGAAACTTAAGTCGCATTAACGAGGTAATAACTTAGCAAGCTCCCATTGGTAAGTAATTGAATTTATGCGCGGCAACGTATGAACCGGGCATAGAGTAAATGCTGCGGGCTCTGGCTACATCTCCGGGCGGTTGCTTCCCTGCGGCCGCCGCGTGTTCCCGACCACCGCGCCGCGCCGCCTGCGCCGCGCCGCCGGGGGTGCGGTCCCGTCCCGCTCCGCAGAACACAGCGCCCGAGGAGGCGGAGGCGGAGGTCGAGGCGGTGACGGAGGCGGAGGCGGAGGCAGAGGTGGAGGTGGAGGTGGAGGCGGAAGAGGAGGTGGAGGTGGAAGCGGAGGTCGAGGCGGAGGTGGAGGAGGAGGAGGCGCAGGTGGAGATGGAAGCGGAAGTCGAAGTGGAGGCGGAGGTGGAGGCGAAGGAGGAAGCGGATGTTGAGGTGGAGGAAGAGGCGGAGGAGGAAGCGGAGGTGGAAGCGGAGGTCGAGACGGAGGTGGAGGAGAAGGCGGAGGAGGAGGAGGCGGAGATGGAAGCGGAGATCGAGTTGGAGGCGGAGACGGAGGTGGAGGAGGAGGCGAAGGTGGAAATGGAGGTCGAGGTGGAGGCGGAGGTGGAAGCGGAGGTCGAGGCGGAGGAGGAGGCGGAGATGGAAGTTGAGGTTGAGGCGGTGGCGGAGGCGATGACGGAGGCGGAGGTGGAGGCGATGGCGGAGGCGGAGGCGGAAGCGGTGACGGAGGCGAAGGGGAAGGCGGAGGCGGAGGAGCCGGAGGAGGCGGAGATGGAAGCGGAGGTTGAGGCGGTGGTGGAGGCGATGGCAGAGGTGGAGGTTGAGGCGGAGGCGGAGAGCGTCTCGGCGACAAAGCGCCACACAAATTGAGCCGCGGACAGGAAGAGAGCGCTCCGCGGACGCTTCTAACGAACCCGCGCGGCGAGGGCTACGCCGCACACAGCGTGTGGCGGAACTCGGCTCCCTCTGCACACACGTTCGATACTGCTTTTGTGGAGAAAATTACGTAAAACTTTTTCAAAGACTGTTTTCGACAAAAGTATAAGGAACATTTCTGTAAATCACCCATAAATTAAAACAGATAAATCAGAAAAAAATAAGAGTGGAGATAAGTGATGATGGGCGTGAAAGATGAGGGGAGAATGTCCTTGCACCTTCACAAAAAGTGCAAAAATTACCTATTTCCTGATATGATAAAAAAATTGTCATCTTCATTGATGGAGGAGTTACATTTAATCACTAAAAACATTCCTCGATACACGATAATATTAGAATATGTCTTTCTTTGTTATAAAATGTTAAAATAGCTGGTTTCTATCTTTGCGTCACAGAAAATACTTCACTTAAAATACAAGTTCTTAAATAATTTAATAAAATAATTCATATATCTAAAAATTTGGAAACGGAAATTTTATCCTACAAGATGTAGGCCCAATTTTTTTTATCCAGAACTTGAAGTATTTGAAACATTGTTAATGTTACTATGCATATTACTTATATTGTTTCTTCTTCATCCGGATATTTAAATTATCCATTTCGTGAATCAAGTATGATGAGACTGTCCATACACATGGTATTGATTAGGTTTTGTAAAATATAAATAAATTAATAAATATTTCATTCAATTTCAAGATATTAGAAAGAATGAGATGACATGTTTATAGATCTTTAAACACATATAACGTTATAAGCGGTCCTATTGGACAGCCTGTATTTATTAAGTACACCAGTAATGAATTAGCGTGCATATCCAAGAGGCCGTCTGAGGATGCAGCGCGCCCTGAGTTTCGCGGCAGCCGCTACGCGAGGATCGGCAGGTGCGCCGCCGTAATGGGATGCTCCTGCTTTATGACGTGCGCTCAGGCGTGTTCCGCCGCAGTCAGCGATAAAATATATCGCGCGAGCTATCGATAGAATCTCGCGGGCCTGTGATTTACGGCGCGCCCGGGCCGTCGTCGGAGAAGAGCGGAGCGCTGTGGCGGGGAGGGGCGAGGCGGAGCGCAGGGACGCGGAGGAGCGGGGCGGGAATGGGAGGGGCAGGCGGGGCGGGGAGTTGGGGGCGGGGCGGGCGAGGCGGGCGGGGCGGGCGAAGCAGGACGAAGTGGTGGGACGGGGCGAGGTGGGGGGGCGGGCCAGGCAGGGCGGGGCGGGCCAGGCAGGGCGGGGCGGGGCGGAGCGGGGAGGGACAAGGTGGGGCGGGGCGCGGAGCTCTTGCTTGTTTCCCGCCCCGCTGTGCCCTCGCCGACCCGTCCTACACACACACTGAGAACGCCTCTGCCACGGTATACTCTTGCTCAGCGTATTCCAGCTCGGCAACCCGTCCGACCAGCGAGGATGTTTTTGACAGTTAAAGCGTATGGATATATTGAACTCGTGTGGCATGCGCTTATTTAATGAAGTAAAGATAATTAGTGGTTGCGCAAAGAAAATCAGTCAAGGGAAGCCGTATTTTGGGGTAAAATGAGTTGGAAATTTTGCGATGGCTGTACTGAAGAATGTTAAATTTTATGTTAATCGCGGGGATTGAGTGCCAGAGATTCGCCTTCCACTTGGAGTGAAGCGAGTCTAAATGTCTGTATGAAATTAGAGATTCTTTTTTCCGAAGAGATCTTAACCAAATACATTAACCCTTCAAAGCTTTTGAAACGCCACTCATTATGCAACACAATCCACAGCTATTCCACTTGTCCATTTGCCTTACCTTCTTGTAACAAAAACACTGGCTTTTCGCCACTGCCATAACCCTTGTCCCCATTTCCGCAGAAATTCAATTCAATCCCGTCTTTAAATCGAGCAAAGTAACAACCTAAAGGCCATTTTTCGATAATTTATCACTTCTTTCTTTGGATCAGGATTTGTACAACCAGGATTTAAAATATGCCGCTTCCCTTAAAGGCTGGAACGTTGAGAAACCAAAAATTGTTTGCAAGCTCCTTTAATTTGCATTTACCTGAGCAAAACACCGTACGACTTACTCTGCCGAAATATCAGAATCCTTTTAGTAGAACGTTATAAATCAATTCAGAGTATAAATTGAAGTAAACCTCACTGTTATAATTTGTTAGTTTTTTAACAGTTGGTAGAAAAGTAAATGAAACAGCAGTTCTTAAGCATATTTGGTACTCGTTAAACTAAAATATGTATTTAGAAAAAATATTTCAGCAATTGATAATTGCTTTCCAACTCTTACGAATCTTCAGAACTTCGCCTCATCAAAATCAGCTCCCACGATTTTGCGTATGCGAAAACTCACCAATCCTCCTCTTTCCTTACTTCATGTTTGTGCGCTCGTCACCCGCAACTCCCAATGATCCTGTAAGCTATAAGCTCCCGACTAGCTTGCAAGACGTGTGATTGTGTAGAGCATGTAAGTGTGAGTGTAAGTAAAGGATGAGGATAGGACAAGGCAGAGGAAGGAAAGATCTCGCGCGCTCCGAGGCCCGATTCTTACTGTTCCGGCATCCGACTCGTATTCACTGGAAAAAACACGGAAAACAACCTATCAAGAACGGACGGTCGCTAGAAACTTTTGCCGAGACAATCTCTAAGCCCCCGCCTAACTCCCAAGATGTATGATTGTGTAGTGCATTTAAGTGTCAGTGTAAGTGAAGGGTGAGGATAGGGCAAGGCAGAGCGAGAAAAGATTTCGCGCGCCCCAAGACCGTTTCTTAGTATACAGTCCCGGCACTCGTCTTGAATCTCGAATTGATCGAAGGCACCACAGAAAACAACCGATCAAGAGCAGCCGGCAGCCTGAAGCTCCAGCCGAGATAAGCTCTAATCTCTCTTCTAGCTCCCAAGATGTGTGTTTGTGTAGTGCATGTAAGTTGGAGTGTAAGTACGAGGTGAAGATAAGGCTGAGGAAGGAAAGATCTCCCGCGCTGTGAAGCCCGTTTCTTAGTGCACTGCTCCGGCATTCGCCTCCTATTGACTGGAGAAACTACGGAAAATAGCCGATCAAGAGCAGCCCGCCGCCAGAAGCTCCAGTCTAGATAAGCTCTATGCCCCCTTCTAGCTCCCATGACGTGTCATTGTGTAGTGCATGTAAGTATGTATATGTATGCGTGTGATTAAGTGGTGTGTAAGTAAGGGATGAGGACAGTACAAGGCAGAGGAAGGAAAGATCTCGCGCCCTCCGAGGCCCGTTTCTTAGCGTACTTCTCCGGCATTCAACTCGGATTGGCCGAAGAAACCATGGAAAACAACCGATCAAGAGCAGCTGGCGGGTAGAAGCTCTAGCCGAGACAATAACTACGCTTCCAACTACCTCCCAAGATGTGTGATTGTGAAGTGCTTGTAAGTGTGTGTGTGTGTGCGTGTGTGTAAGAAAACAGCGAGATTGGGACAAGGAAGAAGGAGGAATGATCTCCGATATCTCTCGCGCGGCCCGTTTCTTAGTATACTACCCCGGCACTCGACTCGAATTGACCGGAGAAACCACGTCATACAACGGATCACGCGCAGCCGGCCGCCAGAATTCCCCTCCGGTCAGCGGCTGAAATCGCCAGCGGGGCTTGGCCGCGCGAGGTTCTTTGTCCGCTCCTCTGAGGCGGCGGGTCGGCGGCTGAGCCGCTTCGCAGCCCGCGCAACTCGCTCCAGATCGCTAATTAAAGGGCAGAGGCCGTTAATGAGCGGTGGCGCGCGCGCTTCGCTCCTCCGGGGGACGTGCCGCGGGCGCTGGGTCCCACGGGCGCTCGGAAGCCCCGCGCCCCGGGCGCAGTGCGGCTGTAGTGCGATTTTTTTAACTCTTCCCCTCAAACCACTACGGCCACGATGGAATATCACACGGCATTTCGCGTCTTTCTCAATCGTACCGCTAGAAGTCGCATGATCGCAAGCCCTGCTTGATACGATCGCGATCATGCGATACCTGGCGACAAGACTCAGAAGTCAGACTAATGCGACTGAAGTTCAAGAACTGCAGTTTGCATCTCTAAAAAGTGCACGACTTTCCGATGAAACTAACACATTACTTACACTCGTTACATTTTAACTGCAACATGACTCTGAGGCCAACGAAAAGTACAAATTGAATAGTAGTAATGAAAACGTAATATTAATTTCAGAAAACTTACGGCAATAATATAAATATCAAACGGATATTTATAACAACTTGTCCGACGACATGTACAGCTCCAAACGTTAAGATACCATGATCGCCTATTATGTCACTGATAAGTCCCTTGCAGGAGAGGTTTCACACATCAAAGACGACACCGCCGACAAACGTCCAATTTCTGATGATGCTCCTGAGACCAGCTGAATTCGACCTTAACCCTTTCACTACCAATTTTAATTCTTATTGGATTTTTTTATTTTCTTTGAATATCAGATAAGTCACACAATCCAAAGTAGAAAATTAGTCAATTCTTTCAACTTACTAGGTGCAAACTAACGTAAAATGCAGCAAAACTTAGACCGCTTTGATCAGCAGGAACAATGGGACGTGGATATAGCATTTTTGAACACTTGTTAACCTCTTCAGTAGATAAATAACCCAATGGAACATATACGTCCCATTGGTAGTGACAGGGAACTTGAACTTCAGTCGCATTAGGTACTAATATAGCTACTTCTCACTTCTAGTCGACACAGGACTGTCTGACACTTCGGTTCTATCCATTCAAACATTCGCATTTTTCGTCGTTTGTATTTAGCCAGTGTCGATAATCCTGCCACCGTCGGGACTCAAACCCTAGGACCTCCCCAGTCTGCGACACGAGGCGAGGCGGAGGTGCGCATGCGCGTCCTGAGGCGCAAAAGGGCCGCTCATTCGCAGCGACAGCAAAACTTAGACCGCTTTGATCAGCAGCAACAATGGGACGTGGGTATAGCATTTTGAACACTTGTTAACCCCATCAGTAGATACATAACCCAGCGCAACATATACGTCCCATTGGAAGTGAAAGGGTTACTATTTAGCCAGTGTCGAAAATCCTGCCACCGTCGGGACTCGAGCCCTAGGACCTCCAAGTCTGCGAGGCGAGGCGAGGCGGAGGTGCGCATGTGCATCCTGAGGCGCAAAAGGGCCGCTGATGCGCAGCGCCGCGTCTGTCGCCGCGAGCCCGCACTTCCCATGCGCGAGCCGCGCTCCGCACATGACGCAGCGCGCCTCGCAAGGAGGCCGAAGGACACCCAGGATACGCCGCGCGCATCCTCAAGCGAAGGCAACGCACACACAAGCGACAATCGTACGAGGATGGCCGGAGGGCGTTGAGTCTCAAATGCCCGGTTCGCACAACCCGAGGACTCGTTTTTGTGGTGTTTTCCTGACATTCGGGAGGAAGAGTTTTCGAGCACAACCGACCTACCTTCTGAATTCCCCATCAGTATGTTTAGATTGAATGTATTATTTAGTTTGGTGGTAAAATTCTAAGTTCTAAACCGCCCAGTTTGAGGCGTAACACACGATTGAAGGACACGTTTTTGTGGAATATTCCTGACATTCGGGAGGAAGAGTTTTCGAGTGCAACCAACCTTCTGCATTCCCCATCAGTATGTTTATATTGAAAGTACTATTTAGTTTGGTGGTAAAATTCTAAGTTCTAAACTGCCCGGTTTGAGGCGTAGCACACGATCAGATGACATGTTTTTGTGGATTTTTTTCTAATATTCGGGAGGAAGAGTTTTCGAGTGCAACCGACCTTCTGAATTGTCCATCAGTATGTTTACACTTAAAGTATTATTTAGTTTGGAGGTAAAATCATAAGTTCTAAACTGCCCGGTTTGAGGCGTAGCACACCATCAGATGACATGTTTTTGTGGATTTTTTCTGACATTCGGGAGGAAGAGTTTTCGAGGACATCCGACCTTCAGAATTGTCCATCAGTATGTTCTTATTGAATGTATTATTTAGTTTAGTGGTAAAATCTTAAGTTCTAAACTACGACCTCCCGCTCGTAAGTTGTGGATGCTGCATTCACATTAACCTCAGTTGAATGCTTCAAGAACTTGCCTCGTATACTCATAAAGTATAACGAATCCCAGAATGATACTTGAAGTATGTAATGAAACCATGCAGTACCTTATGAATCAAATATCGTCAAAAATTGTCAGTGCAGGAAGAAAATGTCAATGCAGGTAGATTTCATGCATATGTGTCCGGTGATATACTTTGTAAATGACACTACTTTCCACACTTAACAAAGTTTAGTGAACCAACTATAATGTTACCTTTGGAACTTTTTCCTTAGAAATTTGTGCATACAGTACGGACGGATGTGTACGTCGATTAGCCAACCATCTATAGCAGTGAAATTGCATTCATTTTCGATGTTTTTAGCAGTTGAAAATTCATTTGCGTAGAACATATTTCCGACATTTTGTGAAATAGTTTTGAAAGATCCCAGAATTGAAGGAAGGACCACAAAATACAACACTAACGAGTGGGAACGAATAGGATCTGGAGTAAAAATTGACTTTCCAAAATTATAGTTTTTGTGATATAATTTTTTGTCACTTATTACCATAAGCCTATGCAGTATGCTAATCAAATAGTTCCATTTCTTTCTCGTAGTTTATACCCGGTCGTTGTCATTTCTCTGTACCCCATTAAAACACATTTCTTCGAAATGTTAACTTTCTTACATCTCGAAAACGTTTTCAAGAGGGTTATCATGATTTTCATCTGAACTATTCATTTCATCGAGGAAGAATGTTAGAGACGAGTGGCTCGTTTATTACAATATAGAAAACTAGATATCCTGTTCCCTTGAGAACACTTTTTTTTCATGTTGTGTTATAAAAACTGTACGATTTTTTGAAATGATTTTAAAACTTTAGTTAAATTTATAAAAGCATATTATTTTTGAAAATGTTTGAAGAAGGTAATAGACAGCAAAATTACAGGAACTCGAAAGTTTAATTTTGATTAAGAAATTTACATGCCCTTAGTGCATAAACGTTTTCGGAAAGTAATGATTGAAAATATAAACATTTGCAAACGTTGAGCCATTTCTCCACAACATATAATAAAGTAAGCAAATTAACAATTATTCTTACTTTGAAATACATACACAAGTATAAATATATCGTAGAGTAAATCAAAAATGAATAAAACGTCTTTTCGGGTTGACAAGTAAACGGACGTTCTCACGCTGTCTCCGTGCAATATGGAACACACCCGTACACACAAAGAACTCAAAAACCACTTGACGATGTGTACCTTTAACAAGTTTACGAGAGGAGACATCAAACGCACCGACGTCGATCGCGGACGCCAAAGAAAAGAAACGCGACGAAGGCATCGCGCGCAAAAAGAGCACGTCGCTTCGAAATTTCCCGAATTCGCGTTCTTGTCCCCGGGGGACTCTTCCTTTTACGCAGGGGCCGAGGGAGTTGCGGTTTCCCGGAGGACCATCCCGCCTAAATGAGAGCCGCCCGTCTCTCGTGGGGTTCTTTCGGCGCAAGATCTTTGCCGAGTCTGCCTCCGCAGGACAAAAACCCCCCGCGCGGGAGACGAGCGGCGCCTGGTAACAAAGCCAATCACTGCGGACAGAGGGGGTTGCGACCGGACGCTTGTCGAGTGGTCGGATGTGCACGGATGAATGCAGACGGCGGATCGCGATGGGTGGTGGCTGGCGACGGAGAATCAATGGGAAGGAGTTGAGACAGATGTAAGGGGATAATATTGGACACGGGTCACAAATTGTTGAACAATAATGATAGGTTATTAAAGAATAAGGTGGAAGAGTCACGTCATGAAAAACTTTTAATGAATACCAGGGTTTCGGAGGGATTAGGTAAAATATGTTAGGGAAAGGTGATGGTGAGTGAAAGAGTGTGGTGGGTGAAAGTGCTAAGTGAGGTTACTAATGGGTGAAAGAAGGTGGTAATGGATAAAAGAGGGTGGCAATGGATGAAGGAGGGTGGCGGTGGGTGAAGGAGAATGGTGCTGTTAGAAGGATTGTGGTGGGTAAATGAATGTGGTAGTGGGAAAAAGAGGGTGGCGGTGAGTGAAGGAGGGTAGTAATGGGTGAAGGAGGAAGGTGCTGGGTGTAGGAGAGAGGTGGTGCGTAAAGGAACGTGGTGGTGGGTAAAGGAGGGTGGTGGCAGTTAAAGGTGTGTGAAGGATGGTAGCGGTTGCGAAGGAGGGTGGCAGTGGCGAAAGAGGATGGCGGTGAGTGAAGGAGGGTGTCGGCGGGTAGAGAGTGGTGGTGAGAGGTGGTGGGTACAGGACGGTGGGTGAAGGAGGACGGCGATGGATGAAGGAGGGTAACGGTGAGTGAAATGAGTGGTGAAGATGGGTGAAGAGAGGTGGCAACGGGTGGAGGATGGTAGCGATTGCGAAGGAGGGTGGCGGTGGTGAAAGAGGATTGAGTGAAGGAGGACGTCGGCGAGCAGTGAGGGCGAGGGCGAGAGGAGAGGGCGGAGAGAGGTCGGCGCCAGCGGTCGCAGAGGGCAGCGGGCAGCGGGCTCTGCTCTTCCGGAGTGAGTCGTGAAGGAATGTCGGGCGCGCGGTTCCTGGAAGACCCGGAAATGGCGAGGAGCAAAAACGTGGGCAGACGTCGCGTCGCGGGCGCGTCCACCGCAGACACCGCCACTCAACAGCAAGAGGTGGCTCCTCCGAGCAGGGGGAGGTGGCAACAAAGGACAAACCGCTACATTTTTGTACACAGCATTTAAATTCCTCTGCACATTCCATTATTATTTCAGAAAAAATCATTTGATTATAACTACTTTCCTTTTAATTAGATGCGTAGATGGTACGATTTAATATGTATTAACCATAAAGGATCAATCAATGTTGATTCGAGGAATTAAAACTTATACAAACAACAAAATACATTTATTGTTAGCTCAACGTTTCGCAAATTCAGTAAGAGAGCAATGCTTTCCTTTTACGTATTTGTTGTATTTGAGCCATACGATGCTAAGATGCAATAATACCTTCACGAAACATTAAGTTACATTAAAATTATATTGCATTTTCTTCTACTTTGTAATGTAAGTTACCAAGAGCAAAATGCTTCTTTATTTCAAAATTATTGAATGTTTTAAACAGTTTGAATCAAATCTAGAAGATTACAAAATGATCTTCTGTCATTAATGTTCTTCTCTCCAATACTACTCTACTCCAATATTTAAAAAGTTATTTTCTTACAAATTGATTGTAACTAACCATGGAATGAACCATTTTTATTGCTTCTCCATATCATATCTAACAACTGACAAGAATCACTTTCATAAAAAATTAGAAGAATAAAATGATCGCTAGTAATGTAGGATTCAAAGGCCAACGTCCGTCTTTTCCGATTCCAATTGTAGAGAACTGCGAGGACCAGAATCAACAGCTCCCCAGCCTCCGTCTCTGCCATAATTTCCCAAATTCACCAGAATCCGTCATTATGCAGATGTATGCGCCTGCACAGAGGGAAAACGCTCCGCTCGGCTGAGTGTACGAGCGAGTGCGTAGGGGAAGGGACGTGAGGGGAAGGGAAAGGGGCGTGGACGTTCCACCTGCCACGAGGGCGCCGCCCCCGGAGGTCAGCCGCGGAGGCGGCATTGGCGGCGGCGGTGGTGGCGGCGACGGCGGCGGAGGCGGCGAAAGTGGTGACGGTGGCGGCGGTGAGGGCGGTGGCAGGGCGAGGGCGTGGAAGTGACGACGGCGGTGGCGGAGGTGGCGTTGGCGGTGGCGGTGGCGGCGGCGGCCGCGGCAGCGGCGGTGGAGGTGGTGACGGCGGTGGCGGCGGTGGCGGTGGTGGCGGCGATGGAGACGGTGGCGGCGGTGGCGGCGGTGGTGGTGGCGGTGAGGACGTTGGCGGCGGTGGCGGCGGTGGCGGTGAAGGTGGTGAGGGCAATGGCAGCGGTGGTGGCAGTGGTGGCAGTGGTGGCGATGAAGGCGTTGGCGGCGGTGGCGGCGGCGGCGCTGCCGACGGAGGAAATATGCGAGGAGACGGCCAGTAGCCGCTTACTTCCGAGCGGCGGGAACGTAACGCGGCGGAAAATCGGGCCAGTCGGCCGGCGCCCGCTCGCGGGTTTCGAAGCCCCGACCATTGTATGCAGAACACCTCGGCGGAGGCCGCCACCGCCGCCGCAGCTGTTGATGTGGCAACGCTTCCGGGCGTGACGTAACTTCCGTTTCGTGGGCTATGGTGAGATGGGCTCTTGGGAGGACGGCCTGCATCGGAACTCAGCGTGAGATGGTGTCTTGGAGGCGCGATGGCAGCTTCTTGCCACATTTGCGGTATATTTTCATTGTTAGGAAAGGTGTTTTATTATTGGCATTAACGTTACGAAACGATAACATCGATACTCATTTTGAACAGTCATTTCCATATTGATTCGAGTTGTTGTAGATGATGTGACATGAACGTTGAAGAACACCAGAACTGTCATGCATTTTACGTTAACAAATAGCGCATTTGTTACACCAGGGTAAATAGATTGTAAAATACCAGCAAAGTTTTCAATCACGTAGTTATAATGGGCTATACCTTTAACGAAAATGTGAAGTAAAATTAACAATTTTGCCACAATCTTAGACAAAGACTACAACGTGGTAGATTGCAGAATTACTACTTCACTAGCAATGTAAGACAAAGTTCCTGCCTACTATCCAATCCTTTCAATTTAAAAATCTTCGAGTGATTGAGCATGGATTATGCAAACTGCAGATCAGCGTATACGGCAACCCTTGTAAGAAAGAAAGGTCTACATGATCTAGAAAATAATGTGTGGAAGATTAGTTAATTACATTGGTTAAACATTAATTTTCTGAAACTTGAAGGTGAATACCAAATAAGATGACATTGCTAATCTCAAGTGGATATAAATAAATATACAAGCCTACTGTTGTACTCTCTGATTCTTGTTAGTTTTACCCGTTTCGTAGCGAACGTTTCAATAGAGAAGAGACAACTATGCAAAATTTGTGATCTCTCATGCTCTCGGGTGATAGGGTGCCCCTATGTGACCTCTGTGTCACATCCGATCAAAGGTTTTACCATTTGAACCTGAGGGGAACAGCAAAACAAAGGAATGAATACTCGCAGATGTTCACAAATTGCAGGTTTGGACAAAAAAGCTTTTCTCTTTCCGACTTCTTTTTCACCCGATTCAACATAAAATGTCGACGCTGTCGTGATTTCCCAGAAGAACGCAAGAGAGGGCCAGATGTTAAAGGACAAGAGAATGTTAGGTGAAGAGTTCCTCATTTAATCGGAGACATTCCTGAACTGTCTGATTCTCTGATGACTGCGTAATGTGGTAAATACTAAATATTTTAACAAGACGTGTCACCTTAATCCATAATAATAATTAATGCATACTATAAACATATAATAAATAAAAACATCATATTAATTAATTATTATAACTGTTTATTGTTAGCTTTGTTTAAAAAATTTGCCATTATTTATTTCAAGGACATTCTACTAAAGAAATTACGTTTTATATTATTTAAAAATTTACGTTTATATTATTTACGTAATTTACGTTTTATATTATTTTTTCTTATTTACTTTATATTGAAATATCTTAATTTACACAATTTTTCAGTTTGAAAAGTATATCATATCTCAGTTGATTTTTTAGTTAAAGCGCAATTCATAACACCGAAATTAAATATCTGTACAAATGAGAATATTTGCAAATGTGAGATATTCCAATGATCTCTACAGCTATCCGTATCTCTTTCGTGATTAGACAAATCGTAAGTATTTTCTGAGTTTTCTTTGAATATGTAAAGGAAGACTGGAGGAAATTATTTTAAAAAATTATTATTAGTCGAGAAAACCATTACTCGTCAAAATGAAATACGTTTACGTACTGTCGTGTTGACTAGTGTAAACAACTCTTGTTGAAGTATTATGATGACACTTATGCCTTAACTGTACAAATATGAACGCACGGGACTGTCCTCGACATTTCAATTACTAAACGATCATCCAAGGAGAGCAAATGAGAAACGAAATCAACACCAGACTGCAAGAGGACTTGGAGAAAACACAAGAAGCGTCAAAGGCCAAGTGACAGCATTTTAACGGATGTTTTCGGGCTGCGCCTTTCGCTGTTTCCCCTGATCAACTTCAAGCGAGTGTCGCCACCAGTCTCACTATTATCACAGACGCGATTATTCCTTCCCCACCCTACCCTCACTCCCATTCTTAAGAGACAGGAGATGGTCTCCTATACACAACCTCTCGAAGTCATAGCAACATGTGAAGTCGCAGGTATCAGGGTACAGCTCAGGCAACAGTTGTGGGGAGAAAGGAAGAGAGGAGAAAGGAAAACCAGAATAGGAGAGAGATAAGAAAGAGAGAGGAAGAGAAGAAAAGAGAAGGAAGAGAGGAGAAAGAGAGGAGGGGTGGAGAAAGTGAGGAAGAGAGGAGAAAGAGAGGAAAAGAGCAGAAAGTAAGAGTGGATAGGGAAGGAGAGATGTGAGCAAACTGCATCTCGACATTTCAGTGACTAGAAGAGCACCCGAGAAGCGCAGATGACAAACGACATCAACTCGAACAGCACGAGAAGTTTGAGCAAACCGAGACGGGACGTCAGAGGCCAACCGCCAGAGCCTTGTAACGGATGTCTCCGGGGGCCGCGGATTCCCAGCGTTACCCAAGAGCAGCGGGGGCCTCTCAGCCTCGGATGCTCCGCGCAGCCCCACGCCTTCCAAAGGCCTCACGCTCTCCACGCACGATCACGCTCCATCACGCACGCCGCGCACGCCCGCGGATGCCTGCGCGGGCACGCACTGGACCGGAGCACGTGTCCCGGGCGAGCAGAGATTCAGAGACAGAGGATTTCGGGCTTCGGCTGCTACCCGTGACATATGCGCCACGACTGCTAATTGAAGGTACAATAACGATCCATTCCTTTTGGAACCGCTGGCTTGAATTTTCGATCGTATTCTTTGCGTCGAAAAAGTTTCGTTGGTAAAGATGGTATTGAAAAGACAGAAAAGAAAGGAGAATGAGAAATGTCGCTTATGCACCCAGTTGAAGGTTAAGATTGTGGACAAGATCTTACAAGGCAGTTGCTACTTAGGAAGGGGACGAGTGTTGAATATGAAATAGAAGTGCGGAGCTCATTTGACGATGCAAGTACACATTTATGATCAGCGTCGTGGCTGGAATACGCAAATGTTCCTTTGTGCTGGATACAGGTAGATTTTGTTGCGTGTTCAGTTCAAGATAAAAGAAATGTAGCCGTAATGTGGTTGTCATTTAAAAGAGTTGGATAAAAGACAATAAAGGGAAAAATTTTATCTTCGCATGAAAGAGGAAAGTGATTAGAAGAACGTAATAAATATTTTCTTACAAACTGGCTAAATGGTAAAAAGCAAATTTCTTCACAGATGTTTGTCAATTTTGTACACTTTTTAAAAGCAAGATCTAGAAACATTTTTTGCATTATGACATAATAGTCTATAGAAAATGCAATAATTATTTTACTATTGGTAGGATATACAAGAAAGAAATACCAGCAGTATTTAGAACTTGGAAACATAATTACGTAGTTTTCTTTGAAATCATGTAAAAATCATAATTAGTGATTACTCAGTCAATTTGTGATTGATAAGTAACTCCAATAAGGTATTAAATACTATAATACTTCATTTTAAGACAAATACAATAATTATTTCACAATCACTTGAAAATACACAATTTCTTCTCAAATAGAAAATAACTTTGGCAATTTTGACATTAATATGTATTTTTTCACTAACCATAACATCTACATTTATGGTAATTTGCTAAGAGATTTTTCCAATTATTAACCCAATTACGCTGTACAACTTAAGGTAGTGTATATTGAAATGTAGTCCAGACCGCTAACACACCTGTGAGCTCCTCTGATGTAGTCAATATATGTGAGACTGTCCGCGATAAAACACAAAAACGACAAGTGGATGAGAGATTCCACCACGCTGCCTACATTCTCAACAAGACTAAACCCGATCGTAGAATGCACAATTTATTTTCCTTTATTTCACTCTTAATATTTAAAATAGCTAGATCAAAGTTATTCCGATTTCTGCATATTTCAAACAATTTGTCAGTCTGCCTCCACTCTGCGGGTAAGGATAGCCTTTGAACCTGACGCCTCCGCAACTCTAAACGCCGATAGCGACACCAATCATATCACGATCTCGTAGTGTCCAAGTCCTCGTAGAACTGAAAGCAACGGACATAAAGAATTGGAAGAAGAATCTCAGCAGGCTATGGCACACACCGGGATATAGCAACAAATGAAGAGCACGATGATAAAAAATAATATGATGAATAAGGAGAATATAAGGAATAAGACATAGATGATGAATCTAACGAAGATGGTGATTGAATAAAACGAAAACGCTGCACAAAACAAAGGCGCTGAATAAGACGAAGATGCTGGATCAGATGAAAATGCTGAATAAGCCTAAGATGCCGAATAACAATAATAATAATAATAATAATAATAATGATAATGATAATAATATAATAATGTGATTAATAAAACGGAGATGATGAATCAGATACAGGATAAGGTGATACATAAGATGAAGGTAATATATAGGATTAAAATGATGAATAAGGCGAAAATGATGAATGAGATGAAAATTATGAATTAGATGAAGGTAATAAATAAGATTAAAATGATGAATAAGGTAAAAATGATGATTAAGATGAAAATGAAGATGAAAATTATGAGTAAGATGAAAATAAATATTAAGAATAAGATGAAAATGATGAATAAGCAAAGGTGATGAATCAGACAAAGTTGATGAATAACAAAGAAGCAAATGAAGACGAAACTGAATCAAAAGAATATGGGGGCGAAGATGAATCAGGAAAGGAAGCACAATCCATGATGAAGAGGAAGAAGATACAGCTGAAGCCTCTCCGGCTCAGAATCCCCATCTAGCCGCGGCGCGCGCGGAGCGGGGAGGCGCGGGAGGGAAGAACTGTGTCAAGGAGACGCGGGAGGGGGGAGGCGCGCGGGGTCGGAGGTCGCGGGGTCTGCGCATGCGCGGACGCGGCCTCCCGGAGCGCCAGCGCGGGAAGCGCCGGCGGTAAACGCCCACGCACCTGCGCCCGGCGAATGGGAAGAAGCTGCCGCCTTGGAATTTTTTTCACGCGAGACCGACCGCGATGAAACACACGACACACACAGACACGTCACACCTACAAGGCGGTGAATTACATTGTCAAAAATGTCATTAAATTTAATGTAGATTAAAACATTTACATGAAACTTAATGTAACCGTGTACATTTAAACGAGCTTAATATATGTGTACATTAAATTTAAGGCATATGTTAAAATCAGTGTAGGTTAAATGTAGAGGTTCTCCTGTTTCCCATACTTCTCATCATTCTTCTCATGAATTCTTAAGTCTCCAATCTATAAAGAGCACTCATCCATTCATTCCTGATATGACCGTGAAGTTTTGACTCTTGCATCCTAATGTACACGTGTACATTAAATTTAATGTACGTTCATGGTAATTACTTTAATGAACATTTCATTAAAGTAATGCAGAAATTTCTGACAGTGTACCCGTCACCCTAACAGGATCATCCTTTGGGTCATAGCAGCACTGGGAATACGACACGTGACAGTGGGACGTATTGTAACTGTGATTTCACGAACTGGCAAGTTTTATAGACCATCGGTGCACAAAAAAAGGAATATATCTCAAAAACTTTTTTTAGTTAAGGAAAGATATATATTTAGAAAATTGTTTATTTTTAACAGTAAACATTTCGTAAACCTGAATCAAAATATACCCTTTTTTAGAATAAAAATCTTTGACTGTGATCACGAAATAAAGGGCTCTGCTAGAAATTAAACTGTTGTAAGGCAAATGGACAATTTTTAAAATGTGTTACTTTTCACGTGAAAAGGTATAACTCTCAGTACTTCCGACAAGTTCATAGATGTCCGGCAAGTGCAACATGACGGCTGAAATGTCAGCTCGAACATCAGTGACGCGGCTCACAGTGAGCAACAGTGACGCGGAACGACAGCCAAGCATCACTTAATTTTGGAAACTTTTGTGTCGTAAGAAATAATAAAAGCAATGCAAAAAACATTAATTACTCGAAGATATACCATGTATCGGATAATGGCCATAATTTGAATCCAAGAAAACATTTAAAAGTGTTGAATATTTTTAACGTAAAAAACTGAGAATGGGAAATATCTTAATCTTTTGTTTGTATATTGAATGATGGTTTGTCTTTGTCGTGTGCAGAAAGATTGTGTAAAATGATTTGCATGTTTGCTTTGAACAGATATTCCACACCTTCCAATTTGAATAAGTAGAATCTCTACGTTTTGAGTTCATGGCCTGCTAATCAAACCCGTACAATATTTTTACTCTTCTGCACGTGTGAAATTTAGTAACCTTCAGTATGCATCAGTTCATCGGTTTACGCCTAGAATTTCAAATACGACCTGCATGCAGCTTGCAAGCTCCAGAGGCATCTACGCGGCGTTAATAAAATTATAATTTACTGAGATCAGCGTATGTGAGCAGAATTTGAGAACGTTAGAAAGGATAGAAAGCGCCAAATATATTGGTGCTTTCTCGCGAGGTCGTCACCGCGGCCTCTCTCATCGCTGGAGAGAAGTAGGTTGGTTCAGGTGTCATCGAATTTCGCAGATCCTGTATTGCCGAAGGCGATGATGGGGTTGCTGAAATATGATGCGGCGATGGTAGTAATTACGGAAGTGACAGCAGTATACTTATTCGTCGTCTTGCTTGAAATTGCGGGAGGACGGCCCAACGGCCAAGTTCCCCAACCAGATGAAATTCATCGCAACTGTCATAGTTTCTCTTAGGTTTGACAAGCTTGATGACAATAAAATTATGGTCAATGATTTTTGGGTATGAGCATTAATAAAGTTAATGGAAGAAACAAAGGAGAAGGAAATAGGGGAAAATGCAATCCAATTTCTCGTGAACACTGTACATTTTATTTAGTGGCTCAATGGTAGCATTACAGATGTTTCTAAAGGCTCTGACTGGAGAAGCCTTAGGGTTCAAGTCCCTATGGTGGTGGCTTTTCGTCGCCAACTAAACAGCTGGGTCGAATTCAGTCACTACATGAAGCAATATTCTAGCAGTTGATTGCTCTAATAGGTAGTTTTCCGTGTTTTTTTATTATCAAAATTAGGCAAACGCTGAAGCAGTACCCTAACATACGGATCAAAGACCATGCACGTTCTTTATTTCCTCTTACGTGCCGTACCCTTATCCGTTATTTACACTCCCATACACATACATCACTACACGAACAAATACAGGGTGAGCCACGTATTGCAATGCAGTTCTCACAGAAATGCATGAGGGAATAATTGGCTAATTACTGATGAAGGTAAATTAATTAAGTAATTTAATTACTTAAGTAATCAATTAGGTAATCACGGAAATGCAAGAGGGCTAATTGATGTATTTATTCGTTTCCATTTTAACACTTGTATTTTACGAGATATTGAGGTCACTTTTTTTCCAATTGTAAATATACATATTTTTGTCTATAATGACGAACATAAAAAGGCTAAAGCAATGATATACACACAGTCATATGTTAATAAACATTTTATGAGTAAATTTGAGATATTTGCGACTCGTATTCGCAACGGATATTCTGACTGTAACAGTCCACAACCGAAGGTCTCGCAGCGCTCTCGGCTAACGAGCGTTCGCGGCGTTACAATATCCGTTAAACATGTCGCAAACAATCAAAATTGCCATAAAAATGCTTATCTAACTTATGGTAATATGTATATCATTGGATGTATTTTTGTGCTCGTAATAGATTAAAAAATTACCTCAGTATCACGTACAATACAAGTGATAAAATGGAAATGAAAACATGTATAAACTAGCCTCATTCCCGCACGCACTTCCGTGAATACTGCATTGCAATAACCACAACCGTTAAAAAATTGCAGGAAGTGCTAAAGTTACGTGACTTATCATGTATGTCGGGAGCTGAGAGCATACCCCGAGTGGCGTTGTTGCCCGGTCGAAGGAGATACCTGGAAGATTCATGTGGAAGGTCAGGAATTACAACCTCTGTGATTGCAACGAGAGAACGGCAAAACAGAGAGGCTGCGATGGCAATGAAGACGTCCACAGTGACAATGGACGTAGGTTGACTAGTTGAAGGCGAGGAGGTAAAATTGGTGGTCGTACATGCAATGTCGCTGATGATACCAGAAATTGCTGTTGTCTCCTGTCTCCGTTGTCACGTGCGGCCACCCGACCGGACCTTCGTGGTTCTTCTCCTGCCGCTCTTGACACAGTTCGCGCTTGAGGAGTTACGCTTGTTAGGAATCGTAATCTCCGTTCTTGCCCACCACGTGGGAGACTATTTCCTGCAGCGGCAAAGGCACCTTTTAAACCTGAATTCATCTCTTCAATCAGCTCATTTAATATAAGCGTTTCTCTCATTTTCATTCAAGATTAAAGTATAAGAGGAAACATTTAACTGTCCCTGAATTACCTATTTTTATTTCTTATGTCATTCACTACGAGACGAAAGAGGAAAAAAAAGGTTTTCACTTGAAAATGCGCGGATTGGATATGTTTTACATTTTCGAAGTTGCGGAATTTTCGTTTCTCTTTGAAATATTTGGAAATACAGAAAGATGATCATTTAAGATTTTATCTATCACATTTACAATCCTAAGCGTGATACTATGTCGAAATACGGTACTTACAAATTTTTACTTGTCATCTGAAAGCACAATTAACTTGCCTGGAAGTGTTAAATCAAGTTTAACTAAGTATGATTCTCTTATTCCACAATGTACTATAAAGTACCATAAAGACATAAACGCATTGATAGACAAATACAGACTAGACAAATATAAAGTAATTATAGTGATATAGCAAAAGTACTTGCTATTTACAATCCTTTAAGTTACAAAAATAAAAACAAACAACTAGGATTTTGCAGGTGATATTCGGAATAATTTCTGGTGTGTTTTTGAACATCATATTACCTATTCTAATCCTTTCCCAAACGTTATAAACCGGCATAAACGTGTTAAAACGTATACTACTTTTTAAACCATTTAAAAAATGGTAATTATTAGCGATTTTCGTTTTTCTACCGTAGCACATTCTTCGACCTCGCTAACCTTGCAGCTGTTTCCTCCCGCTTGAAACAGCTTGCCAAAGCAACTCTCGCAAAGTGGTCCGAAACCTTCAACCGAGAACAGTGATTAATTCCTTCGAAAAGAGACTCGTTGGTGCGGCTATCTGATACGCACAGACACATTTACTACAGTCGGACCACTTGTCAAATCGACACGGGGAGCAACAACCAAGAAGCTCATTCATTACATATTTCATCTTAGAAATCTCCAGGTGCAAGATCAAGGACTGGCAATTTGCCTCGAGTCACCTTAATCAAATTTCCATAGTAACTGTTTCTATCAGAATTAGACTAACTTTATAACTTTTCTCATAAAATACAGAAAGTGTATTAAAATCATATTGAAGATAGATGTTTACTCCACATGTAACTATTAGGGAGTAAATACGGATAATCTAAAAGAAACATTGTTTCTCCTTATTCATCCAATAATTTAGAATCTATTTATTCATCACATTATTGTAAGTATAATGAATTGAATCTAAATAATCCAAACAACATACTGATATATTTATATGTACAATGTACTTTTACACGAAGGTGCCACATTTGTGGACACATTTTTGTAAATTCAAATAAACTCGACCAGGAAAGACAAGCGTAATACCCGTGAGGAAATATTATTCTCATGCAAAATAAATGGTACATTACTACGCAGGAAATCATAGTGAATTATAAGAGTTACCCTCAATATAAACACATTTCATTCATTCTTGAAAATAAAATTTTCATTCCAGAATAAAATTTTAACCAGCCTTTTAATCAAAAATAATTTATTCATGTATCGGTTTATTTATTATTTGGGCTATTCATGTATCGGTTTATTATTTGGGCCAAAACCACTAATAACTGTGTGCAACGTACGGTGGGAAAGAAAACCTACATTAATCACGACCATTACACATTTATTATGCACGTGTGTCTGCGTGAAGGGCGTCTGTCCGAAGTGTCGGCGTGCGGGACCCGGTGAACTTCTATTACGTGGGCGCCCGCTGCTCCACACGTTACTATGAGGGAGTAAATATGGATCATCTAAAATAAATATTGTTTCTCCTTATTCATTCAATAATTTCGAATCTATTTATTCCCCACATTATCGAATATACAAAGAAATTGAACGTAAATAACCCAACAACTTACTGATATACTTGTAAGTCCAATGTACTTTTACAAGAAGGTGCCTCATTTGTGGACACATTTTTGTAAATTGAAATAAACATCATCAGGGACTAACGTAGGATCGACGTAGCATGGGGAGAGGTGGAGTGAGGCAGGGTAGGGAGAATTCGGGATGAGGGGGAGGGGCTGGAGGAGGCGGG
This sequence comes from Acheta domesticus, assembly GCA_031308135.1. Taxonomy (NCBI): domain Eukaryota; kingdom Metazoa; phylum Arthropoda; class Insecta; order Orthoptera; family Gryllidae; genus Acheta; species Acheta domesticus. The sequence goes on from JAHLJT010009355.1 coordinate 127,965,397, forward strand.
GTAGGACGGGGTAAGGCGAGGAGTTGGCCAGGGAGGAGAGAGGAGTCAGCGGGCGGGCGACCCGGTGAACGTCTGTTACGTGGGCGCCCGCGCGCTGTCACCGGCGAAAGTGCAAACACGAGCCGCCGCCCGCCGCTACTGTGGCCGGTTGGACAGGACGCGTGCGCATAACGCAGTGATTGCGGCGCGGCCTCGCTTTCGTTGCGTCCACCTTTTACTCCGAGACGCTGCCTTTTACTCCGAGACGCTGCCTTTTACTCCGAGACGCGCGACCGCGACGAGCGGACGAGACGGCGAGATCTACGTTTGTTGAATTTTATCAGAAAGTATTGGTCCTTTATTTAAAGACATAAAATTATTTTCGATAACTGCTTTATGTTAATATTAAATGTGATACAGGATAGTTATAACAGCAACGTTTCATAAATTAATTATTGATATAAAATAGTTATCTAAAAGAATTTTCTATCTTTAAATAAAGGACCGATACATTCGGATAAAATTGAAAAAAATCTATAGACAGAAAAATAAATATTTATTTTACAATCTACGTTTAGTCCAGGGGAGTACCAAGAGGGTTTTGGAAATAGAAAACATTAATTTTGAAGGATGTTAGAACTTAATTTTTGGATGAGTGTAAGGCATTTGCTGTACTAGAGAAAGCAAGTAATTGTGTAGGAGGATTTCAGAATGTTCTAATAGCATTTTCTGAACATAAAGTATATCTTCTGAAAAGTAATTACTCGAGAACATTTCTCTCAATATTAATTTTCCACTACACTGATTCAAAGCAATTCCATCAACTGTGCGTCATGACATTTTTTCGTCCGTCGTAGTAAGGCGTTAGCGAATACGACAGAATTTATGGTTGCAATAATTCTTTTTAATAAATTCTTTACGATCAATTTTTGTCGTGAAGAATGACAAACGTTTTCTGAAGTAGAAGTGATGAAACGTGTTAATAGCTATATTGATCCTTCTGCTAGAAACTGTCATTGGCGGACAGCCAACACGAGAGCAAAGAAGCATAAAGTGTTACTGACACGTGCAGTCGTGAGGAACCGTGTACGTTCTCTGCCAGGCACAGTTGTTCGCGGTTTCGTGAACAGGGCGCGTGCCAAGTCGTCCACTGCGTGCGCGGGACTAACGTAGCGCGAGGCGAGGCGGGACGAGGCGGGGCGAGGTGGGACGAGGCGAGACGAGGCGGGACGAGGCGGGACGAGGCGGGGTGAGGCGGTGCGAGGCGCGGCGAGGCGCGGCGAGACGAGGTAATGCGGGGCGAGGCGAAGCGGGGCGGGCGGGGTGGGGCGAGGGGCGAGGCGAGGCGAGGCGGGGCGAGGCGGGACGAGGCGAGACGAGACGGGACGAGGCGGGACGAGGCGGGGTGAGGCGGTGCGAGGCGCGGCGAGGCGAGGTGATGCGGGGCGAGGCGAGGCGAGGCGAGGCGGGGCGGGGCGGGGCGGGGCGAGGCGGCGCGAGGCGGCGCGAGGCGGGGCGAGGCGGGGCGAGGCGGGGCGGGGCGAGGCGGGGCGAGGTGAGGCAGAGCCAGGGGGGGAAGGCCGAAGGCGGCGTGAAGGGAGAAGGCGTGATGAGGGGGAGGGGCTGGAGGAGGCGGGGAAGGACGGCGTGAGGCCAAGAGGAATGGGCCAGGGAGGAGAGCGGAGCAGGGGTGGGTTGAAGCGGGGAGAAGCGGAGAAGGGAAAAGGCGGGATGGAGGAAGCGCTGGGGGAGTCAGGAAGGGACGAGGCAGGGAGGGGACGGTCCGGAGCGTCGTGTGGCGTGACGTGGCGGGGAGTGGCGGGAGGAGGTGCGGCATGACGGGACGGAGCTTGGCGGAGTAAATCGGAGCGGTTTTGCGGGGCGGGTCTGGGCGGGGTGGCGCGGAGCGGAACGCTGCAGAGCTGGGCAGAGCGGGGCGGGTCGAGGCGTGGCGGGGCGGGGCGGGGCGTGGCGGGGCTAGACGGGGCGGGGCTGGGCGGGGCGGGGCGGGGCTGGGCGGGGCGGGGCTGGGCGGGGCGGGGCTGGGCGGGGCGGGGCTGGGCTGGGCGGGGCGAGGCGGATGGGGCGGGACGGGGCGGGGCGGGGTGGGGCGAGGCGGGGCGAGGCGGGCGGACGGGGCGGGGCGGGGCGGGGAGGGGCGGGGCGGGGCGGGGCGGGGCGGGGCGGGGCGGTGTGAGTCGCCGGTGCACGGGCGCTTACTTAACCGCGTGGCGCGGCGCGGCGCGGCATGGCACAGGCCGCAACGAAATGGAAAGTGCGCGCGGTATTCCACGCGGCGTTTGAGGGCACGTGGGGCGGGGGGGGCGTCGAGAGGGAAGGAGGGCAGCCGGCGACCGGCCCGCGGCGCCACTCCTTATTGGGCGGGTGGGCGCGGCCGCCGGTTTCCGCTCGCCGCTGAGCCCAGCGCCCGGAATACGAGTGCTCGGTGGCGCTCTTTACGTCACCTCCTGCTTTACTGGCGCCGCCCGCGCTAAACCACTCCTCAACGGACAGAAACTGCACATGCTTCACACTCACTGCAAGTGACACGTGCTCCTATGGGTATGAGTGTGAGAATGAACTGGTAATTCAAAGAGTAATAGAATAAGCGTATATGTATGTGCTCGTGTGTATGTGCTCGTGTGTATGTGTGTGCATGCAGGTGTGTGTATGTGTATAAGAAGAAAAAATAAAGGAGACAGAAATGCAGACAGAGAGAGGCAGAGAGGGAGAGACAGATAGTGAGGTAGAGAGGGGGGAGGAGGAGTAGGAGGTAATGAGAAGGCGAGTAATGATGGATGTATGAATGAAATAATAACTAGTTGACTGATTGGTTGGGTGAGTAAATGATTGATAAGAAGAAAGAATATGTATTTGCAGATGACGTTCAGTAGTAACTGGATTCCGGTTTTCATTTACGTATTAGATACACTCATTTTGTGTTTCCATTTTTATAGAGCTGCTTTGTGTTTCCACAAAGAAACAAAAGTTATGCTCCTTTATGCCCATATTATTGTGCTCGAGAGCAGTGTTTTTTTTAGTTTTTTACATGTTTCAGTAAAATTAATTAACCCATTCTTTTTTATCTTACTTTGTGTGTTTAAATTAAAACATTTACAAATTATTTAGATTTCGATTTGCTGAGCGCAGTTACACAGATTCATTGAGGAAATAGTAAACATAGATGTTTTCTTTGCGTAAAAAATATTGCAGTGAGAAATTCTGAGAAGTACGTTCATAAGTATACCTGTTAGACGGCTTGTTTTCGGACAGTATTTGCAACAACATTAGCCGACGCTTGATCCTTGAGATGTGGACCCGCCCGAATTCCTGTCTGCCAATGCCACTAATGTAATGCTGGCGTCGATGTTGACATGTAACTGGTTTGAGACCTGCTTCGACCTCGAAAAACACGCCTGCTAGATAGTACCAGTAATAACCTAACAGTTCAAATCAATTCCAAGAACAGTCGCAGATTTTTGTTACCTTGTGGAATGCCTTTGAAAGCTATAACCCGCATGTGTGTGGTGAAATTTTTGGCAGAATGTGAAGTGTGTCTATGCCCAGGATGATTCTCACAAAAATGTATCCTTATCCTAACATGATATTATAGAAGTGCTTATTAAACATAATACATGGAACTTCATATAAAACATTTTTCTTGAAAATTCACAAATGCACTTTTGGGTAGTCACGGATATGCCAACTTACTTCAATTAAAAAAAGAGGCGCGCAAGAATGTTAAACAGTCTAAAAATCAGCACAGGAATAAAGCATAGTGTCACCTCTGCTTTGCTAACTAATTAGGGAAGAGGAATGATGTATTGTTGTATATTGCAAGAGAATGGTTTTAAGTTGAACGAAACCTTTAATTGGCGGAAAATACGGTTTGTTGTACTTTAAATAGTTGCAGACATGTTTATTTTTACTGCTGAAAATTTCTTAGAGTATTTTCCAAACATATTTCTTAACTGTCGAGTTTTGAGATTATTCACTTTATCTCGAGCAGCATCGATATGAGCTCGAGAAATCAAATGAGTTATCTCTACAGTACTATCTTGGAAAGGAAAATATACTTGCATAGTCAAACACGGTTATTTACATTCAAAAAATTAATAAACAAATAAATAAAAAGATGTAATCACTACTTATTCTCACAATTACCCTCCTTTGATAAGTCTGTTCCATAATGATTCTTTGATGCAGTCACATGCTGATAATTATAAGAAGAATCGTGAGATTCAGATGACCAAGTGACAAAGACCCTTTTATTTTGCAATTTCCTGTAACATAAAGCGATTTTCTTTTGTTCTACACCACGGGAAAAGGATCCCAGACCGAAAAATCCCTTACAATGGCATTACGGTGATGCGTATCGTCATTATTCGAACTTCCTCGCAAGGGAATCGGCGGCGTGGAGCGATCAGTTAAGGGCCGCCACGTTCGAAAAGAAAGCAGCTAATTACTTCCCTGTTGGGCGCAGACGTCATTCGGCGCTGACAGCTGCGTTGATTGAGACATCGCTCCTCGGACCGATGGGAGGTCGCTGGACAGCGCTGTGGGAAAGCGGTGCGAATACTCTGCAGGCAATCAATTCCTCACCCCTTTTCTTCATCCCGTTACGTGTTATTGCCCTGTACTGCCCGGTCGCCTTTGATTCTGCTACACATGCATGTGATGAAGCGGGATTTTACGTCAGTTGTTGAGAATGTTGTTCTGTTTCCGAGAACACAAAATGATGAAGTGAAGAATAATACAATACCACTTTGTCCGCTTGGAAAAGAGTGAAGGTAGAGAGCTCTGGAGAAAGAATAAACAGGGTTGCAGCGAAGGATAATGAAAACGGGAACAGGCGGGTACTTCGCTCGGGCAGAATGTTTTCGTTTGACTGGCCCTGTGTCCGTCGGCGGCCTCCTCCCTTTCTCCCATTCTCCGCGGCCACCTGCGTGGCTCTCGGCGCCGAAGGGCCGCAACCAGACCGCGACGGCGCGCGCCCGCCTCCCCGCCCCCGCCGCCGCGATCCTATCTGGGGCCTAATGAATTCTGCCCACGCCCACTCCTCTCGGCAGGCACGCCTCTGTGCCACGGCGCCGGAACATCCTCTCTATGCCAGACACAGTCGCCTCCGCCGCCCTCACCTCGCCCCGCCTCCCTCACTCCTGTCACGGAGTCCACCCCGCCGCATTCGCCTCGACGTCCTCGCTTTCGTACTCGTCCCGTCGCCCTCATCCTCGTCCCCGTCCCACCGCCCGCGATTCGACCCCCGCCCCGCACCACCCCAATGCCTTCCACTGGAACTCCCTAGCGTTCTGGACCCGTTCCGGACCTACTCTGCTCGCTGCCCCCTATCGGTGCCCCGTCTCACCTCCCCGATCCTCGCCCCGCCACCTCGCCCCGCCACCTCGCCCCACCACCTCGCCCGCCACCTCGCCCGCCACCTCGCCCGCCACCTCGCCCCGCCACCTCGCCCTACCACCTCGCCCCGCCGCACAGTGGGGCAGGAGGCCTCCAAAGTTGAGAATAAATATTTTAAGTGAACAGAAGAGCAGTAATGGACTGAGTTGATAACAAAAGATGTTAAATAACATAAATAAAGCAAAATATAACATTATTCGTTAATTTCAAATTACAGTGTGTTATAAAAACCTTGTTTCAAAACTTGCAGATACAATGTCTGTTAATGAAGAAAAGGTTACTCTTAATGATTGCCTTTATCTGTGTGTATCGTCATTGTATGACCTAGTTCTTATCATTATAATGAATCTGAAGACTCAGCAGTATCATTATCTTCTGTTTCACATCGTGCTTTTCCAAGCAACATCATATTTAAAACTTCTATCGTAAGTTCTTCAATTTTCTTTGCAGGAAGTGGTCTAAAGCTTATGATAACAGGGTCAGATACACCGCCCCGATCCGCCGCCCCGCCCTGACTCGCTCTTCCACCCTCAAGATGCCGCCATACCATGCATCTAGTTGTCTTTGCTTCACACGTCCCTGCTTTCTATTACCATGTGCTCATTTGGTACTTCGTATTACGTGTGAAACTCCTAGAGCCCACAACCTTGCGGCCTCGACTAATAAGATTTTAATATCATTGCGATTCAGGATTACTTTTAACTTTTTTACTCGTAACTCTAAAATGTAAAAACTTAGCAGTAGGGGAAAATATTCCAACCCACCGAAACACTTTCAGATAACAGATATTTAAAACTGTATTTACAGGTAGACTCGACAATAAAATAGCTGCAGAATTTAGGCGTCTCTTAATAACAAATTAGAACATAAATTGTTAACCAGTCATTCGAACAACCATTGGACAACGACAGCAAAACATCTAGCAAGACTACAAATCCAAGAAACAAACTAAATTTGAGTGTATGGAAAAGACATATTGATTTAAATGTTCCAGTACTTAGATGGCGAAAGCTCGTCTTCAAAACTTTTGTGTACAGTGTTTACCACCCTTACGAATCCCGGTAGAAATATATTATGCAAGAACGTTTTAATACAAAAGGTCTTCGTGAACCATGAGATATTACGGCGAGTGCCAGCTACACATTCTACCCGCGTTCGCTCTATTAATCACCCACGTCGCAGTTCAATCCAAATAGATCCGTCGTCTCGTGCCGCGAGCAGCATCGCGTCGGGCGCGGCGCGAGTGACGTAAGCGGCTGGGAGAACCGCGCCGCGGCGGCGGCGGCGGCCTCTCGGAAGAAGGAAAGAGGAGCGGCGCGGGAGGGGGGCTGGGGGCAAGCGCCCCGCGCCGCTTTTGTTTCGCGGCGGCGGCGGCAATTACTCCAGCTGTCGCTGCGCCGACGCGCGGCGGAGGCCGTCAGCCTCTGCGAGGACCTCACTTGAGCAGCGGACGACGCGCGTGGGAAAAAGACACGGAGAAGCTGGGGAGAGGGACTGAGAGAAGCGTTGTGAAAGAAATGGGGAATTAAGGGTACTTTGAGAGTGGATGCGTGGTCGGCCGAAGAAACTTTTGCGCGCTTCTGATCCTGCCGAACAGTAGTGCTCACTTGTATTTGACTGGACCAGACATTTATTTTCAAATGATTAATTTTAGACGACACGTAATGGAATGCAAAAAGTTAAAACTTCATGCTGAACGCTGAATTTAATATTATTAATGTTTGATATGACATGAGAGATACGTCTGTAAAAGGAACCAGGTATTGCATTAGTGAGGTCAGATCATGTTTGGTAGAAAGTATCAGCAAACCATTTCATCAACTTCTTCTGTAATTTCTATAATTCAATATAACTGAATTGGAGATGTTCCGCAAGACTTGCTGTCACTTGGGCAGCAGAGGACAAGCGTGAGAAAAAGATACGGAGAAGCTGGGGAGAGAGACTGAAAGAAATATTGTGAAAGAAATGGGGAATTAAGGGTACTTTAAGAGTGGATGCGTGGTCGGCCGAAGACCCCCTTTTGCGCGCGAACGCCCGTTTGATTCTGCCGAATGGTAGTGCTCATATGGAATCCGACTTGACCAGATATTTATTTTCAAATGATTAATTACAGGCGGCAAATAGAATACAAAAGATTAAAACTTCCTGCTGAACGCTGTATTTAATATTATTTATGTTTGATATGACATGAAAGATACGTCTGTAAATGGAATCAGGTATTGCATTAGTGAGGTCAGATTATGTTTGGTAGAAAGTATCAGCAAACCATTTCATTGACTTCTTTTATAACTTCCTGCTATAATTCAAAGTAATTGAATTGGAGGTGTTCCACAGGGATTCTTGTCACTTGGACAGCAGGGGACGAGCGTGGGAAAAAGACACGGAGAAGCTGGGGAGAGAGAGACTGAGATTAGCATTGTGAAAGAAATGAGGAATTAAGGGTACGTTAAGACTGGATGCGTGTTCGATGGAAGACACTTTAGTGCGCGAACAGCTGTCTGGTTCCGCCGAATGGTAGTGCTTATATAGCATTCCAGTGCGGCAAACATTTATTTTCAAATGATTCGTTTTAGGCGATTTGTAAACGGAATGCAAATGATTAAAATGTCTTTGCTGAGGCTGAATTCAATATGATTTATGTTTGATGTGACTTGAGAAATATGTTTGTAAAATAAACTAAGTATTGCGTTAGTGTGGTAAGATCAGGTTTGATAGAAAGTATCAGCTACACATTTCATTGACTTCTTCTATAATTTATGGCTATAATTCGAGGTAACTAAATCGGAGGTGTTCCACAGGGCTTGTCACCTCACCACCAATATAGACTTGTCGTTTATAAACTAACGAAACAAGTTTGTCAATGTCCATATTAAATGACTCAGCTGGTCCGAATAATTCAAATTCATTTGATACGTCTGATGACCTGAAATTGGGCAGAAGTTCCAAATGTAAAATTTGTTTCTTCTTGGTAGGGAATTCAATTTGTACGTGTGTTTGACGGGTACGCGTAATCTCTTTGACTCAAAACATGTACTAGCCAAACATCAGTGCACTTTGTTCTAATGATCATGCTGTCTAAAATCTCATAAAAGTGAAAATGTGATCAATTCTCATTGCTTTACGCCCTAGATGCTCTTAAAGTTTGTATAATGTATTTCTGACACATTCTGTATAGGCGCCAACGTTCCGTTATGTAGATGAAACTGAGAACACGAATTCTATCTAAATATGCTTAATCAATATAGAAACTTCATTGGCGTATGTTATTTCTCATTATTTCTCATTACATATTCAAGTAGATTATTCATTTTTTATTGGTAAGTTATATCAATGTCATAATTAATGGCTAATATGCACATGTTACTGTAGAAAAAGAAGTGTAGCGGAAGGCGCAGTTATTAAAAATTCCAACGAAGAACAAATAGTGCAATATTAGTCCATAATAATCTAATCCACAATAGTCAATTTTATTCATGCAAAAAACAGCTTTATCTGACATAACGTAGTGAAGAAACCCAATCCATAAAGCAGAAAAATAAACCTAAACCCATTCATATATTCCTAAAAATGTTTCCTGAATTGACATAAAAATAATTGCACCCAAATAGAATTCTTCTACCGTTTATGTTAGATTTGTTATATTTCTATTAACGTCATCAATATATTAATAAAATAGAATAAAACTCAATCACGTAATCTTCATGATCATGACAATGTAAAATACTTGCAATGCAAGAGCCTACGATCATAATCGCGTTAGATGAATGTGCAGATATATCGGTGAATATAAGATGAAGTGATACAAAAATGATGGAGCAATTGCGTAAAATTGTGACCGGGTAAGTGGGAGCACCTCACGAAAAAATCGTATTGCGAACTCGCTCCGATCCGCAAGCTGTGGTTCCAGCTTGAGGGGCAGAGAAGACGCGAAGGTAGTACAAGAGGCGCAGCCGCTCTGGCTCAACTATGATAAATCGATTGCCATCGCCGACGCCTCCCCTTCGCACAAATAAAGCAACGAGAGCTCCTCTGTTATTGCGCGGGGCGCTGGGGCCAACACAGGTGCACCGCATGTGCCGTTCCGGATTGACCTCGCGAACGAAGGGAAAGCACTCTCGTTACGAGGAAGAAAACCCCAACATTAGAACTGCAATGAATGCAATTGCATCCACTTGCTTGTACAGTACTAAAGCATAGATCAGGAACAGATAATATCGCCGATCACAAATAGTTGTATATCAGAGGACGGTTTTATTAAGAAATTGTGGTGTTTTAAGCAATTTTGGTTCTTACAGTATCGCTTCAAGAAAAATACGTCAGATTTGTCAGCTATTTCGTCTTGCTGAAAGCACATTAAAACGCTTTGTTAAAATATTCTGTTGTTGACCCTCCCTGCTGCGCCAACAACTGTTAGGGTTACAAGTGTGAATCTCTCTTAAGAAACCACATGTTCATCTTTTATTATGGCATGGATGTGAAGGGCAAACTCGTACGTGCGTCACAATTTCACATTTATCTCAAAAACTATCTTTTATAACTTACCGTAAGTACTCAAATATAGACCGCATATATTTTTAAAAAATGACTAGCTGAAAATTGGGGTGCGGATAATATTCGCGTCAAGATCGGTACCGCGAACTTGAAGCGTGTTACACATGGTTACATGGAGGAATGGTTTATTCTGGTTTTTATAACGTGTCGGGTCACGACCCGTCTTCACGATGGAATATGTTACGACATTTCGCGTCTTTCTCGGTCGTGCCGCTAGATGTCGCATGATCGCGACCGTATCAAGCAAGCTTTTATTTTCGAGATTACTTCCCTTCACTTCATCATTCCTCATTTATATTTCTATATATAAACAATTGAATTTTCAGTCTCGCTGATGTCGACTTAGACAAAACCAAATGCAATAAATAACAACTTCCCAAACAAGACAACATGCGTTACTTTCACGCATAATTTCCGGCCACATTGTTCTTGATATTCCGCTCTTACGTATTAAGACATTTGGGCCCAAACCACGCATGTGCTCCCAGGTCTGTCGACCATCGCGATATAAACAAGGAAGCGAGAAAGCCCAGAGAACCCGCACTCGCACTCGGAACCAAAGCCTCGACTGCGTGAGAAACACCATCTCACGCACTGCAACACAAACGCACCGCAGCCGCGGCACCGTCTACGTTTCCCTGACACTCGCGTCCGAAACGCGTTCCTTCTCCCCTGAATTTTCTCGAGCTGGCGGCGGACAGAGCCCTGCGTCGCGGCGGGAATGTGAACTTCTCTCAGCAAATTTTCTCTCTGAAAAACAGGAAATAATGCAGCGCCTTCCGGTTGGGAAATGAATGTCGTCTGGAAAGACAGATGAGGCTAGATAAACATCAAACGAGGAAGACATTCGGACGCTTCAAATCGCCAGCAAAAATTACGAATGAGGAGGGATTGCTGTGGATGGGAAGGGGAGGAGGTGCGGACGGCATGGAGCGAATTAAACTGGAATTATAACCGACGAAGACATTATGAACAAAGTGTGAACTAATTAAGAGGGGAATACCGGGAGACATTAGATAGTGAGGATTACAGATTGCATTCAATTGTAAAAAATGGAAATATTTAAATTAGAATATGCAACCTGAATACGTAAAAAACAATTTTCTAACTGTACATGATTCTTTTAAATGAATTACCATTCTAAAAAAACAAAATAAAACAGTCGTTAAAATTGTAATTACGTGTATTCGCATACAACACATGAACAACCTCATGTCAAACACAGGCAGAGAACACCCAAACAAAGAGTAGGTTGAATGGAGGAACAGATTAGCAGAGGAAGTGTCGGAAACGGCCACAAACGACGGCAGGCTTGCTTGTTCCGGCTTGGCGCCGCCGCCGCCGCCTCCCTCTCCCCCGCCGCCCACGTCTCCCACAATTACCTGGCGACTTAACCACTCATTGTGCTGCCGGAATCTTCCCTCGCTACTCTAACAGTTTCCGTGCGCCCGCACCGCCGGAACGATGTCGCGTTTGTCAAAGAGCTGCGGAAGAAGAGGAGACGGCGCTGACGCGAACGTGCATAAGAAATCGCACATTACCGGGACCCTTGGGAAGTGCTTGTAAAGCGAAGCCTTTCTGACGGCGAAAACACGGTTCTTGTGTGGCCCCCTGAGGACAATCTCGACGTCCTCGCCGGATGCGGGTCCGCGTGCTGTAATTTACTCATGGGGCATGCTGTGACCCGCAGGTGCCACACGCGAGCTACCGACGTTCGGTTGCTTATCCTCCAATTTGCTCGCCGAGTTTGTGACTGTTCTCACGTTTGCTCGGAGGATGACAGATGTATTAAAAATGCACGCAGAGGGCAATAAAAAATGTTCTCATTGCAGTATCTTATTGCATGGGTGAAGGTCAATGCTACGCTTGAAAGAAAATATTTGTCTCCAAGCGTTTGTTTATATGATGTGCAGTTATATTTTCATTAAAATGGTTACTACCTCGCATACCATATTGATGTGTTTCTCTCTCGTGAATGGTGTTTCATGTGTTTGTGGAGAGAGAGAGAGAGGGAGAGAGAGGGAGAGAGAGGGAGAGAGAGGGAGAGAGAGGGAGAGAGAGGGAGAGAGAGGGAGAGAGAGGGAGAGAGAGGGAGAGAGAGGGAGAGAGAGAGAGTTCTTTCGCTAATGAAAGAGTATTTCATTGATCTAGTGTGATCTAGGCGTACAGAAATGATGACGAAGTAAAGAGATTTCAATAACAGGAATGCGTTTTAGTGGAATTGTAAGGGAAATACAAGTTGTACTCAAAGAAATGTAGTACAACTTCAGTATGAAATATTGGATTCATAGACATAGGTAAGCGTAATTTAAAGAAGTGTAGTACGCTAATAATTATTCGTACTTCTAGAGATATTTGAAGATAGAGGTTAGAAGTTTCTCAAGGTTAGAACAATTTTTAAACAGCAATTTCTTATTCAGTGTTTTAGACGTATTTATTTCCTCGAAAATCATCTCATAATTGGCACATTAATGTTTCACACAATGCGTTTTTTTTACATAAACGCAATTACTTGAACAAATATAATATAAGTGAAAGGAAAACTTAAATTTCTTCACGGCATAAAAATCATGTCCTTATTCATAATCCAATGCAGGCTATATTTCTTTTAAAAAATGTCAGTGCTTGAGCAAACAATAAAGGCAAGCTGTGCGGGGTGTTGCAGAGGAATGGGTGACGAAGAAGAAGACGGAGCTGACGACGACGCGTCAGATCGAGACGCGCGTGCAGCGCCAAGTGGTGCTGGAGGATGGCAAGGTGGTGGAGGACTCGGGCCCGGTCGTCACCAGCAACACCACCGAGGACACCGAGAAGCAGGAGACGCAGCAGACGGAGGTCAGTCCCTATCACTTCACTTCACTTCCCACTTCTTTTTTTTATGGAGCACAAACAATTCTACTGAGAGCTTGATTTTTCGTCGTTCAGCCGTTCGGCTCTTTCAGATGTTAGCTGATGAACATAAAATACATAAAACAACACTCACAGACAGACAAGAAAAATAGCAGTTTAATATCGACGGGAAAACCTCAATCCAGCTCCTCTAAATCTGTGGTCATGGGGTAAAAGTTCCTCTTTCCGTCAATCTTTGGCGAAATTGGGTTTTGTATTGTAACTACAAGTATCTACATTTTATTTGAGAAAAACGACCGAATGCGTGTTGCCTCTTTAACGACAAAAAAGGCGTTGGGAAATATAGCTTAATCGCCTTAATATAATTTACGGCTCAATAATCTAACCATTCATTGTTTTCTCCAAACTAAGAGATTTGACTTAAGAACTTTTACCCCGAGACCACAGACATAATTTAGTGCCTTAGGATAAATGTGATGTGTGAGAAAGGAGTAGAGACAGTACCTGTTTCTAAGTCTCGGGGTTGGGAGAGGGGGGGCTATGAGGCCCACATGAAAATGTAGGATGCCGGGAACCTTTTGCATGGTAAAAAAGAACAGAAAGTTCTGTGTGTGTGTGTGTGTGTGTGCGCGCGCGCGCGCGCGCGCAGTTTTGGATGAAGGGATCTTTTAAGTCGGAATGGAGAGAGTTGGTTCTTACAACAAACCAGCGTGCTTTCGAGGCAATACTTAGGATTTTATTTCGGAATATTTGAAGTTCGCATGTACGGGTAGGAGCAGCATTATGGCAGACCAAGAAAGCTATAGCAGAGGCTATAGGATGGTTTTGTATTGTAAAAGTGTGCATGCGGTAAGAAGAGAACTGCGGTGTATTTGGTGTAGTTTTTTGATTAGAGTTTAACAGTGATGACTTCTCACTCATTGAAAGAGATGTCTTAAAGACAGAACAGAAAGTATGTGAAATTAATCCTCAGAGGGCTGATACTAGAAATGTGGACCGATTTCGTTTCATGGAACCGATTTCGGACCATGGAGCGAAAGGCCGCAATGAAAGAGGATCCAGATCGCTACCGCGCACCGTTTCACTTGAAAGAGTTTCGGTTCTGGAAAATCTGAACCTGGTATTCCCCACCACTTCATTTCGGTCCGAGCATGTCGTTTCCGCGGAGAATTGCTGTCTGGAGGCACTGTTATGCAGGCCGGATGGGGTGCTTCAATTTTTTAATTTAACCATCAGATTTCACAACATTGACCCCCCTTTCATCTCAACGAGTGAAGAGAAATTTTAATACTGTATCAAATATTTCATAGGACTTCAAAATTTGAATACTAATTTTGCACGGTGTTCTCCCAGCTTGCTAAATGTAATGTGAATCCGAGTGTGCCGCATGGGGAGGGTAGAGTCATAGGTTTACTAAGGAATATCACAAATCGCAAAATGGACTGCCGATATCCTTCCTTAGACCAAAACTAAAACTTGCAGGTAACAGCATTTCACTGTGGAAATGAAACAGCGGCGAATACCAGGTTCAAAGGCTACCTTCCGAACCGGAACTCCTTCGAATAAAACGGTTCGCGGTAAGAGCCTGGACCGTTTTGTAGGATCCGCAGACCGGAATTTAAATCGGTCGATACCCCAGGACGATTTGAACACGTAGCGCGAATTCCTCAGCAAATTATGCATTTCATTGGCAACCCGGAAAAGACAACAAGACTCTTCAAGCATCTGCAATACGGATACGCCGTTGTCCAGGGCAATCACATTCTTTTTACTTTCTTAGTCAAAGTAAATGAGCAATAAAAGTTGGGTGGAATGCGTTGTTTATTGTGTAGTTATTCAAACATTTTTAAGTGTTAAGGTAGTTGGGTAATCAAAAACCTTGGATTAATTTAGTAAAAACTTCTGCTATACGACATGCTTCGTTCGCGCATTTCCAAGTCGACGATCAGTCTCCAGCCTTTGGTTTTCGCGATGAAAACACAATATCCTTGACTCCATCCAATGCAAAATTTCCAACGTCAAAATATATACTTTGCTTATCTCCACCTACTTCGGTAGCGTAAATAGGTGCTATGACTAAAGTACAAGATTTATACTTAATTAAAAAAACAAAATTTTGGGGATCCATTTCTCTTATGTTTCAGCCATTTGTCAAAAAATACTCGCGTTCTTTGACAATCAGACTTAGAATCTAAACCAAAGCGCACGCTGCGTTCATCAACAAATAAGCCTCAAGCGTTAATTTGTATCGCAATCAAAAATGGAATTTTGCTTTGTGAGCTACTTTTTCTCAATTTCATTTCATCATCAAAATTGGAAGATCAACTACCGGCGTGAAATCATGCAGAATCGGTTCCAAGAAATGGAAACCAATTGACAGCTCTGAAGGAAGACATGTTCTCCCTGGATCTCAACAAAATCATTTTATATTTAGCGCACAATTTACTCAGTTCACCATGAGTAATTGTTAAATTCTAATGCTTCCTAGAGATCTTATTTGTAATGAATAATTGTCTAGCGGCACTTACATTTGAAAGAGTGTAAAAACAGTACTGGCATGTTTAATTACTCCACATTCAATACTCCCGATGTTTTATGAATGGTAAAGAATACGAGATTTATGTTTTTAGCTTAGCCAGGTGTAGTTCGACCTAAATGAAATTCCACCCCAATTCCACTCATTTTTAATTTCGCTGCGACGTCACACGCCTTGAGTGCCAAGTTCTCCGAGAAGACGCGGCCGTCGTTTGCAATTAGGCGCCATTCGACCCTCACGCAAAAGCTTCGCGGTGCGCCCAATAGATGGCGCGCGAGGCTGCAACGCGGATTGCCTCGTTCCCGAGAATGGCGCGGCGAGGCGCAGCGTAGCGCAAAGCTACAGAAGCCACTCGCCTCTTGCAGGCGAGCGAAGAATAGACATGGCTCACACGACTTCTCACCCGACAAGTAATACTTAATACGTTCGCAAACCTATCGCGCAGAAGTGATACAAATTCAAATAAACCTTTGACCATGTTGTAAATACAATACAGTTTCATTTCTGACAAGTTGCTTCTCATAATTTTTTCTGTTTGTCAGTACATGACAACTCAAATCATTTACAATATTTTAATGCGTTTTTGTTGTCAGTACATCAAACACGACGATGATGTTACATGCCTAATGTTGTATTGAAATATTCAGGATTGCTAGTCTACGTTAAAACTTCCGATAATTTAGCACTTTCTTTCTATTTACCAAAAATACTTTTTAATCGAGGCCAAACTTAATTATAACGATAAAACTTTGAGCTTTTAAATTATGACCTTTTTAGCTTTTCAGAGTAAAAACGACATACTATATTTCGGATGTGAAGAACGGAAAAGCATTTAAAATATCTTTGTGTTTGTGATATTGTTTTCTAGATACATTATCATTCCAATTTTTACAGACACCTTAGTTTGCAGTTAAGAAGTATGGTTAATAATGATGGTTAACTCTTGAATGTAAGAGGCATTCGATTTCAAATCATAACGATAACAAATAACTAAGTGTTTAGTGAATGACTCATGAATATTATTTCTTCTTGATCTCTTATGTAGATGTATTAGAATATGCCTAAGGTTAGTTCAGTATTTGAATGAAGACAATCTACTGTCTTATTTATAAACATTCTACGGTTTTAGTTTCACTGATAACACAGTTCACAATATAATACTCAATACTTTGAGTAACAATTGCATTTATTACAACATATATTCTTACTTTCTCTGTAGCTTTTTAATACTCCACAATTTTTCTATACATTTTATGATGTGTTATACTCTTTTACTCGTTTTCTTTATATATGATATTAGTTTGAAAATCGAATGTAGACTGACCTAACCTCAAGATATATCCTAACACAGCGTGTCTCATAATGACCCTAACCCATTATTATTTATTTATTCACAAGCATAAACATTTCATGACAACTAAAGTGGCAAAATAGTGCCTATAAAGAAACATTATACACTAATTGGGAAACATTTTAATGAAAATACTTTTGGAACTGCTTCTAGTTGTATCAAATAAAAGTAACGTATACCTCTCTTAATGTTCTGAAATTCCACAAGTGAAATTCAAGAAAGAATCGTTATTTTGTGGAACAGGAAAAAAGATAAGTCCGTTCACTTCGTGTACAAAGCTCAAATAAATAGGGCACATCCCGAGAACCCAGCACTCTCCTCTCACGGGTACCAACTACTTGTTTATCAATCGTTTTGCTGAACTGCGGCCGTCGACGCCCCCTCCCTTCATTAACCTCTGCTCACAGTGGTTCGAAACGGCTTCGAAAACGAAGAGAGGTCATTACCTAGAATTTGCAGAGACATATTACAACTAAAACATAACTATGCAAATAATGCCAATTAAAACGTCAAAACCAAATGATTTTTATAGGTATTCCTTTACATTATTTGACGTTGTGGTAATGTTTGAATATGTTGCCAGTAGTTTATTTCAGAATAAAATAATTACAATTTTTTATCTTTTTTTTGACGTTTTTCTTCTATGATTCATAATAGTTGTATATTTTCATTTCTAGAGCTTCAAGAAATGCAATTACAAATTGTACTCTTTCGTTAAACTGAAGTTCATCGGTCTTAAATCCAGAAAAAATAAAACTATGTTTTTAAAACATTGTAAGTTTACGTTTACGAAACAAATTGATCTTTTTGGTCAACAAATTTCCTGTCTTTTTTCTTTAAATAGAAAGAAACTGGCCTTAGATGTATTATGACTTGCTCTACTAAAATGGTTTTATAGTTAAAGAACTGAATTTTAATAATATATATTAAAAAAGGCTTTCTGCCGACATCTGTTTATTAGGTACATCATTCTCAAAACCAACTATAATACAGGAACAATGCAACACAAGGGTATCCTTGCATCATGATGGCATAGTTGGCGAAGCGAAGAAAGTGGATATTTTGAGTTCGAAGATTGGTTTTGCAAAATTAGTTTCAATGCAAATATTCGTGAATGTTTATAAATAAATGTAATGTTCATCAATCATCTGACTGATGTATCCCTTAAAAAAACTTTTCAGTGGTTATAATTATAAGTGATGCATTATGTTTATAAGTGAAGTGGATAACAGGATACCCCACAATAATTCACAACAACATACCAGTACTGACCGAGGCAAAGATACATATCAATTATATTTTCAGAAACTTGTTGAACTCTTTGTTCCCAACGAATGGCAATTATTTTATTCCAGGATTTCTAAACCTCGCTCACTTTATCCATTTCGGGGATCAACACCTACAAGACATTTTTTGGGGGGTTTTTCGATTTTTCATAAGATGCATACTTGCATGTGATACTTTTCGGTTGCAACTTTTCTATGTTCTTCCTGTTCTTCCTTCAGTGCAATGTATTACCTTATTGTTGCATTACATGAGCAGCATAATAAACAGTGACGCACAGAGTATTATTATTCAGACGGATCACTTAGTGTGAAAATAAGCAGAATAGCACAATGTAATATTTGTATTTTTTCAGTCAAAATCAAAACTGTTTCATTATTTGTGAATGTTCCGCGAGTTCCTGTATATCAAACAAAAACCATAGACATCTCTTATGCAGCCAAGGGCTGCATACTTTCCTCTCAATTTCTGGACGCAATGAAAATTAGTAATATGGTTTAATTATGTATATATATATATATATATAGTATATATATATATATATATATATATATATATATGCTGAAGATAGGAAATTGTTTTCCCGAAAGTTAACTTTGGGCATGTTATAATGAATATTATAACTTTTATTGTTGTATATGATTATCCCTTATCTCCCATTATATCAAAAATATTTAATATATATAATTACGGTTGGTGCACCTTCGGCCCACTGCGGCCCAGTGTGTACGGCGCCGAGGAGCGCAGCGCGCAGAAAGTGCGCGGCGCGACGCGACGCGATGCGGCAGAGGAAGGAGGGCAGGCAACGAATGCGACCGATTGCAACACGAGCAACAAGCACGCGGCCGACACGCGACTCCTGCGGCTTCTGCGAGAAAGTGGGTGCGCTGCGCGTGCGGCCCTTCTGCTTCTATAAGCGCGCGATTTGGCCTTAGGCCTTCGGCAAGTGGCTATCCGTTTGCCTCGCGTTTAACGTTCGCTCGTATAAACATCGGACGGGCTGATTTTAACTCAGAGCCCGCATTCTCGCTGTCTCTGCGACGATTTTAACGGGAGAGGTGCGCGTAAGGTAGAGGTGTAATAAGCGTAAGTGTGTGTAATGGGTATGATAGGCCAAGGAATGTGAAGGAAAGATCGTGCGCGGTCCGTGGCCCGTTTGTTAGGGTACTGCTCCGGCATTTGCGCGGTGTTGATCGGCGAAACCACGGAAAACTACCGATGAGAGCTACCGGCCGCTAGAATTCTTCAGGGGGAGAGAAGACTGGGGAATGGCAGGATAGGGACGGATGGGGGAGTGGGTGGAAGGGTGACGCAGGAGATAGGCGACGAGATGGGGAGGGGTGAAGAGACTGCTGTCTGCTCTGATCTGCAGTTCACTGTGCCTTCTCCGATCAATAGCAAGTGAATGCTGGAGCAGAAATTTAGGAAATGGTCTATAGACGGCGTGCCTTATTCTCTCACCTTACACGCACACTTACATGCGCTCCACTATCGCAGATGTTACAAGACGCATTGAACGATTAGGGCGTTTCCATGCTGGGGAGATACCAAGATGGGAAAATTCCCCACAAGCCATCGTATAGATCGACACCAGATCTCACCGTTTTGTGGAGGAGGAAAACTGCCAACTCTCACGAAAAACATTCAGTACACAACGGAACTAGTGACAACAGCAGATCACGTGACAGGAATAATCAATCAATCAAAATATCAATACATTACTTTCCAAATATTTCGTCCTATTTAAATTACATTTCCTTCTTTCAACTATTACATACTGCTACGTGAAATTCCCGTTATTTATGTAATGTGAACATAAACACAAGATAACAGTAAAATATTCACCACACATGAAATTTACATGACAAAAAATTAAATTATCTGTAAACATTGAAATTTTCTCTGCAGCCATCTCAGGGTCATTAATTTTTAACTTTATTAGACATTCTTATAACAAGGTTCAATACACATTCCTTTTGCAATTCACTAAAACGCTCGCTCCCCCTTGCTTATTACATTGTCAACAGAATTATTTCATTAATGAGTAATAATTTATTTACTTTTGTATTCGATGTAGTTTGAATTTATTTTCTCAAATTTGTCAAGAGAAAGAAAACAAGACCATCCACACTTGTTTAGCGAAATTAACTGGTACTATCAACACGAACTTAAATGGGACTCAATCTAACCTTAGGTTTGTCTCCATTCACGCCAATAAAACACTATTTTTTAATAAAACTATTTAGCTAAATAAAACTATTTAGCGAAAGTGAAATTGATTCTTTGTTAGTCGTAACTGTCTAATAAAATATATTATTGTTATGAAAATGATGCCATTATATTTAAAGCTAGTGAAGTTTTAAAATTTCTTTTAATTTTCATTTACCCAAATCGTACGACGTATCGACGATATTTCTCGTCTTATTCAAGAACTGAAAAAATATTACAACTTAATATTAAAATAAATTTTAAAACTTAACTGTATTCAATTTTAATGGGAGTATTTTTATAATAATACTGAAATTGATTCTCAATACTCTGGAGACTCAATTATGAAAATTCTTAGAACATTATGATGGTGAATCATTGTAATATTGGCGAAACACTTTTGCCAACGCTCACACAACTGTCACGCCAGTAAGAAATGCGATTAATCGAAAGTTGAATTTTCATCTATACTACTTTTATCGTTTTATGTTTATTTTTTAGGAATTTGCGAAGTGCAAAATGATTTCATGACACACTTCTGTACTTAAAATGAATGACATTTCAAACCACTATGCAAATCATTCGTAAACTGAGCCACACGTTCAAGTTTCCCTTCATGAATTCCGCATCTGGAGTCTAATCGATGGACAGGAACACAATTTAAATCAATCGCCTGCTCATGGTCGCAAATTGCTTTGCAACTGGGGACGGAACCCGTCAAGATGGAGGAAGAGAGAAAGGGGGACAGGGGCTGGACAACTGGGGGAGGGGAGACTGGGGGGTGGCAGGAAAGGGGAGGTTGGAAGAGTGGGTTGGACGGGGTGACGTGGGTGATATACGAGGGGTGGTTCGGAGATGGGGAGGAGGAACCGGGGGGTGGGGAAACGAGGGTTGGTGACGCAGGTGAGGGACGGGGGTGGGAGACACGGTTTGGAATCGGGGAGTAGTGGGACGGCATTGGGAACGGGAAGTGCGACAGGGGATTGGGGGACGAGTGGTGGGACAGGGGGTTGGGTGACGAGGGGCGGGACGAGAGGTCAGGGACGGGGGATGGGGTCGGTTGACGAAGGGATGGTGGCCGGCGGTAGGGGGAAGGGTTACCAAAGAGGGACGCGGGACGGCGGGACGGTGGGACGGGGGACGGGGGACGGGGGACGGGGGACAGGGGACGGGGGACGGGGGACGGGGAACAGGGGATGGGGGACGGGGACGGGGGACGGGGGACGGGGGACAGGGGACGGGGGACGGGGGACGGGGGACGGGGGACGGTGGGACTTCTCGTCAAGCGGCCGCCGCATCGCGTCGTGCGTCGAGAAAGTGGGCGAAACCCCCGCGGCCGCCGACGGAGCGACAGCTGACGCGGCTTCAATCAGCCTCTTCAGACAACACGGAAGCCAATTACCCGGCGCTCTTCGCGGCGGCTGTCCGCTCCCGTGGGCGAGCGACGGGCGGCACAGTGCGCCTCTGTCCCCGCGCGCCTCCCCAAGGGGACAATTTTTTCTTTGTTGCGCGGTTTCCGTTTGTTAGAAGGAAAGAAAGACTAGCTTCAAACCACGAAAGTACAGAATGAATAATGAAAGAGTTCTTGGTAATCATCAACATAAGAACGAGTGGACATGAAATGTTTCGTTTGTTAAATTATTTCCATTCGAATGAATAGTATAACGTATGTTCATGATTTTTATCTCGGCATTGGTTAACTAACATTCAAATAAGGCACTAAACGGAAAATTAAGACTCCATCAATGAATCAATATACAATAGTGTAGTAGTTAGTTCTTGTTCCACGTACGTATTATAATACACTTTGCCAATCCCCTTCTCGTATGCCACTGCACTGACTGAACGAATGAATGACTGACCGACTGGCACATGGCATTTGAAGCGCAGAGAAGGTCGTTTGTTCACCCCAATTAGGTAAAGAGCCACTGTGCGACCAGAGCTCTACGGTTTCCAGTGGCTGAGAGATACACTGCGATTGGGCAACTTCGTTATGCAAGGGGGCGTTTTAAACAAGGCCACAATTGCAGCTGCACGGAAGGGTAGTGGTAGGTAAGGCAGAGAAAGCGAGACAGGATAATAGCGGTGAAATAGCAGCAAAAGTATTTGACATTACGGTCAACGTTTTGTTTTCCGGAATTGTAAAGTCTGTCGTTTCTGGCCAGTATCTGCTAAATGGTCACGTTTGATTTACTTTCTTCGATGTCATTTTGTTAGTGAATGTAGAACCACTTTATTGCTTTTTATTTATCCTTTATTATCGCCGTTGTTTCATTCTACTTATATATCCCTACTTGTTCATGCAAAATGTATATTTCATTCTAATTTGTCTCCGTTTCTATCTGCCTACTGTAGTAGTCTTAAAGCCATTTTCCACTTCAAAGTCAGAAATCTTCAAGTCTTTTGCGTCACATTATCAGTGGTGTAGATCAGTTAGCTAGTGTAATTATCTCTTCCAGAAAAATACAGAAGACCACTCAATTATTGAGCTACAATAGATCAGTAAACTTGTAAAGAAGATATCATTATTACGCTGTTTTTAACCACGCGGGAAACAATTTGGGAGAGATAATAAATATTGAATATGGAATGCGTTTGCTACAGATCTTCTGTGAAGGTGGTTAGTTAAAATACGGAAGAAATATGAGACATTTAACTTACAATGTCACTTTCAGTGTCTTAATTCTCCTAGAAATGTATTTTTGTCTCATGGTAAATTATATATAAGAGTGCTTTTTGATACTTCAAAAGATGCACGACTATCGATTCTAGTCGATTGTTGTTTTTTAATGATCATTTCATAAGGTCCGAAAACAAGATGAAAAACAAGAAATACGGAAAAAGAAGAAAAGTATTTCTCTGTTAACATGTGTTAATTTTTTGTTATTACTTGCTATTGCACTGCACGCTTAAAAAATAAAACCATCTATTACCATTACCAAGTACATTATCACTAGCATCGTGTACGTTTCCTGCTTCATTTGAGCCTGTGCCGCTGTCCTCCCAAAAATCTAAATCTAGTAGCAATTCGGTTGTAACATTTTAACGTTACCGAACACACTACCAACGCATGCACATTAATAAATACTAATTTTAGGTTAATGAAGTTCCGTATTTCCGTATTTTAGACACTTTGGTTTTCTCAAAATCGTTTAGACTAAATCTAGCATCACTCACACTGAAAATACAGCTACAAAATACAGAATATTAAAGACTAATTTCAGGAACTAGGAAAGAAAATTATTCCAATTATTATTTTCAAATGTTCGTGACAGTTCAAATTATAATCAATAAAATGCGTTTTAACACACTAACACATACAAAAACTAAAAGCGGTCGGAACATAATTCGAAAACTACTTTTTTAGGGGGGGTTGCTACCTGTAGGTCGTTCTCCCAGTCTTCCTGCACCGCGTGCTTGCTCAACACGAGGAAGGCAACGCTTGGATCGCTGAAGACGTCCCGCTGTAGCAACAGGTCCTTGAGAAGGACTCGCAGGGGCAGCTCACGGCATCTCACGACCGCCTTCTCCTCTCCCCGCCCTCCCTCCCCCCTCGCACGCCCGACACGTTGTAGCTGCCTCACTCGACGCAGTGTTAGTGGGTTTTCATGCTGTTTACTGCTAACCTCATGTTTATTTAGTTATAAAAATGTGGAAAAAATGAAGGAACCTTAATAAAGAGCCGTGTTTAAGTTTCAACACTCGTAAGATTTCGTAAATATTTTACACTTTATCCGTTAACAAAGTTATGTTCAGAGTTTCAAATGTTTATTAACGGTTTAAGTGAACAACTTGTAGGTTACATATTAAATATCTATAACACTTTACGGAAAATAATGGTGTGTTTACATGCTACATACATTACATGCTAACTGGAATAATCTATATACCTTTCTTTAATATGAATTTTATTTGACACTTCCTGAAATATTTTAACAGATAAACAGAATTATAGTTTTCTATCCACGGAGATTTTTAAGTCGTTTTAATTTACTCTTAATACGTGATAATTATTTACTAAACTTGTTCGGAAAGTGAGTCTTAGGCGTAGAATGATACTTTGACGGAAGAGGCGATGATAAAGGCATTTGAAAGAAGCTTTCGTACGAGTTGTGCACCACAAAAATTGTAGTACTAATTTACGGAAACTTGCAAGTATATACTCTCAATAATTGTGATGGCAGACAAAATGATTTCGGCCACATAATGTGTAGTTTACCTTACAGTACCCAGTTGGTTTATATGGTCATGACTTCTTAGCTGCATGCAATGCCCAAGAGTCTTTTGCAGTACGGCTACCGTCTGGTAACAATAATCGCTGAAAGTAAATGCATGAGCCCATGCATGAGTGGTACAAACATTATTTCCTTATTATTTAATATTGAATACAGATGATTCGACTGGCAATCATGTAATAGGGTAGCATATATTCTTCGACCGTTTCGGAACGTTAATTTTCTACTTCTTCAGCTCCAGTAATTACACGTTCCTCAACCTTTCATCGGAAGAGTCCAACACACGAAAGTGAGATGTCTAATCCCCAATTAATAGCGTGAAAGAATGCCAATAAAAAAAACAACAACACTCGCCCATGAACGGCCGATGAACATGCCCGCCTCCATCATCACCTCGTTAGGACCCCGGTTGTCTCTCCCGCTAACGAATGCGAGTCAGGGGCGCCGGAAGGAGGTCGCGAGCGCCCGGGAGCCCCATAAAAGCAGCGCCCCCTCCCCACCCTCTCTCCCCCCTCCTCCCTCGGCGCCTCTTCCCCGCCCGCCCGCGCTCAGGGATCGGCGCTCGTTAAGTGGCACGTGGCATCGCACGTGCACTGGGATACTCGGCGCTTCACCGACGACTTTGTGGGCCAAACACCTCGTAGTGTTTCGGTAGTTAAGTGCTTCCGAAGTGATACCCCGTCCGCGCGTTTAATAGACGACAGAAAACGCTCCTGTGAAAATGTACTTGCCGTGCGCGCCATTGAGACGTTTTAAATCAGTGGTGTCAAGGTCTTCTACTGGTGGCTGTGGCACGCGTACTTCGCACCGTAGCATGCCGCGAGCTTCTCTGCGCAACTAGCGTCGGGAAAGGAAACTATTAGCAGCCCTGCCGTTTTATAATAGGGATGGCGTTGTCTCTGGTGGCGGGGTAATGAACTGTGTGGAGGGGCGATTTCGTCGTGGCACTCGTGCCACGGACTCCCGATTGTCGCATCGACCTTGACAACACTGTTTTAAATAAAAGTAATGCCAGATATTATAACGAAAATTAGAATACAGGTGTAAAGATTGACATTTAACTCAAAATGAAGTGCACAGTCGTAATCCTTGCCAATAGTAACACTTCACATCAACTGTTGTTAGGAAAACAAATATTCATAAAGTCCCTCTAATTTAGCAATAATTATGAGAGTAGTTTCGAGAAAATGCTGATGGTATAGTTGATAATTGTATACTTTCATATAGCGTACAGTACAGTATACTAATTTTTGGTAATGCTTGCAAGATCATATCTACCCACTTATTTGTGGTTGATACTAAAAACACGTAAGCAGCAACACAATACAAGGTATTACATAAAAATCAAGTTACGTTGTGCCCTGATATTTGATTCTAGTATATTTTTTTTCTTCGTAGTAGAAACGAAAAAAAATAGTTTGGCTCTGAGCTCTTTGTAGAAGGGGAATTGTAAAATAAAACATACATCATGGTTATTTCCTTAACTTCTAAAAATAGAAACGCACCGACGTTATTTATCCAAAATCTACTACATTTATTATCCTTTATCTACACTCCGCATACTTGTCAAACAAATGAAAAACAACGATCGAGTCCTACAAAAAGGGCACCTGAAGTTCTGATTTCATACCAAACATAACCACAACGTATGCAACGCATCACTTCAGGAGCTCCAAGGGCTGGCCCGCCGGGGCGTGACTCGACGGGTGCGAGTGTACCCACAGAGGGAACGGCCGGCGCCCAGTTGCAGGCTAGACGAATGGTCGACGATCACTTTTGTCTCTCAGTGTTATGTTGAGTGCAAGTAGACGTGGAAATATTATCGTAAATGACCTTCAAACATCCAAATGTATTATCGAGGAAATCCAAACTAAAACGACCTTGAGACATCTACATTTATTATCCTTTATCTACATTCCGCATACTTTTCAAACAAATGAAAAACTACCATCGAGTCCTACACAAAGGGCACCTGAAGTTCCGATTTCATACCAAACATAACCACAACGTAAGCAACGCACCACTTCACGAGCTCCAAGGGCTGCGCCGCCGAGGCGCGAGTTGGCGGGCGCGAGTGTACGCGCGGGGGGGGAGGGGGCGGGGCCCACGCACGCGCGTGCTCGGAACGCGGGCGGCGGGCGCGCGGGGGCGATCGTGGGCGGCGCTTCCTGGAGCATTGTGAGCGGCGGCGGTGGGCGCGCGCCGGTCCCGCGCCCCCGGGCAACGCGCGTTGCTCCGAACCGCGCCCGAACGCGCGCACGAGTAAAAATAGAGGCGCTACAACAGCACGTACATTCTCGCATTGCTTCGAACTTAAGACATTTTCGAAAGATCGGGGATTTTAACAACAATCAGGCGTGCGCCTTTCGTTTAAACCAGAGTTGTCAAGGTCGATGCCACGAGAGGGAGTCCGTGGCACGAGTGCTACGACGAAATCGCCCCTCCACGTAGTTCATTACCCCGCCTCCAGAGACATCGCCATCCCTAATTGCAAAACGGCGGGGTTACTAATAGTTCCCTTTCCCGACGCTAGTTGCGCAGAGAAGCTCGTGGCAAGGCACGATGCCGCAACACGTGCCACTGCCACCAGTAGCAGACCTTAACACCACTAGTTTAAACGTTTGTTGTGAGAAAATGTTGAAATTGTTGAGGCTTCATGTAAAGTACGGCCGAAAAACGAAATATCCGTTTCTAACTCGCTGGGCGTCGAGTTCATTCAAATCAATTGAGAAATATCAGTTTTAGAGAAAATTGTCTGGAGAGCTTACGCGGTAGCGTTAACCACATATAGACCGACAGAGAGAGACACCGACAGAGGGACAGACCGATAGAGACTTTTTGTTGTGAACGTCGATACCGATTTTTCAGTAACAAGTGCCCACTAAAATGGATTCTGTCTGCAGAACGTGGTAGATGAAGTAATTTACAACGGTTACAATGTTTACATACGAAAACCTCTTTTTGCCGGACCACCTAAAAACATTGTTAAGAATATTCCTGATCAGCTGCCACAAATTGTCACTTTGAAAACAGCGGCCGTTTGAAGTTTATACTATTACAGAGTATATTACAAGCTATTCGAGTATTTTCACTAATACGGGTTAGAAACGTGTATTATCATGTGAGGATAAAAATTGTATGGTACAAATATCTTGTTGTAAATTTCTTGCGGTAAAGAAATAAGTAAACGCGTAGCGCGCGAGCGTCGAACGCGCGCGTTGAGACCCTTTTCGGGTCATTGGGCACCGTGTTGCTCTTTGCCCCGCCCCCTTCCCCCTCCCCGCCCACTCGCACGCCATCCATCTTCCTTTCTTTTCCATTTATTGATTGTTGGATTGTACACAGATCAGTTTACACTCTTTCAAGTGTATTGATGACTTACTACTAACGTGAAGTATGCTTAATCTAATTATACTATTGCTACTACATTGGAGTACATTCTTCATGAGAGTACCTGCTGTTCATTATTTTAGGAAGGAATCGAACGGGTATCTATTGTTTATTCTGGTCTGTGTGTTGTTCGTTGAGGCTAAATTGTATTGTTTTAGTTGATCTGTTGAGTTTATGGTGGAGTAGAAGTTATTGGACAGGCGTGCTATTTGATAGGTGATTGAGTTCATGTTTAATTCTCTATGGAGTTGATTGTTTGAAATACACCATGGGGCATTGGTGATTCTTTTGAGGAATCTGTTCTGTGTTATTTGTATTTTATTTGCCATCCATCTCGCGCCCACGCGAAAATGCCGCGCTCCTCACCGCTTCTGGGGAGCTATTCTCGGCACCCGAGTGCTTTTAACGGCAGCGATGCACGCAATAATACAAGGAATACAGGAGGCGTATTCATCTCTTATGTGCCTATTTCTACTATTAGAATCTTTAACCGCTTTTAGTTGCGTCAACATGCAAAGCCAACTGATGCGAATGACCACTGTTACGATTTTATTTGAATACATACTACTGGTCAATTTTTGGTACACGTACTTTTTTCGTGAAAAATGTAATTAGCATTTGCTGATGAGTACTGGTGGGAAGATAATAATTTGAATTTTGCACAATTTATGTTTTTTTTTCATTGGAAATACACATTCTCCACAAACCATAATTATAAACGCTTCATTCTGTACCCACCATGATATTCAGGCGAAATAACACAGTGTAAGATTGTGAAACATTTCACAAGTTTGGAGATCAGTAAAAACTGACTTTTGAAAATTGAAATTTTTGTAATCTTCAAACATTGTTTTTAACTGATCTAACTACGTGTATTCGTATTATTAATTACATCATTCCGATTTCCCTAGAAATTATTATCTAAATATCACTCGCAATTCAATCAGTATTATGAAAAGAATAGATGCTGAAATCGATGCAATTGCGTGCCGCAATTAACAATTAATTTCACTCTCGCACATCAAAATCAGTAGTACCATCTCGATAAAGGAAATGCAAATGACTTTGTGTGCTTGTAAGATGAGTAATCGTGAGTTCCTGTTGAAAATATTCCTGGAGAAGCGACCACGAAAATGAAGGCAACACCGTTTTATCTAAAGATGATCTCTTGATACAAAGCGAAAGTGTAATGATAGCATCAACGACAAGAGAAACGGCATCACCATTAATTTAAAGAAACACAGAGGCTTGGAATGATGTACGATGGGATAATTTTTTGAAACTGGAGACAAAAAAGAAGTAGTTTCACCCAGGATTGTTTTCTGAAGTATTTTAGAATTTTGGTACAACTAACAAAATAAGTGTGAAAATATAATTAGTTTAATTACGCATTAATAATTTAAATTTATGAATTTCAGTATGGTGTAGATAGAAACATTTCTTCAATACTTCCAGAAGCTTTGGAAATTTTTCAATTATCTGTTAACAGTGAAAGAGCCAAAACTGATTCACTGTCATCAGTGACTTCCAACCACTGATTTATTTTGCAACAGCAGTTGGAAATTAATTGAATTTAAGAAGGAAAAAGATTAAGAGAAATGATATTTTTTGTATATGGTTTTGGGAAAGAATGAGTGAGAATAAGAGAAAGAAGGGAAGGAGCGCCAATTTGGAAAGAGGGGATAGTTAGACAAAGGGAGAATGAGAGAAGGAAGAAATGAAGCGTCCATCTAGAATGGGAGGAGGACGGGGGTTTAATGAGAAAAACACTCGAGAGGATTATCAGCTAAAACGAGAATCGAATATAGAAGTTCACGGAGCCAGAGAAACACAAGTGCACACTATCTACAGGCAAAAATGACAGACGGGATCTGAGAGCAGAATGGAAGAGCGAGTCAGTGGCAGAGAGAGAGAGACAACGAACGATGGATGGGCCGCCTCGCCTCGGAAGGACGCCGAATGGAAGTTGGAGTCAAGAGCGGTTAACAAGACTGTAACCTTTGACGGGCGTAAGGGCGGGCGCCTCCACCTGCTCTCCTCCCGGGGGCGGGGCGCGTGGGCGAGGAAGGACGGGGTGGCGTGGGGCAGAGCGGGACGGGCGGGGTGGGGCGAGACAGGGCGGAGCGGGGTGAGGCGGGTCGGGTCAGGGTCATGCGGAGCGGGGCAGAGAGGAGAGAGACGGGGTGGGGCGGGGGGAGCGAGCCGGGGCGCGTGGGCGGGGCACGTGGGTGAAGAAGGACGGGGAATGGCGGGGCAGAGCGGGGTGGGCGGGGTGGGTCAGGACGGGGTGCAGTGGGACGAAGCGGAGCGGGGCAGAGCGGGGGGGCGGGGTGGGGCGGGACGGGGCTGGGCGGGACGAAGCGGGGCGGGGCGGGGCCGTGAGGAGCGGGGCAGAGAGTTGCGGGACGCGGCGGGGCGGGAGGAGCGAAGCGGGGCGGGGCGGGGCGCGTGGGCGAGGAAGGACGGGGCAGGGCGGGGCGGGGCGGGGCGGGGAGGGGCGCGGGCGATGACCCGCTCTGCCTGAGCGGCAGAGGAGGCTGCGGCGGCGCGTGCGCTGTTTACCTCGCGGACGACGACCTCCTCCCCCCTCCCACTCCTCCCCTCCCTTCCCTTCCCCTCCCCCCTCGCGCGCCCACCTCCACCGGCTTCTCTCCGCTGCCGAACTACTACTGTGCGCGCCGGCCTCGCCGCGGCCCTGCCCGTCCCCCCTCCCCCCTCCCCGATTCGCTCCCACAGTTTCGCCAGGCGCCGCCCCCGCCCCCGCCCCCGCCCTCGTGCCCGCGCCGCGTCCCCGAAATGGAACTGCTCCTTCACAACTGAATGAGCCTTCCTTTGGAGGTTTCTTCTCTCATGTCGCTGCTTGTGGCGGGAGGTCGGAGTTAAAGTTAGTTTCGACCATCTGGAGGTGGTTGCTCCGTGCATATACTTCCAAACGGACTTTGAACTTCAGAGTTCTCGTCTTTCATTTCCTGGATGAAAGGATGGCAATTCTCTTTTCCTACTATTAAGTTTACACTTGAGTTAAAAGTTCTTGACTAGCTGACATTTCTAACAATTTAATTTCTATCATATTATTCCTTGCATCACATTTGTGTAGTATTCAGTGAATTACGATTCATGGTATTTCAAAAATATCCCATGTTTTTAAGAAATTTAGGAACCATGGTAATCACTACTATGAGGAATAACTAGGATTCCTGTATTCATCAAGTGTATGAAATTTTGTTAAGAGGAATGTTGAAGGCATGAAATATATCTACAATTATGGGAATAAATGATGAAAATCAATTCCAAAGGTAAAATACTGAGGAGATTCAATAAGGAAATCTGGGGAAATCAAAACGCTGGCAAAAAAATAATTAAAGCGACATTATAAACGATAATTATGATAAATTGGAGAAGCGCAAAGACGATACGGTTATCACACCATTGGTGAGAGCATTAATCACTGGAAGCGGAACACAACTTTCTTGATCATCTTATTTTCTTCTTCTTCGAAACCTTTCATCTGGTCTCCTTTTTAAAAGAATAGAAATAGTCTTACTCCTCTAATAATTCTAGTCTTAATAACTTGTCAAGCTTTCTTAGCAATGATCGAGTTTATCTTTCTTTTGATGACTTGCTAAAGAAAGTGAAATTGTTAGCAGTTTCTGAAATTTTACATTCATACCAGATGTAAATTCAGGATTGAGAAAGTATCAACACCAAATTGTATGACAATGGAAATTTAAATAAGAAGACTCAGCCATACATATGTTTCGGGATTTTGGAATTGATACCAGGTAGTTTCGTTTCTGAACTGGTATGCGTACATGACCATCCAGGTCATTTTGGAGTTAAGTAATCAGACATGTCATATTTATAGAGTTAAGTAATCAGACTGACCATGTCATATTTATTCAATTAGAACCGTCTCATTTTTAAACGTTAAATAATTTTTCTTTTTAAAATATTTAACAAGTTGCTCCCTTGAACTTTGAGCTACTTTCTCCAAAGCAGGCAAAAGAACTGATCTGTTTAAAGCGTAATATTTTATCATTAACCATTTAGTGGCATGATGTCTTGGATTCCTCATTGTAACCGTCTGTAGCCTGAGCATCAGCAATAAACATTCCGCGAAACGCTAGAAGATGCTAAAAACAACTCGATGACCAACCTCGTTTGCTGAAAGGCTGAAAAACAGATTACTTCGAGAGCGGGCAAGCGAGCGAGTGAGTGGGTGAGCGGAACGCCGGCGAGCGGACAGTTTCCGCCGGAGGCTCCGGAGAAAGAGGAAAAGACGGTCGAAGTGAGCGGGCGGTGAGCGGAAAGGGCCTCGTGAGCGACGACAGTGTGGTCGGCAATGAAGGCGGGGATGGTGGTGGTGGTGGTAGTGATGTTGCCGATATCGTTGTTGTTGTTATTGTTTTTGTTCTTGGTGGTGGTGGTGGTGGTGGTGGTGGCGGTGGTGGTGGTGGTGGTGGTGGTGGCGGTGGTGGTGGTGTGGTGGTGGTGGTGGTGCTGGTGGTGGTGGTGGTGGTGGTGATAGCAGTGATGGCGTTGGTGGAGTCGTCAATATCGTTGTTACTGTTGTCATCGGTGGTGGCGGTGGTGGTAATAATTGCGGTGGTGTTGGTGGTGGTAATACTGGTGACGGTGGTGGTGTTGAAGGTGGTTGAGGTGATGTAGGTGGTGATGACGATGATTGTCAAGGTGGTGGTAGAGTTGCAAAGAGCGGAGATTGTGGAGAGAGAGGTCAACAACGTTGATGAACGAAGTAGCTGTAATGACGACACAGGCTATGGTAAAGGAGGTGGCTGTAATGAAGGCGGTTTGTATCAGGCAAAGGTCACAGGTAGCTAAAAGAAAAATAGCAAAAAATAGGATAAAATCCAAAACGTTCATGTGATGTACCAGTTCAACTCCTTGAAAAGCATGATCTGCTGAACAGAAAGAAAGAAAGAAATTAAATTAAAGCGGTTTCTATGGTGAAGGTGGTTATAATGATGCCGATTTTTATGGTGAATGTGGTTATAACGAAGCTGATTTTAATGGTGAAGAAGTTGGTTACAATGAAGCCAGTTTCTATGGAGAAGGTGGTTATAACAAAACCGGTTTCTATGGTGACAAAGGTGGATATAATGAAGACGGTTTCTCTAGCAAAAAAGGTGGTTATGATGAAGGCGGTTTCTATCGGGAAGAAGGTAATCATAATGGAGGTTTTTATGGTGAAGAAGGTGGTAGTAATGAAGGCAGTCGCTATGGTGAAGGAGGTGGCTACAATGAAGACAGTTGGTATGGTGAAAAACAGACCATAATTGAGATTGCTATGGTATCGGCGGTTGCCGTGATGGATGAGATCACTGCGGTGACGGCGCGCGTTGGCTGGAGGAGAACGGTGGAAGCGGTGACTGCGAAGGAAGGGGGGAAGCGGTGACAGATTTCACTGTGAAGACAGCGATGGCCGTGGAGGAGACGGGCGTCCGTACTTATTTTCCAAAATCAGCAAATTGTCCGTATTTTTGTGTTACAAATAGCGAAAGTCTTTTCAAGCACCGTAAACTACTAGTTTTTCCTAAAGTTACATTTGCTTAATTTCTTTACTGCAACCTTTTTGGCATTAAGTTAGTGTACCATGTGTCGACGCTGTATCGTGGTTCTTAGCATGTTTAAAATTGATGATGTCTATTTGTCTGAGCTTTGTATCACACTCCTTATCTAGTAAGCCGTGAGCGTACCTTTCTTAGAGAATTTTAGATTTCACAGTTAGAGTAGTAGAAAGAAAAAGGAAGAAACTAGTCACGACTTCCACGTATGGTACGAACAAAAGTGTGTCAATTTCAGCATAGTTTATGCATTATCGAAACAGTGTTTAGTGTTGCCTATATGTTATAATGAAAAAAAAATAGGTGTACGTTTACTTTTGACTTGGAGGCAAAATTCAAAAACTTCAAAAAGGGTCGCATTGCTGAGAAAGCAGCGTTTAGTTTGCAAATTGTGAACGTACGTATCTGTTAAGCCGTTGTTTTAATAAGTCCTGCTTTTGTCCTGCTTTTTAAACTCAATTGTCCTTCTTTACGCCCATTCTCATCTGGTAACCCTAGTCGACGTGCCTACGATGCCGGCATTGGGGAAACGGTAGATGCGAAGACGATGGCAGGAGGATGACAGGAGGATGATGTGGAGGAGGCAGTGGGTGCGGTGACGGAATCGTCTTGGGGGCAGCGGAGGCTGTGGAGGAATTGATGGATACGGTGACGGCGGTTGCTGCGACGGACGCGGGGTCCGAGGCGACTGCGGTGACGGGGTTGGGGGAGGCGGTAGACGCGGTGACGATGGAGTAGAGGAACCAGCGACCGGCAGCGAAAGGAGGCGAGGAGAGATTCGGGGGCTGCGCGGCCTCCCTCGGCGAAGAGCCCCTCCGCTCCAGAGCTCCTCCAGCCGCCGCCACTTGACGCTGGAATGCGCACGAGCGCCGGCGTTTGCGACAGCCCTCACTATCGAGAGAGCGGCCGCGCAGCTCAACTTCCCGCAATGAGAAGAGCTACATGAGCTGGGGCGATCTGAACACGACCGGAACGTTATTTGACTGAGTTTCCAACACAACGCGATCCATGTTCGGTCCCGCTTCGCAGCAGGATTGCGCGGAATAGCTCCATTTTCTCCGCTGTTTGCACCAGAGCTACGTATTCACGTTAATGGTCAATTAACTGTATCATCATTGTACAAGTGTGTTGTAGTAGCTGCGCCTGAACTAACTTTTTGCCATGTTTTCTCGAACGTAAATGTTGTAAATATGTAAAAATGAAGGAACGATACTTGACTGTTCCATTTCGTGAAAGCAAATTTCCAGGAAATGGTTGTGAGGAAGAAACTCTAAAGCAGCCCGTCTTGGCTATTGATGAGTATTTCTGCAACCACTGAGTTTCTTATTAAGTTACGTACCAAGAAATGCAATTAGAAGAGACGAAAACCATATTTTTTAGTTCCATAGATTTTTGTATAAAATAAAACAAAATTGATAGAAATGCACACCAGAGTTTAACATAGCACTTGCATGTAACTAAAGTCACCAATTACAGACATTACTTCAAAATGCAGAAGCACTAGTAGCTTAAATTCATTTATTGAAAGTGACAATTATTCTACTTGAAAGTGAAAATGACTGAATTGTATATTTATCGCAATCAAATTTCTGTTCGTCAAATACATTTCTTATAGTTCTATTCCTCCTTTTCCTTATTACATTCTAAACTTTTTGGGAATTTCTTGTATAGTCCACTTTCTTGAGAGCAGACAAGATGGGCAACAAATTACGTATTGTCGTTGAAACGACGTCAATGCCTACTGATTCACAGCTGTCCCTCCTCAGCAAGACCTCGTTGCAGTCACTCCGCGCAAGAGGCACTCGTACAGCAGTGGATGGCGGCATGCCAAGCCCAAGCATTCGGTAACGGCTACAACCATGCAGAACACGACTGTTCTAAGGAAGATCCATTATTTTCTTTAATTGTTATGAACGTTTTGATTTGCCCTGAATGATAACATTATTTCACTTAATTTCCGCAAATCATCAAAGTTCTTTTATCAAAATTATTTATATGAGTTATTATCTTACTATTTTTTAAGGATAATTTGTTTCGACATCATTTTATGATTTAGTACACTTAGGAATCATTTTCACAATGAAATTTTGGAATGTGCAATTCATTAAATGAAGAAAGAATTACATACACATGGAGATGCGACGCTTCGTTATACCGGGTGTTTTTTTATCGTTCGCCGAAGATTCCGGCCGCGTCGCCCGGGCAGTCGAGGGCTCATTCGCCCGGCAAACCGCTGACTCAACTCCCGTGCTATCCGAGAACTATCGCTGCGCCGCTTAACGTATCTAAAAGATGATGCTGAAAGTGGTGTCCTTCGGCTCGAATGCATTCTTGGCACCTCCGAAACACATTCTGATTTGCCCTTTGAAGTAAGTCTCGAGGAATTGCTGCGATTTTCTCTTCAATTGAGCTTCACGAACAACCACATGACGACATAAAGATCGGAGTGTGGTGTGCGTTGAGTTTCACAAGAATTATCGAACCTATTTTTTTCAACACCACCGTTACTGCTGACGTTTACATACATCAAATATTGGCATTATTCTTCGAACAATTGACACCAGAAGAAAGGCACTATGGTTACTTTCAACAGGATTCGGCAACTGCTCACACTGCTGTTCGATCCATGAACTTTTTAAATAATGTTTATTGTGACGATCGTATAATTAGTCGTGGGTTATGGCCTCCTAGATCACCTGATCTATCTCCTTGTGATTTTTTCCTGTGGGGGTACTTGAAAGATCAGGTGTACGCAGAAAACCCGCATTCGGAGGAAGAGCTCCGGCGCTCTTTTGAAGAGAAAATCGCAGCAATTCCTCGAGACTTACTTCAAAGGACAAATCAGAATGTGTTTCGGAGGTGCCAAGAATGCATTCGAGCCGAAGGACATCACTTTCATCATCTTCTTTAAGATACGTTAAGCGGCGCAGCGATAATTCTTGGGTAGCACGGGAGTTGAGTCAGCGATTTGCCGGGCGAATGAGCCCTCGATTGCCCGGGCGACGCGGCCGGAATCTTCGGCGAACGATAAAAAAACACTCTGTAGAAGGTTTTTTATTATTACGCGGAATAAGTACCCTTATTGATGGTGGACCTGAATACAAATCTATTGCGGATTTATTTATCAACAATACTAGGCTTATTATTATTATTATTCCATTACATCACGACTAAAGATGTTATGAGTCGGCTGAATATAAAATCTACTCCAGGTTGCAACCAGCTACCTAAGGAGCAGATCCGGTGACTACCAGTGCCTCTACAATACTTTACGCAAAATGTGGGCTGTTCCAAATAAAGCTATTTCTTGCACTTCCCAGTCCTTCGAATTACCAGGGAGTTTAGACAAGTTCTTACTCAAATTTTGCGGAACAAATCCCAGAGCTCCGATTACTATCGGGACGACCTGTGCTTTTACGCCCCACATTCGGCTGATCTCGATTTCCAAACTCTTGTATTTAAGACGTTTCTCTGCCTCCTTGGTAACGACGTTTTGATCGCAAGGTACAGCAACATCGATAAGTAAACACGATTTTTTCGACAAATCCCGGATAACTATATCCGGTTTGTTTGCCGCTATCGTGCGATCAGTTTGAATTTGTTGGTCGTACAATATCGTACACAATCCAACAGACGTCACCGGTTTTGGTGAGTGTTCGTACCACTTGGGGCATGTGTTTGGAACTTCGAGGGCGGTACAGATCTGCCAGTGGAGGTAGCTACACACCCTGTCATGTCTTTTCAGGTATTCCGTCTTTGCTAGGATTGGACAAGCTGAGACAATATGATCAATGGTTTCTACTTGCTCCAGGCAAATGCGGCATTTATCATCTTGGGAAATTTTGAGAACCGCTTTTATTATTATTATTATTATTATTATTATTATTATTTAATTTATTTGAAAGACAAATTACGAGTCAAAATTACGAAACAAAATACTTAATGAATTAGATTCTCTTACAAAAGAGGTAAAAGTTCCAAATACATTTTTAATTAAAGTTTCGGGATGTCAGCTGATGAAATTTACTCGTCCAATTCGTGAGATGGTAAAATCGGTAAGCATTTTCCGATCTGTACTGTATTCGAATTGTAAACAGTATCATACATCCCTCTCAGTGAAGTGTTGTTCCTCCCAGCGCATAGTTTTAGACATGCGAGGGAAAAACAAACGCATGATTCAGGGGAGCATAAATAAACGTGGAGAGGGGCGGGGATCGACGAGGGGGGAAAGGGGAAAAGGCGAGTGGCCGTGTGCGCACCTGACGGCGCCCCGCCGCGCCGGTCAGCCGGCCGGCACGCTCTCTTCTCAGTTCTAGACAGTGTACTGTTCCTTCCACAATCGTGGTCCAAAACGACCGGGAAAAATTAACGGATACACATAAACATAAAAAAACGAACCAATTATAACAAAAGTACATTTTGTAAAGAGCACTGAATATAAGCAATTGATTGATAATACATAGTTTGTTATGATTGATTTTGTTTGTCTATTTACGCACAAAGATTGAGGCGTAAATACAAAAAAAACACCGTTCTTTCTCTTTGATTTATGTTTTTTAACGTACCTTCAAAATCTTGTACTTCACTTCAAAACCGTGTCACTCACTTTTGTAACGTGTATTTAAAAAATCTGAACTAAGGTTAGTCAGCAATCTTTTCAGCAATAAATAGAATTGAACAGAAAAAAATACTTTCGATTATATGAATGCATCATCTAATGGAACATCTCGCTGTTCAGTACAATGTGGCAGTTTTCACTGCGCGAAATTCATCAGTAGAGTGGGAGTGAGTTTCGAGTTAGGGAACAGATAATTGGAACGGGTGATTGCTGAGAGTTAGGGGTTTGGGAAACTGGCAAAATACAGCAACAACTGGTGTGCTACAGTAACTTGATTTCGACTTCGGCGGCTCTCTCGGTTTTGTATGGCGGGGGCCAATCTTCCGACAGTGGATGTCTTCGTACCCTACTTTTTTACAGCAAACTTCAAGAAATCTTACTAAAGGAAATCTTAAAATAAAAATAAAAAACTCGCACTGCACTTCGTTTTTAAGAATTGAAATTATAACTGCCAGAGTTGAATTTGTGAATTGTATATTGAATGTTATTGAATTCAAACTTTGCAGTTATAATAAAACATAATGCATGCATATATTGTGTTGTTTTTTATTATAGCTGCGAGAGTTGGATTTCTGCTATCACTTTTGACTGGTCACCCCTAGTATTTCTGTGGTCTCGGGGTAAAAATTCTTAAGTCAATTTTTGGCAAAAT
Organism: Acheta domesticus; assembly: GCA_031308135.1. Taxonomy (NCBI): domain Eukaryota; kingdom Metazoa; phylum Arthropoda; class Insecta; order Orthoptera; family Gryllidae; genus Acheta; species Acheta domesticus. Next base: position 128,004,051 of record JAHLJT010009355.1, read on the forward strand.
TAGGTTAAGTACTGAAACTACAAGTTAAATATCTACATTTTATTTCATTAAAACGACCGAATTCAAATGTTTCCTCCTTAACGACAAAAAAAGCGTTGGGAAATAGCGTTGAGCATAAGAAGAAGCGTCGGCTCAATTATATTTAACCCTTTGTTTGTTATTTAAGGTCGCATTAACTACTAGGTCATTAGCAACCACTATAGGATGTAACGTTATGGTATGAGGATGAAGCGATATGACGATGATTGAGGGTGAAAGAATGAACACATATAGCCATGTCCGAGGCGGGACTCGAACCCACGACCCCACGATCCACGATCACTACGGAACTACTCAGCGGTCTCGGCCACAGAGCCGACAATGTTTAACCCTTGTTTTCTCCAAACTAAGAATTTTGACTAAAGAACTTTTGCGCCCTGGCTACAGATTTAATAACTGAGCACAGCACAGGTATAATGCGCTCCGCGTGGATTTGTGCGCGTGCGCACTGCTCGTCGTCGTCGTCGGCGGCGGCGGCTGGCTTTCGCAACGGCCTTCAGGGGCGCGGGGCGGCGCGGCGCGGGCGACCTCGTTCGAGCCCCGGCAGCCGGAGAGGGCGGGCCCGGGCGCGGCGCCGCGCGGCAAGGCGCTCCTGTTCTTAAACGCGCTCCCACAGAAGCGTTCGCTTCCCCTTGCTTGTCGAGTCTCTGATTACACCGAATGATATGGCACTGCGGCCACACTATGTTCTTTATTCAATGACAGTGTTGTCAAGGTCGATGCTATGAGCAGGAGTCCGTGGCACGAGTGCCACGACGAAATAGCCCCTCCACGCAGTTCATTACCCCGCCACCAGAGACGACGCCATCCCTATTGTAAAACGGCGCGGTTACAATGAATAGTTTCCTTTCCCAACGCGAGTTGCGCAGAGAAGCTCGTGGCATGCTACGGTGCCACGAAGCGTGCCACTGCCACCAGCAGAAGACCTTGACACCACTGTTTTATGACGTGGCTGCTAAATTCGATTCTTCACCTCATACTCGCGTACTTGTTCTATTGGTGTATATCTATAATAGTTGGTAGAGAATGAGGCAAATAAGAACGGGAATCTTTCCCTTACCTGGTTCTAACGAAGGTAGTGGCGGCAAGAATGGGAAGAAAGGATCTCGTGTGGACCTCGGCCGTGATTTTTTAAGTGCACTCAGTGCGCGAAGTAAACATACATCTAGGAAACTATGACAAAAAGACAGTTTAGAATATAAACCAGGGTTTACAGAAATTTATGGAAAATATAATTAAGACATGAAAACAACTAATTATAATTATTATTAATTTTATTATTAATAATATTATTTATTTTCGAATAATAAATCGTTTACCTTCTTCAGCGAACATTTTTGGTCTCCCTTTTTGCAACAATTTCTCACCTTTTTACTGTCACAAAATCTATCAAATATTGACTGCAGTGTAGAATGACGTTTATTTACAAGTACGAATATCTATGGCAAAGTTTTGTGCTTAATTTTCAGTTTCATAATAACTTTTCTTGTGCCACCACTAGTTCCTGTACAGTTGCTGTCCGTTTTCACCTCATACATGTTCTGACAACTTTTTACTGAGGATTGGCCATAATCTGCTCATTATCAGGGTTACGCCAAGTAACATGAATCGTATAAGATTGGCAAAACCATTATTAATTACTTTATTTTGCTTCATTACTTCGACTGCACGATCACTTTCTGTGCCCATTAAGCATGCCTCCTGTTACACTGTCTTTCATTTTTAGGTATAACATTAGTCGTCTGGTTTTTCTTCCTTATACTAGGCATACAATTTAAAATTCATTTGTATTTTACCATCTACACATTTATTGTATCCTGGCTCTTGCTTTAACAGACAACTAACTTCTAAAAGTGTACGGTCATATTTTGCCGAAACTTTCTTGGAAGAATTGTTTAGAGAAAATCTTGAAAACGACCGATGTAAGCACGCTAATTCTAGAACTCTCATCCTCACTGTGGCATCGTCCATCGATACTTAGCTGTCATCAAGTATCGAGAATCGTCTACGATTGTGTTAAATATGAGCCATACATCAAAGAAGTTTCAGTGATAACTCATTTGCTATTTCACTTTTTGTTTTCTGGAAAGTGCATTCGCATTGTGATGAGAAATATCCCATACGTGACGACTGGACTCCCTAGATCACTGTGCCCCGCCCTCCTCCCGAGAAAAATTCTGGTTTTGTCTCTTTGTTACATTCATGCATAATTACCCCCTTGTACTTAAACTGGAAAGATACTGTTTGAAAACAATGGATTTGTAGCTGTCCGGAAGAATGCTTCCGTAAATTCTTTATTTACATACTTTTTATATCTTTACTTCCCTACACCAGAATTAAATGTGAACAAGAAAAACACATTTTAAATACCTACATATAAGGCAGAAGCTGGTATCTGGAAGGTCACCACCATTCCATAAACGGCATAAGAGTTCGTTAGGCGAATGACGGAAGCTCAGAGAAATTGAAGCCGACTTTGCTTTCCAGGAAATCAACAGCCGCCGTGCCGTTTCTGCCTTTCAGTTGCGGACGAACCAGTTTAGGAGAATTTCACATGCCCCACTTACGCAGTGATTCTACGACGCTAATTTGGAATCTTTAATAACTGCTGGGCCAGCAATTACCGCCTTGTTGTGGAGAACGTGGCCGCCGTTTTTTGTTCTCAACGCGTCAGAGGTAGACGCACTGAAAACCTCGTAATTTTCGGAAACGAAGTGTGACACGAACGCCGCTTACGTTTGAGGATGTTTGGGGTATGCAACTCTTGAGTAAGCCTGAAACTATACATTTTGTAATACCTATAAGAAATAGAACAGTCAATAATAACTATAAATATTTATTTACGGTTTTTGTTTCTAACACAATTCTATCAAATGAAATTTATATTATTCACAATATGAGTTTGGACAAAATCTCTATTTTATTCAACCGAATTCAAGGGTTAACTTAAAATTCTTTAAAATTCTTAGATTTTTTAATTAATTGACACATGAGATTCATTAAATTTAAAGAAAAAATTGACGTTCAAAAAAAATATTTTTTTTAAATATGACATTTCCGTAAAAACATGCACATATATATGGAAACGAAATAAAGAGATAATACAGTTAAATCACCTTTATAAAAATCAGAAGCTTATGTATAATATTACAAATCTACTTTTATTGGTTTTCCTGACTTTACATGATCATTGTTACAGTACATGACTTATATTTCCTTCATGGTCAGTGATGTTTATATTTAACATAGCCTTGGACATCTACTCGTATTTTAGCCGAATATAAAAAGGAATGAGACGAATGGATATTTCAATCTAAAAATAAATTAGTTATCTCCTTCGAAATAGAAAATTTCTCTATCTCTAACAAATCAAACAATGCGGAAAATGAAGCTTTAAATCCATTTGTACACGTTTACTGCCAGCAAACATCGATCTTCCCGAGGGAACATTTTAATTGCAAGGGGCTACCTCGTGAGCATACGTAGCATGTATACATCCCCGCGGACAGCGTTCTCGCTTATCTGGGACAAGCATCTCTCTCTCTCTCTCTCTCTCTCTCTCTCTCTCCGCGACAACCCACGAATCAGGTCGCGGGATGACGCAAGGCGGGTCGTGTGCATTGCACGGGCGCTTCGTCGCAGAACGGGGTGCGTCTTCCCCGCGACAAACGCGCGTTCAGCGGGGGATCTTCCGCGCACTCACAAACAGAGCTGTCCCCGCCGCCTTTGGACGGCGGCCGCCGGCCCGCCGCGGTCCTCTGTCTGAGGTGGAGACGCTTTCGTCAGTGGAGCGATGTCGTGCGGAGTCGCTGACGTAACAACGGACGGCTGGGCTCCGAATGCGGCTAATTTGAGGCATTCGACGAATGTGTAAATTGTCGCTTATTTGTGTGAAAGCGTTACAAGGGGAGGGGAAGGTGGGTGTGGAACTGGTTTCTTTTTCTTGCCAATACGTCTCGTTTTCGGGTCGCTGGAGTGCAGGGTGTTTGAAGTGTTTACAGTCAATAATATTGTAGAGGCCGAAAAAAATCTTGACTTATATTTTAACTCATTCTTTTATTCTTTCTTAGTTGTTCTAGTCACCACAAAAATTCTCTTTCTTTGAAACTCTTTGACGTCTCTTGGGAGTTGCTTCCGCATTTGTTATACATGTGGCACGAATTTCCTGTATGATGAACACAACTTCATGAACCTTATTACTTTTTATTACTTAATCATTATTTCACACGATTCTACACACAGTAACCTCTAGGTAACTGTTTGTGGTATACTTTAGAAGAATGAGAAATGTTTCAGTTTATTCAGGCCACTTTTTAGTTGTCGTTCCCACTGATATTTAATGTCCTGCGGTCTGTTAATGTTAGCTGGTACTGTAATGTGATTGTACACAATGCAATGTATTCCAGTGAAACTAGACACACGTAAGGGGATTAGTAAGTCTCACAATTAAGAAAAACGAAATTCATCATATCATCATCATAAATGAACAAAATTCTCAATGATTTTATAAAGAGGGCTTACTAATGAAGCATTGTTTTGAACAAATACGCTAGCTTTTAAGAACTCGTTGCTTAGAAATTGCATTTGTTCAAATGTGTGATATATTTGTAAACACAATCAAATTGTATCTTCATACCATTTTGCGCTTCAACTATTAGCCATATAAGTTGCACGGATAAATATCATAAAATGAAAAATAAATACTTTGAAATGTTAAGTACCTTTCTTAAATTAAACGAGCTCCAGTCAAAAAGAATGCCATCTCTTCTATAATACAGGGCGCCAAGTATCGTCCCTAACGTAACTCTCTCTGCTTTCCAAAACCGTATCTAAACAATATTATTTGGAACCGCGGTGACGCAACGAAAGTAGGCGACTACCGTATTCCGTTTCTCAGAACCGCTGCTCTTGTGACTCTTTTTCTCAATTTCCCCCCCTCCAGTTACTCTGGAGGGGCGGGAATTTATTCATTATTTGGATTACATTTTTGTTCTCCAGCCGATTAGGCGAGTGGAGATGGTAGAGGGCGATATCTTAAATAGACCAAGTTAAAACTATAAACTTATATTTAACGTATGACTCCTGCGTCTGCTGAGTTTATGCAGATTTTCCCCAGCGTCCCCAAGGCAGAGATGTCCGGCAACAATATAATAGGATAGTAGAATATGGCGATCAGACCGGCGGAGTTAATGCCACTGTCTCCTATAAAGATTTGTGACAAATTCTTAATATTACGTTTAAGGTTTGCTCTTCATATGGAGCAATATATACTAAAATGAAATATGATTTCGGTTCTAATCCTTTCCAGATAATTTTTTCCAAAGTTAGAAAGTGAAGCTCTTAGAATTTCAAAGTAAGTAAACGAAAAATCGTGAAAATGTAGTTTAAAACTTACTTTTACACAAATGTTAAAATGAAATTTAAGATGAAATGAAAATGTGTATATTTCACTACTTCAAAATGATTATTACTAACAATAAGAGTATGAAACGGTCTGTCCCAATCTATGGCGAATGAAATGCGGAGAAGAAGTTGATGAATAATTGCATTAAAATAACAGTCCGTTAAGAAAATAATAATAGATCGTTCGACAACTCTCTCTTATAATAACGAACCATTTTGCACTATACTGTAATATGTACCTTTTGTACTATCGTAGTAGTACTATCGTATCGAACTTTAATACTTCACAACATCGTGAGCTGATAACAAAATGGTATGACAGAAATAATAAAAAGATAAAATCAACACCTCCTATATTATTTCAGTAGTATACCTTCCTTTTGCGGCTCTCACATGCAACCAATCATTATAAATGAGGTTTCTAAAGAAAGAGAATTTCACGGAGACCTGACGAATTGCATTTTGACTTTAAAAATATGAAAGTTTTGTTTAAAAAACGCATATAAATATTCCTGTAAAATGCAACCCGCGACGCACGTCAGGATTTACAAAAATCTGTATCGTTAAATAAATCCTAAACGAAGCGTTCCAGGGCCTTAAAAACTTAAATTTTGAAACCAAACGCCTCAAAGAAACGTTACTCACACCGTAACTACAGGATGAGATCATCTTGACCATTCTATTACATTTTTGTTGGTTCGACGCTTCTCGATTCTACCGTACCTGTTCAGAGCCTGTAGAATCTGCAACCGTATGTGAAATTACTACTTGATATTCTATGCGATTGAATTACATGGGTGTACCTCTTTGCTCGATAATAAAGTTAAATTATAATACTTTGTATTGACAAGGGTGTTTTATATTGTTATCAATTATAAGGTGACAACAAGTGACGGAGGATCAGAGGGTCTTGAAGAAAAATATTTATTACAGGTTTAATATGGAAATGGAAAAATAAGGAAGAGGGTGGGGTATAGCATGCAAGAATTCTCACACGGGTACGCTAGTTATACTTATTCCTTTAAGATATATAAGTACTCACGATGCGCAGTTGGGTGAGTAGTCTGATAGAACTCCAGTAGTTGAAGTCAAAAAGGTTTTTCTTCACCCTGAAAAATAGAAAAAAGATATTCGCAGAAAGGAAATATAAACAATTAAAACGACATAAGAGTCACCATTCATTTATATATTACGCTTGTGTAAAGGATGCGTTTTGGTAACATTAATTACAGCTTCATACGCTTGAAAAAGTAGCCTTACAAAATTAATTACAGGGTTTAGCTACAGCGACAGGTAGAGAAAAGTGCCCCTTTTGAAAATGAGCTAATGATAGGATCGTCTTCACTGTAGCACTTCCCTCCAATTGCCACATTCACTGAAATGGGAGCATGAGGAAGAAGCAGTTTCGAAGGGAATGCCACTGCTCCGGCCTTCACTTCAGAAGTATAAATATCCATGTTTTGAAGAATTAATACTATATACGAATACCATTTTTCATCTGCAAAAAATTTAATATCAAATTAAAAATCTTATGCAGGAGCGAAGAACTGGTTTGCTCGTTTTCTAAGTGTGCAAGAAGTACACAAATGAAGTTTTGTGTCCAAACGTTTCTTACGAGTATAAATGGTACAAAATCATAATTTGTCCTTAGCTTATTGTCTTATTGGCTCCGTATTGAATAACGAGGACATACGCCATTCATAAAAGCGCTGCTGATAAGGATAACTTCCTTCATCCTCGTCTTAAGGTGGCTCCACATATTCGGTATTCGGTGAGTAGCGAGTATTCGGTATTCGGCGAGTGCTCACTGCATCCCGAGTAGGGTGGATGGGTTGTTCCCAATTTTCCGAGCGATGAACATTCGATGCTCGCCCTACTCACCGCGTGTCGGATAGTTGGAAACATAAAAGAAAGTGAACATTCGCTGAGCACAAATGCTACTCGGATAGGGGGCTGGTGTAGCGGTAGCTCGCTACGCTGTGAATTCCGAATGTGCGGACCGGCCGAACTGTAAATAGCTGTATCGAATTCAGCCGCTGTCTGGAAGAGAATTGTATTAACCGGCTGATTTGATTGATAGTTTTACATCGTTCCTCACATCCATAACGGGGAATTTCGGCGCAGTAAACTTACAAAATAGGCTAAGGAAAATGCGCAATCTGTCCTTCCTGTTCCTTATGTCCTCTCCTCTTACTCACACATACCGACACTTGCTTACTCTACACTACCACACATGTCGGAAGACCAGTCAGGAGCTTAAAGCTTGCCCGGATTGGGCGGTGGCCTGCTGGTGCGAGATATCTGCTTGGCGAAACATCCCAAAATGACGTGTAGATCGGAACGGAATCACACCAAGCAGCCGGGGAAGAACATCGCTACCTCCCGTGTACTGCACTAAACTTACGGAACTGACGACCGTATCAGATGACGCGCCCATAAACCCAAAATAATCTATCAGTTAATTAACGGAATGTTTCAAGCCTCCTTAACTCAAACCCCAAATAATCTATCAACAGAATGTTTGAAGCCTCATTAACTCAACCGCAAATACTTATACTCCTTTACTCCTTAACTCAACCGCAGTGAATCAACAGAATGTTTAGAGCCTCCTTAACTCAACCCCAAATAATCTATCAGTTAATCAAGAAAATGATTAAAGCCTCCTTAACTCAACTCCAAATAATCCGTCAGTGAATCAACAGAATGTTTAGAGCTTCTTTAGCTCAACCCCAAATAATCTATCAGTTAATCAAGAAAATGATTAAAGCCTCCTTAACTCAACCCCAAATAATCCGTCAGTGAATCAACAGAATGTTTAGAGCCTCCTTTAACTCCACCTCTGGGGCTGAGCCCAGTGAGCGGCAGCATGCGGGAGGAGCGGCCTCGACGAGAGAGAGAGAGAGGGGAGGGGAGGGGCGGCGGCGGCGTGGGCGTGGGCGGTGTTCGAGAGTCGGCGGCGAGGGCGAGGGCGGTGCGGCTTTCAATGGAAGTATCGGCCAGTGTTTCATGAATACATTAATGGAAGGCGGGCGGGCGGGCGGGCGCGAGAGTTTCGCAAGCCCTCTCGCACGGGAGGGGCCTTTCGTCAGGAGGCACCGGCGGCGCTGCGCCCCGCGCCGGAGATGTGGTCACCGCGCAGTCCAATGGGCCGCGGGAAGCAAAACAGGCCTTCCCCACACATACCTGCACCTTCACTCGCGCCGCTTGCCCAACGCCTGGGTGAAACGCAGAGGGGACGCAGGTTGGGGTCTGGACGTCGATCGGTTGTTGTTTGCGTTGGGCGAAATGTTCGCACGCCGCGTCATGGAGTTGGGTCGTGACACTTGTTCACCGAAAATATAAACATCCTCGTTACTGCAATGCATTGGACAAATTTGTCGTTGTCGGTTTGGGTAACGTAATTTGTGGAATGTCACGATTTGGTAAAGAATGTGAAAGGCTGTCCGTTTTTTTGTTATGCGAACACTTTGGATGTTTGTTTAAACAGAAGCGAGTCATCAATCAATTTCTTATTATTTTCAATAACAAAGATGTGGGTCTTAAGAATGCAAATGTATTTTCTTTATTCCTTGCATATTCAACGAACAATCTATTCTCAAGGGTGACAAGTTCTCATTGTTGGACTACATTTACAATTACCACGCCTCTCACCTGGAAAGAGGTTTACTCACTTCTATAAAAAAACTCAGCCTTTTCTGAGAAATTGGTGATGTATGTGGGTGCAAGAAGGTAACACACGGTCGAATGTTTGCAATCAGTGAAAAAGTGCAAAATAAATATTTTCTTGGAGAAAAAGATTAATATTGACCGATGCTCAACCACTACGTCCTTATCGTTTCCTTTGATGAACAAATTTTGTAACATATAAATAATGAAAACTCCCCTTGTTGAATCAAGATTGAATTCAGAGAGATCCAGATCTAGGACAAAACTATGCACACACACCGCGCCGAGTCAGCAACCACGTCGGTTTACAAACGATCGGCGTTAAACGTGAACAAACCGCGGCCCACAGGAGCGATCAGAAGAACCGCGGCGAGGGGCGCGACAGAACAGTGACAGAAGAGCAGCGATGCGCGCGCGGGACGCTCGGCTGCGGTTCGAACCCCGACGCGCTCACGTCCGCGCCCGGCGGAGCGGCGAGGCGCGAACAGGGCGGGCGCGCGCCCCGGTGCAGCGCCAGGCCGCGCCGAGTGATTCCCTGTGCGCCCCGCTCCGCGTCTCATGGCTTAAGAAAAATCGCGACACGTGGCATGGGGAAGATCGCGGTACGTGACAGAAGAAAAATCACTTTGCGTTGCGTGGGGAAGATGTTATGGCTAAAATAAAAGCAAAAATTGTGTTATATATTATCGTCCCACTTAAGGAACATTTATAATCGAAGCAGGATTACCATGTCGATCTAATAATACATTTGTGAGGATTTTGAGCGTAAAATTTTTAGGAGGAAAACCGCGTTGCTTTATTATCCCACAAACGTGGGAGCCTCTGCCCTCGATCTTGAGCATTTGTTTTTGCGGCGTCTGGCATTGGAAGTGTGATCAGAATGACGAAACAGACAGAGCGCTAGGGTGATGAGGCGTGCTCTGAAACACGAAACCGTCACAGCGCTGACTTATCGCCGCGACAAGAAACCTTCTGGCCATCACGTTTACTGCACCTCTGCCGCCGCCGCCCCCGCTGCCACTCCCGCTATCGTCATGGCTGCCTCCCCACCTACTCCCCGCCCACGCTGCAACCTTCGTTGCGCCCCCGCCGCCCCCGCCTCCCACGCCCCCACGTCGCCCCCGCCTCCCACGCCGCCCACGCCGCCCACGCCACCCTCGCCACCCCCGCCGCCCCGCCGCCGCCCCGCCTCCGACCCCGCCGCCCCGCCGCCCCCGCCGCTACCGCCTCAGCCACCGCCCACCGCCGCCGCCCCCGCGACCGTCCCCGCCGCCGCCCCCGCTGCCGCCTCCCGCAGCCATCTCCGCCGTCGCCGCCCCCGCCGCTGCCCCTACCGCCGCCCCCAGCCCATGTCCCCGCCGCCACCCCCACCGCTGTTTCCGCCGCCACCCCCGCCGGCGGCCCCGCCGATCTCTCGCTGAACTGCCACCTCCGCCATCGCCCTCGTTTCCTCCCACTGTCGCCCCCGCCACCACCACAGTCTCCGCCTACACCATCGCCACCACCTCGCCCGCTTCCGTCGTCTTCGCCGCCGCCGCCGCCGCCGCCGCCGCCGCCGTCGCCGTGGCGACCGAGCATTACTGCAGCCAGCGGAGCAGGTCGCCGGCAAGAGGAGCGGCGCGGCGGCCGTAGAAAGAAACGGCCGCCGGTGTCGGGTCGCAGCGCCGCGACGCGCCAAAGAAAGCCATTAGGTCTATTTGTGTCGCTGGGGGCAGGGAGGGCTGCTCCGCCGGGTTTTGCTGGCGAGGGCGATGCCTGAAGGAGGAAGATCTCCGAAACAGAGGATTGTGCCTCCTCTGACGGGATTAACGCCACTAAGAAGGCATCGACATTGTTTTATTATTCTCGCTAACACATGACAATTACAATTTTATTACGAATCAAAAAAAAAATCTGTGATGATGAATTCAAGTACTCTAGTCTCTCCGTTTGATAAATCTTTCTTGAATTATCACACAGGAATGGATATGGAAGGAATATAATGTCTTGTTTGCTACCAGATTATCACACCAAATTAACGTAATTAAACTTGTGCATTGTTGTCTCCTTACTAACGTAAAGTGATGAGCATCTATGGCCAATAATACAATGTTTTTAAATGTGCGAATACTACAAATATTCCCAAAATTATTTTAATCATCTCATTATCAGATACATTGGCACAAAGAATATTTGCGACAAAGAGTCCCAACAGCTCTGATTTGATCAATATTTCCATCTTCAATGAACAACAATCTGTGGATTATTTAATTTTTGTAGGAGATGGGAGTCGTTATCCGAAGTAAATGGGTTTCATCAAACTTTAACTTAAAAAACCTTTGTGTCACTGAATGGTTCTACAATATTTGCATTTTCTGATGATAACGTAATGTTTTGTGCTCAGATATGGACGGGATGCACTTCCAACACCGCATGGCGGGCTGTTTCAAGTATCCTAAATATTATCTTCCCAAGGAAGTAGTTTTGAATTCACGATTGTTCTTGTTTTCCTAGTTATGTCACTTTCATGGCTAATCCTTCTTGAAAAACTCTTGAATCTTCCATTCTTAACGTGATTCTGTTTTATGATGTGTGAATGTTGAGTGTTGAGAGCACCACAAAACGAAGGAGAGGAGGTACGAGTATTCTATCTCTCAGGAGGAGATTTGGAGTGGTTGTTGTTTTTTTACTAGTGTCATGATCCTTCCAACAACCTCTGAATCTTCCGTTGTTAACGTGACCTTTTTGTATGTGCAGCATCGTACGACAGGCGAGGAGAAGTAGTATTCCTCTATTCCAGTATCTCTCAGAAGGAGTTTTAAATCCATGATGGTTCTTTTTTTCTAGCAGTGTCTTTTCATTGTTGCTTCTTCCAAAAAAAACTCTGAATCTTCCGTTGTTAACGTTGCGCTGTTTTGTGTGTGCAACACCGCACGACGGGTGAGAAGTAGTATCCCTCTATTCTAAGTATCCCTTAGGAGGAGTTTTAAATCCATGGTTGTTCTTTTTTTCTAGCAGAGTATTCATTGTTCCGTTGTAAACTTCACGCTGTTTTGTGTGTGGAGAAGAAGTAATATTCCTCTATTCCAAGCATCCCTCGGAATTTTGAATCCATGGTTGTTCTTTTTTCCTAGTAGTCGCTTTTCAGGATCGATCCTTCCAAAAAAAACCTCTGAATCTTCCGTTGTAAACGATGTGCTGTTTTGTGATTGCAGCAGAAGTAGTATCCCTCTATTCCAAGTATCCCTCAGGAAACGTTTTGAATCCATGGTTGTACTTTTTTTCTAGCAGTGTCATTTTCATGATTGATCCTTCAAAAAAAAAAAGCCTCTGAATCTTCAGTTGTCAATGCGACGCTGCTTTTCGGTTGCAGCACCGCACGACGGACGAGGAGAAGTAGTTTCCCTCTATTCCAAGTATCCCACAGAAGGAAATTTGATTCCATGTTTGTAGTTTTTTCCTAGCAGTGCCATTATTTATCCTTCCTAAAAAAACGCTCTGAATCTTCCGTTGTGAACGCGAGTCTGTTTTTCGGTTGCATCACCACACGACGAGCGAGGGGAAACAGTATCCCTCTATTCCAAATATCCCTTAGGAGAAGTTTGGAATCCATGTTTGTTCTTTGTTCTTTTTTCCTAGCAGTGTCATTTTCATGATTGATCTTTCCAAAAAACGCTCTGAATCTTCCGTTGTGAACGCGAGTCTGTTTTTCGGTTGCAGCACCGCATGACGGACGAGAAGCCGTAATATCCCTCTATTCCAAGTATCGCTCAGGACGAGTTTTAAATCCGTGGTTGTACTTTATTTCCAGCAGTGTCATTTTCAAGATTGATCCTTCCAGAAAAAAAAACGCTCTGAATCTTCCGTTGTGACCGCGAGTGTGTTTTTCGGTTGCAGCACCGCACGACGGGCGAGGCGCCGCCGGCGGAGGAGGAGGGCTGGGCGGTGGCGGCGGCGGGGCCCGAGGGCACCGTGCGCGAGGTGCACCAGCGCACCGTGCGCAGCCGCGAGCAGACGGACGAGCGCGTCGAGACGGAGCAGGTGGTGCACTGCGGGGACATCTCCGATGACGTAAGTACGACCACACCGGCTCGCCTTCTCTAGGCGACGACCGAAGGGCGGGAATAGCAACTGAACCGCGGCGTCCGCAGCCGCGGGCCACCGCGAGCTCTGGGGCATTCGGCGTGCAGCCCCGGTCTGAGCGGGCAGGAAGTTTGGACGCTGAGAGCCCGAGGCATTCTGACTTTCCCCAAACGTTTGCCAAGCAACGGCTACCAGCTTACAGATTTTTCTAGACCAGGGCTGTCCAACTTAGGAAGGCTTATGGGTCACATATCAAATTCTAGTTAAGCCGCGGGCTGCACCGTACTTTAAGGTTTTTAACCTAATTACTGAAATTAGAGTGAAACATAAATTAATTCGATTTCATCATACTTAATAATTAATATACATATTTCACGTTTACAATTAATTTTTGATATTTTTCATTTATAATTCACATATTTCACAATTATAATTAAAGCTATGTAATTATAAAAATGAATAGTAGAATAACTACAAAAATTTGTTTTTGGTTGGTACAATGAACATTTTCAAAGCAGTCGCAAGACGCAAAAAAAGATCCGGCGGGCCGCAACCGGCCCGCGAGCCGCCAGTTAGGAATACCTGTTCTAGACTATTCAACGCAGAAAGAATATCAAAATATAGGTACTCTTTCTTCAGATACACAAAATGTTAGCGCAAATTTTGGTTATCGGGCGATCGAGGGGTTCTGAATTTCCCCAAACTTTTTCCAGGCAACTGTTACTAGTAAACAGATTATTTAATTACAGAATATCTACACTCTTCAATATAGACAGAATATAGAAATATTGGGGCACTCTTTCTTCAGGTTGACTAGCCCGGATTTTGGCCGCTGGGGCCCCGAGGCATTCTGAGTTTCCCCCAAAACGTTTTACAAGCGACTGTTACTAGCATACAGATCATCTACACTATTTGGTGTAGTAAGAATATAAAAATATAGTTACTCGAAAATATTGTTCTGTTATATCTACTTAACAGAACCAACAAGAGTAACAAAACTTCACTCTTCACGGCCGACATCATTTAACAGTTCGACGGCCGTTAAAAGTTTTCTAATCAAAAGAGTTGTTCCAAAAGATGGCAGAAGAACGCTTCAATTCAAAGAAAAGTGATTTGTTACATCTATGAGTTTTTTTTAAAAATGGTGGTAGTGTTACGAAATTTATTGAATGATACACGGACAATAGTATCACAAATAACAGACAAGATTCATTATCAAGCTCTCTATCAAGCAATTGTCTCGTTTTACAAACTATACAGTAAATCACGTCCGTGATTTACTCTATATCGTCCTTATGACGTTAATAACTATTTAAGATATTAAAGATGAATTCCATGTTTCAATATTCCCACTCTTTAGTTGGCCTCTTGGATTTAAGAGCGGGTCTGTTTCGAAATCTGACACTGAGGTCTGAATCAAGAAAGTTGGGATCAAAAGACTTGTTTTGCTTACTGTCATCATCAGTAGAAGCGGTATAAAGCCTTTTGAGAACCCTTGGTTCAAATTGCGCTCCTACTCCAATTCCTGCGATGTAATCATGATGTCCAAAATAAGAGTCCATGTCCGTGATGTCCAAATAAGAGAACCTCACCTCCTCGGATCACCACATGTTTTTAAACCAATCCAGTTGTCCATGTCCTACGTTACCCTGATGGGTAATCCTGAAAACTAAGCTCTACATTTACACTCTTGAGAACTCTCGAACGCATAAATTGAGTGATCCTGGGAAGAGTCACTAGCACTTCTGCAAGTAATTTGTTCCAGGCAGCAACGATCCTATTTACAAAGCAATATCCCCATATCCGTTTTTTGTATTCTGCATTTCAGTTTGTGCAGGTGATCGCCACTACTTATGTAGCATGATATTTCAATTCTTTTGCATAGTTTTCCATACAGGTTGCTTCGTGTAAGCCTTGAAGATGGCATACAATCCTTTCTACGTGTAACAAAATGATTTCCAATTAGCCTTATTGCTTCTCTTCGCGAATTTAGCAGCTATTTCTGCACTCGGCTTAATGTTTCAAGTTGTCCTTTCCTGTGAGGATCGCAGCACGCTACTTCGTATACCAATACGAAACGAACCAAGGAAATCTAGGGGAAAGGAATGAGAATACGTTCAGCGGTTTAAGAAGTGAGAGGTTGATGCTTTTGCATCGGGGATGCCAAATAGTAATGATAAAGCTGAGGGCAGGGGATGTCAGTGAATCCTAACAGTTACCGACGTTATGTCTAATGATTATGATGATGACGACAATGAGCGCATCAGGCAGCAACTGCGGTTACGAGAAAAAAGTTAAGTCAAAAATCTCAGTTTAGAGAAAACAAGGGTTAGATTATTGAGTCACTGCTTTTCCTAAACGCTATTTCTAAATGTTTTTTTTTTCTCGTTAAGGAGGCAACATTTGAATTCGGTCGTTTTACTAAAATAAAATATAGATACCTAACTTGTAGTTTCTTAACCCAATTTTGCCAAACATTGACTTAAAAACCTTAACCCCTTGACCGCAGAATTCATCCACCATAATAGAACATTACAGTATTTGTATGTCGCGCCTCATCCGCCCGCCCGGTCGCGAGGAGCGAGGGCTGAGTCAGGCGCCTGTAGTCGCTCCGCGCCCGCCCTGTCAGCGCATACCCATAAACCTCCCGCCAGACAGGACACTTCCTTTTTCTACCACGCGCGGCGGGGCGGGGCGAGGCGAGGCGGAGAAGCCGGCAAGCAGGCAGGCAGGCAGGCAGGTTCCGTCGACTCTCCCTGTTGGCTGCAGCGCGCACACGCTGCTCCGCAATCGGCGCAGCCCCTTGCCCTGCCAATGCCGCGTTAACCCTCCAGCGAGAGCGCTGTCGTAAATTTTACGACAATAGCAAATTTTTTTGTTTTGATGAAACTCATTGTTGTCAAAGACTTCAGCGTTCTTGGTATTCCTTGCAGGTATCTTTAGTGATGCGTCCCTGCAGCCACTGTTTAGTTTGCACGCGATATTCAGTTTTTGGAACGCTCTATTCGGGAGAAGTGCATAATGACGTAAACGTTACGCTGCGCGCTGGCTATTGTGCTAAAATATTGTATAATAATTTGGCCTAATCGAAATTTTCTGTAAAATGTCCAGATATAGAATTCATGTGAACGAAAATCAGAATATTCTTCAAGAGCTGTCTGATCGGGGGAAGATCATAAATTGGATAGTGACAGTGACAGTAAACGAATGTTGAAAATACAGACGAACATCAGAAAGATACTGAATCGGAACAAGATCTTTTTGATACTAAATACGAACGTTTAACAACGGTTATGTTTTTTGGTAGTAAATATCATTCTTAGATATTATAATGCGACACAAAATTCCATTCTTCTACAATTTTTTTGATTTGTTCAAGAGTCATTTAATGTCGTAAAATTTACGACACGCGCCTGCTGGGGAGAACATTTTACGCGTGCCCGCTGGAAGGTTAACCCTTTGATGCACGGAGCTCGGATTTTGCGACTTTACACTCAGTGGGCCTCAGAGGCCCGGTCTGAATAAAACACTCATTTGGGGCGGGGATGAAGAAGTAATGAATGCAATGACCTCGACCCGCCTCACGGGAAGATGTCTTCCAGATCACATTTTCTCAGCGCTTCATGCAGGCCAGGAATCCCGAGCGCCGGCCTCAAAAACGAATTATTCCGTGATTAGAAAATATGTGGCAGTAAAAATTATAATGGAATGGTGTAATACAATCAACTTTATCTCCCTCAAAAATTGAACCGGTCTGATCCATGTTCTCACGGTTATGAGATTTTTTCTAGTGAAATTACTTCTTAATGAAAACGCTTTCCAACGGTGAACGTTCAGGTCGTAAGTATGACATGATTTTCATAGCCATTAACCGCATTTTGGTCACAAAGGTGGAAATGTGTTTTTAAATAACCAAAAAAAGGATGAAATTCTGTTACACCTGAAAAAGGAATTCGGATATGTAAGAAGTATTTGAAATAAAACTTCAATAAAATATTTCAGTATAGTGATAGGTGTAAAGTCGCAATTGTCCGCAATGCCAAGTTCAGATATGGGCCAACTGACCTCATGTTAACTCTTCTCCAGAAATTAATTTATTTCCGAACAAACTTTTATTATTTCTGTTCTAGTACATCTACTATTTATGGATATATTTAGAAACTATCCACAGCTTATTTACTATACCTTCGTGGATTTGCTAAGCAGGTATACTTCGACCTCTCAAAGTTTTCTGCTTATTTATTTTTTATTCCCCAACAACTTTTCCTGTTGCTAGGCAGAACGCCTAACAATATTACGTTACATAGGTATTAAATATTTTGGTAATCATATGCCATAACATGATGTATGTATGAAATTATTACGATGCAGTATCTTGCTTTAAATTTAGATTTGAGACTTTTGTGTTAGATTCAGTTTTAAAGCAGTGATAATTTTAATGTCATTAACTTGAAATTACCGATATAATGGTGTTCTTATTAAATACATAAATTTTCACAAATATTTATTTTAATACACAGTACCTCTTAAAATAAAACAAGGAGTGAGTTTACAATAATTTTACAGTCAATTTAAAATAAAGCAAGAAGGCGTCTCGGCGAAATGTCGAATGTGTAGAGCCGTCTTCGTAGGAATATCTCCTTGACGATTGATCGATAATTTCATGTTTCCAGACGTGTCAACTGGTCATTAGTCAATTCTAATTGGGACAGTGGCTGAATTCGACTTAGCTATGTAGCTGATGTCGAAAAACCTTCCATTGACAATACTCGAACCCTAGAACCCCCGGCCGGAGGCGCTGCTGTAGCATCAGTCGAAAGTCTGAATGTTCGCCCGCCCTATCACGAGTGTGATGTGATGGTGATGATGATTTTGACCTTACTCAAGTACTCAAGTGCTGATTGAGGATATGCTGATTGCTTATTGAGGATACAATTTAATTGTTACATTTCACGGTTCATCGTGATATATCAATACAATCCCCGGAGCCACGTCACGCTCTTCGTGCCACACTGTACTCGGCAGGGGCGGCGGCGGCGGCGTGGAGCGCGCGCGCGCGATTGTGTCGGTGACCGGGTAAGGACGCGCCGGCGCGGCGGAGGCGGAGGCGGCGGCGGCGGCGGCAGCCAGACGCGCGTGTGACCGCCATGCTAACGCCGTCCCCAAGGTGACCAGCGCCCGCTGCCCCGCGCCGCGCCACGCCGCACACAGCGCTGCTTGCTGAGCCACGGATCGACGCGCGCAGCCTCCACCGGCGGAGCACTTTGCGTTTCAACGTGTTCGTTCCGTGGGTTTTGGAAGGATATAGCTTCCTCAGTAAAATGTGACGATGGTCGATAATAAAATGACGTGTTTGGTTTTTCCTTAAAGATGTTATGCTTCGTACGTGAGGCAGACGACGATGGTGTGAAAAAGTGCACTATGTTGTTTCAAACAATTTGTACATTTTGGCGAAACATGGCTTCCTCCTCGAAATGCAATGATGTGATTTGACCTATTCTCAAAACGTTTGCTGGCATGTACGTAATACAGACCGGGATGGTGGTGATAGTGTGAAAATATATTACGTTTCAAAATGCAGAAGCAGAATTGTTTGAAAGAATATGACTTCCTCGCTCAAATGCAACGGCCAATATTAATACAATGTGACCTAGCCTACTCTCAAAAAGATTGCTGCCACGTATGTACGTGTGGAACCACGTATGTAAAGTATGTGTAGGGCGTCGTGGAAATTGCACTGCACGTTTCAATGAGTTGAATCCTTAGATTTGGATAGAATATAAATTCCTCGGCAAAATGCAGAGATGATCAATATTAAAATGACGTTTCTCAATCATCCGTTCGTAATTCAAACGACGAAAGCGATGAGCAAAAATGCACTCAACGGAATAAAGAGTTCCGAGTTTGATCCTCTACTTTCACTTTGTATTTGAGGAAGTAAAAGGCAAGTGGTGTGAAGTCCATAATATCGTACTTTATCGTACCTTCTTTCATGTATAACCGTTTAGTAAACCCAAATGCGAAATCACTAATGATGGTTCGCCTCTCAATATAAAAATTTCTCAAACGTAATGGTGGTCGAGAGGATAATGGGTATACTAGTGATAGTTTAAATGTTATCCAATTTTCTCTAATTCTGTCGCTAGAAATCTAGCGACAAAAACATTATCATTCTAAACAATTAAACGCATCATTATGTTAGAGATGTTATAAGACATTTTTGAGATGAAAAATAACCGTATATAAGTTAAGTTTCACGTTATTCCAACAGCATGTAAGTTTCCAGTATTTCACTCATAATTCATAAAAAAGATTTTTACTCGTCGCACTGCTATGACAAATTGGGTAACAGAGATAAGGATGTTGCCATTGAATTGATTTTTAGCATTACAATATTCAGAAAAGGGGCACATTAAGTTGCTGAAACATTTATTTGTGTAAACGGTGAGATGTAACATTGTTCTAATGAAAAATAACAAAACGCAATTTATTACACTACAATATCTTGTGACAAATTGAGTATAGAAGACATATTCATTTTTGTTCCGACAAGTTCAGAAGACCAGTTCAGAAGACATATTATATTTGTGTAATAAGTATCTCACAAATATTTGGTCAAAGAACATGGTCCGGATTTGCAATTTCCAGTATTATTTTAATTTAGTTTACCCAAGTCAGGCTCACGTAATTCCTCATAGAAAGAACCTTTCAGAATATTCTGAAGGATAAAATGTTATTAAATTTTCTGTAATGCACCTTTAAGAACATTAGTACAAAACTGAAATAAAAATTATTACTTCTATTAAAATTATGGCGTTTTGAAATTAAAATAGATTTTCCTGTAAACTTTATAGTTTATGTTGTAAAACTAGTATCTTCTAATGTTTCATCCAAGAATGTTCTTAGAAGAAGTAAATGTTTTGCTTATCAAATGCTATTTCAACACTGCATTTCTAGGCGTTGATATGAACACGCTTTTCCTGATCGTGCAATGTTCAATTCAAGAGATTGTGTACACAGAAAATACGATCCGGTTTGCACTAGGCTATTGGCACGGAAACGAGAGCATGTGGTGACAGGGTACCTGTTCAGCTAGTTCGTGAGCCAATGAATGCGTAACATGATATGACTATTGAATTTACAAGACCGTGTGACCTACTTCACACCCATGACAGAACATACATCCCGCAAAATTCTATCAAACACAAAATATTATTTACTCTTATTTGATTTCGTTCAATACAGAGCTATTTTAAACTATCTTTAATGAATCTAGTGCAGGGATTCCCAAACTTTTTCTTACATCGACCCCTTTTAAAAGAATGATTTCCTTCATCGACCCCCTTGAAGTTAGTCTATAATATACAGCAAACAAAATAATCATAGCACACAGAATTGCACGAAAATGAGTTGATAACAATTTAACAGAAAAAAATATGAACAAAAGATTAAAAAATACTTTATTGGGTACCAATCTATTACTTTTGTGCAATCTATTTTTTTACCTTTTAGACATATAAACAAATACTTTTAGATGTTTTGAACCTTTACAAAATAAACCAATTAACATCTTCATTTATATTTTTTGTAATCAATATGATCTTGATTACACAGATCAGTCGTCGATGTATTAGGCAATGGATCCCATAATCATCATTGATCTCTTTAAAATACCATTGACGCCCAAGTGGTTCATGCAGGCCCAGTTTGAAAATACTGATTTACTGAATGATAGGTTATGTCATAATATTTTTGTAAGCATCAAAATTACCCACATTGAACATACTGTTTTTTTTATATTTTTGAATTGTTATTGTGAAGAAAAAATATTACTTGACTGAATGCGAACATACGGAATATCCCAGCGCCAAAATGTCGTGAGGACGTTTAAAGGAAATGGCGAACAACGTCTCTTGTAAATAAACTTCCGTCGAATCCTCCGTTTGTCACACGCTGTAGCCCCCAAGTAAACACATCCGCGGCCGCAGCGGAAAGATGACAGAACACACATTTTGCAAAATTCTATCGAACATACAATATTATTTACACTTCTTTAATTGCTTTGAATTCAGACACATTAGAAACTATGTTTAATAACTCTGGTGAATGGTATAATAAATCGTAATGCTTCCTTACGCATCAAAACCACTCATGTTTAACTTAGTTCCTTGGCACTTTTGAATTGTGATTGTGAAGAAAAAATATTACTTGACTGAATGCAAACATACGGAGCATCCCAGCGCCAAAAATGTCGTGCGGCCGTATAAAGGAAATGGCAAACAGCGTCTCTTGGAAATAAACTTCCGTCGAATCCTCCGTTTGTCAGACCCTGTAGCCCCAAGCAACCACATCCGCGTCCGCAGCGGAAAGATGACAGAATACACATTTTGCACAATTCTATAGAACATACAATATTCTTAACTTCTTTAATTGCTTTCTATTCAGAGACATTAGCTAGGTATTTTTAATAACTACAGTGAATGATATAATAAATCGTAATGATTCTTCACATATCAAAACTTCTCACTGTTAACTTAGATTCTTGGAATATTTGAAATGTGATTATGAAGAAAAAATATTACTTGACTGAATGTGAACATACGGAACATCCCAGCGCCAAACTGCCGTGCGGTCGTATAAAGGAAATGGCAAACAGCGTCTCTTGTAAATAAACTTCCGTCGAATCCTCCGTTTGTCAGACACTGTAGCCCCCAAGCAACCACATCCGCGTCCGCAGCGGAAAGGGCAGTTCGGGCGCCGCGTCGCGAAGAGAGCTGCCGAAAGGATGACAATGAGGAAGCGCGGGGCTGGGCGGGGGGGGCGGGGGGGGCGGCGGTAGGCCCGTTGCGAGGAGCGGTCGCGGACGCGGTCGCGGCGCGGGTGACCCACATGGCTGCGGGCGAAGAGAGCCGCACCGCCGCGCTGCATCTCTGCGTCGCCCGCCTCCGCCGGAGACTGCAACGGTGGTGCGGACGCGAAACCCCGCCAGCCACCTGGCCGGGCACTCGCCCGAATAATCACTCGCGCTTGTTTCTCTTAGACAAAAGCGTTGCTTTGCTGCCTATCGCTTTTGAGCAAAAGGAGCGGAAGGGCGATGAATCGTATTGAATTTGGGGTTTTTGTGTTGAATTTGTTCGTCTCTAAAGCTAGTACAATAATGTGTGTTATGTCATAAAAGAATGTCACGAGAGAAAGACGTAACATCAGAGTAACATTCCTGTTTGACTCATTGGTATAAATTGCATAAGATACCCTACTTTTACTGTGCTGAGTCAAGCCTCTCCATAGTGTTAAAATATCAATTTCCGCTTCTTTCTAAACGTCTGTAGACATTTTAGCCTCCAGATAGTTAGCATTAGGCCAAGCAGGATACGATGCTGTTCAACAAGAACAGGCTGAAGCATGATACAGCAAGAAGGCAGTTTTGTGGAACTTCGTAGATTTAATCAATCCTCACAACATTCCCTAATTTTCAGTTTCACACGACAGACAACACTGAAAGCCATTTCTACTAATAGAAAAGGGGACTAATAAACCACATAATTTCAAAAAACTTGCAAGAGTTGGAAAGGTTTACTTTACTGGAAGGCTATTCAGACTCACAAAAAAAGACACACACTTTTTAGGACAGAAATGTAAATAATATTGAAAATTGTAAGCAATCTAATATTTCGACCCAATACAATTCACATTAAACCACCAAAATATATGAACGAATTTACCTTCTGGAAGAACCGCTAATTTCCACGTACGAAATTTTTTAAATATTTCGCGAGAACGTCGATGTAAGCAGACGACCGATGTGACCCTTGTAGGCGTCGCTAGCGGGAGTTGCAAATGGGCGCATCTCGGTCCAGACGTTCCTGGGCCAAGAGACGCCCCAGTGCGCCGTGACCTACCACAGGGCAGACACCCGGACGCGAGCGAGGGCGTCTGGCCCGGCCGCCGCCCCAGGGCGCAGCTCCCGAAGGCGGCGGCGGCGGCGGCTGCTATGGTGCACCGGCGGTGGCTATCACAGAAGCTAATTACTGGGTCCCGTTACACAATGTGCTCGGCGCGTCGGTGTCCATCGTTGTATCATGTGGCGTTGTACCGTTAGCAGGGGCAGCAGGCGGTCTCCACCGTCACTGCCGCCACCCCCCGCATCCCTCACTCCGAATTCAGGTGACGCGGCTGCCAGTGCTGAAATTGCCAATCAGCCTGACCAGAGCTTTTCAAAAAATAGATCCTCTCTTCTACTACCAATCTTCCCCCGGTCCCCTTCAAAGCATTAATGTGATGTATATTGATACTCTGTCAGAATTATTTTTAAGAAAAAATATTACGTTTGGAAATCTGTCAAATAAATAGGAGTTGAATGTTTTCCATTCTTTCTCTGAACAGTTGGAAAACATAATTGATGTGGATTCTTTAATTACAATGATAAGCATTACAAAGTGTAGAAACAGAAAAAATAACAGAAAATTAAGTGTGAATAACTTAAAATTTCTGCCTCCATCGAAAAAAAACAACTAATGCTTAGATTACGAAAGAACTCGCGCGGCCACTGAAATATTAAATATAAAATTATTTTCGGGAAAATATTTTATAGATTGGACAACTTTCACGTACTCACTAAAATAGCTTCTCAAAATATCTCTTTGAGAATCTGTTTAATCCACAGTTACCTCAGTGAGAAACTCTGAGCGAGACAATTCCAACGTTTCCAATGTTCACAGAGGTTTACAACTGGCTAATTATCGAATTTACTGGTTAATTTTTACATTTTCCATAATAGGTGGATAAATGTCGTAAAGTAGAAACAACTTAGAAACAAACTTTGCACGTAGTTGACTGGGTGACTGGTTGCACAAGGTGACTGAAGTTGATATTAGCCAACACGAACCATATTTTACTTGGATTATTTTTGAAACCATAATCGCAGTTGCTGCTTGGGATTTATTTTAAAAATATGTAGTCAACCGATTTAATATATTGCTTTCACGTATGACATGCAATATCAGTTGTACTTACTAAACAGTGTGCTCATGCATTCTGCTTGTGTTATTACACGAAAATCAATAAGCTTCCTTTAACCAAAACAAAAATATTATTGTAGACATCCCCCTGCTAATGATAACATCTTAAATTTAGGAGTTATGATATAATGAGGACTCTAAACGAACCCTGAACAAACAATTAATACTCGTTCTTAGACGTTGTGTAATCAAGTATATTTATAGGTTTTATAGACAGATACCGAAACGTAGTGACAAGTACTAACGGATACTCCTCAATGGATGGACTGCGTTGTGCGAGAGGTGTGTCAAGTTTCTCCCGTCCCCGTTGAACACGCACGCAGAGCCGTGAGTCGACAGAACGTGAGGTGAGGTAAGTTGCAACCAGGCGGTAGCAAATAACATGAAATGTCACACTTGTCTCAAGACGTAGCGGTAAAGTCTAGGAAGAAGGACACACAGGTGCCGTCTGTTTGCAGGACTAAAAGTTTCGAAGTGTAAGAAGACTTCAGCATGTCTTTAAAATATTTGCATTGTGTTAAACAGTATTGATACATTACATTTCACTATGTGCTATAGTGTACCACACGTGCAAGGGCGCCTGTGGTAGTATTATACAAAGTATGTAACGTCCGAAAATAGAGGTAAGAAATGTATGATGCTGTTGGGTCCAACGACAGTTGAGTGGCGCTGACAAGGTTTGAGTAGTATCAGCTTTCGTTCCTTTTTTTCCCGAGCTGTCGCGTCATTGAGCGGCACAAACCTCATCTGGCGAGAAAGTCTACAAGAAAAAGATTGTCACGTATCTTAACAATGTTTTAAGATGTTAGTAAATAATCACGTGTATTAAAATATTTTCGTAAAAATCTTTAAGAATGATGATTTTATTTAAAACAATGTGTAAAATGGTATTAACTTCCTTTAATTTGATTTTTTCTTCAAAATTATACGACTTTAGTTTCATAAAATATTGATTAATCAAAATTTATCAACACTGTAAACATTTCGATAAACACACTGTAATATCTACGAATGAGTCGAGTGTTAAGGTTCGAAGGCTGTCTGGTTCCAAGGCTCTGATGTCGACGAAGCCTGGTCGCGAAGGACGCCTGGTTCGAAGGCTGTGATGTCGACGCCGACCGATCTTCTTCCATGCGACGTCACGCCGATCATTCGCATGACTCAGGCCGCGGAAGCCTTTGACACCATTTAATATCTAGTTACACAAGGCTGTAAGAAGAAATGAAATGTATTTATCTGTATTTTGAATAATGTAAAAACATTTGCCTCACGCTGAATGAGTCCTTTTTTTTGTGGATCATTGAATAATTTTTTAAGCATCTAAATAAAAACGTATATTCGGCCTTGTGAATATCACGTGCATTCAAATATTATACATTTTAGCGAAACATACACTATTTTGTTGTAACGTGTTGAGGTGGACCAAAATAATGTAGAATCTGTTTACAGTATTGGGGCGCAGTCAGCTACCACGACTGTTCCAAACCATGCATCGAAGGAACGTCTGATAAAATCACTCACGAGTCATAACATTAATGTGGTCGACATTAATAAACATAAATTTAATAAAGTAATGTTTAAACATAAACATTAATGTGGTCGTAAAATAGAATATTGAAAGTAAAACAGAAAATAATTATTATATGATGTACATCTTTATTCATGAAAAAGTAATTTTTGGAAGACCAATAATATCCCAGATATCTGGACATTAATTGTTAACGGGCCTCAAGAAATGGATAAGGAGTTATGGTACCATGAAATGATTTCCATCGCAAGATGAAGACACTCCCACTGTTCAGATAAGATCGTTGTTCCTGGAGGGAGCCTTGTGCACGACGCAATCCTCAGCGAGCGTCGACACGTGATCTGACGCACTCACGTTTATGCGGCGCGCCATCTGCATTCCCGTCGCGGATGCGGTGCGCCTCGGCGCGGTGGGGCGAGGGAAGGCGCGTTTCCGGGTGGCTTCGTGAAGAGGGCGAGGCGCCGAGGACGGAGAACACGAAAGGAATGGCGGAGGGGCGGGGCGTTGGAGACGGGGTACGATGGATGGGGGATGGTGACAGAGATAACGGAGGACGGTGTTCCGGAACAGAGGAGAGAGTGGAGGACGGGAACGGGGACGGAGATGTCGGCAAGGACGAGAAAGGGTAACAGGTAAATGAGGAGACAGGGAATAAGGTATTAATTACGATGAAAGATGTAGCGGGAAGGCAGAAGGAACACAGAGAGGTTACAGAGAGGAGAGTGTGGGAAGACAGAGGGAAGTTAGCGAGCAAATGGACGGCAGTCAGAGGGGAGACATTATGGAGGTAGTGATGATAAAGCGAGGAGACGTAAGGAAATGCAAAAAACAGCAAGAAGACAAAGAGTAGATAGAGAGGAGGAGAGAAATGCGGGGAAATTTGCAGGCGGCAGCAGAGAGGTGGCAAGGAGACAGCAGGGAGGCCACAGGTTGACAGTGGGAAGACAGTGAGTCACAGCGAGTAGACGCACGGAAACGCTGGGTAGACAGCGGGAAGACAGCATGAATAAAGTGGGAAGACAGGGAGAGACAGTGGGGAAGCAGCGAAGAGATTTGGGGAGGCAGTAGGAAGACGCCTTTTGGCAGAGGAAAGACAGTGAAAAGACGGAGAGGAATCAGCGAGGAGACGCAAGAGACGCCGGTAGAACGTAGGGAGAGAGCATGAAGAAATCCGCAAGGCAGCAGGGAGACGGGGGAAGACATGGCAAGAAGCGGTAGATGTGGGAAAACGCGAGGATGCGCGGGGAGGCGCGAGGAGAAGCGGGAAGACACGGGGAGACGCAGAGAATCGAGGAAAAGAGGCTGAAAGGCAAGTGGAGGAATGGAGAGGATTGAAAGACGCGAGAAAGAGCAGAGTTGAGTGAGGAGGTGCGAGGAGGCAGGAACGCAGTGTCCCCATATCTTCCCGCGTCACCCTGCTGCTTTCCGTCTTTCTTCATGCTCTCTCCCCGCGTTCAACCGGCGTCTCTTGCGTCTTCTCGCTGATTCCTCTCCGCCTTCTCGCTTTCTTCTGTCTCAAGGCGTCTCCCTACCGTCTCCTCGCTGCCTCCCCACTGTCTCTCCCTGTCTTCCCCCTTTATTCGTGCTGTCTTTCCGCTGTCTTACCTCCGTTTCCCTGCGTGTCCTCGCTGCGACTGTCTTCCCGCTGTCTACCCGCGGCCTCCCCCTTATCTCTTTATTGCCGCCCTGCTGCCTCCCCGCTGCCTTCCCGCTGACTCCCCGCAACTTCTCCGCGTTTCCCTCCTCCTACTGTCTACGCTCTGTATTCCCGCTGTTTTCCTGCATCTCCCTGCGTCTACTCGCTGTCTCGTTGTCTTCCCGCTGTCTCTCCCCGTCGGCGGCGAGCCCGTTGAACCAGAGGGCGGCGGCCGCGGAGTCGGAGCACGCGACCCTGTACTGACCACGTGACCCGGCGCGGCCCGCAGCCGCTGCCCCGCGCAAATCGATTCGGCGCGGCCCGTCGACCCGCGCCGGCCGCGGAGGGCGCGGCGGAAAAGCGGGGAAATCACAAGGCGCACGCCCCCTTCCCCCGCGGCGCGGCGCGGCGCGGGACGTCACGTATTCACTTGCTAAGCTCGCGCTCACGATCCGAAGAGATATTGCCCGCGAGCGTGAAACTGCGATAGGAACCGTTGATCGTGCCTGTGCGTACGCGGCGGCGCCTTTGCCCACCCCAGCGAGAGGAAAGCTGAAGCTTATTCAAGTGATTTTCAATCTTTCTTCTTGTAAAGACTTGCATGCCATAATAAAATTCTACTCAAAGAGCGTTTTATTAAATTAATTAGAAGTTTGATCGACCTTCACTTTTAGTTACAAATAAACATTGGGAAAAGAAAAATGCAAATTCACTATATTCTTTTACGAGTCTTTTAGATTCCTTTTAGATATATGTTCTGTTATTATCGTTATAAAATATTATTTCGTAATGATTATTTATCACATGAAATAATATTAAATATAATAGTAAATATATTTAATGAATTAAATTCTACATTTGATAATAAATTTACGTTTGAAAGTGACAAGCAGGCAACACTTTCATCGAATAATACGCATTAATGAGGTATAATTAACAACAAAATTTAGAGAATTAAGAATGGGGCTTGAGGGAAAAGATAGGAAACGATCTGACGTAGCATATTGGAGCTTATTAGACCACATCATTTACTAAATCACCTGTCAAAACCTCTTTGACACGTCCTGCATCAGCAGTTTTACCCCACGAAACACTCAGAGACAAAAGAGACTTGAGTGACAATAAGACTCGACCGCTCTGAGAAACCACACAATTACAACTACAGGTGCTGAATTGTTTAAAGGCATGCAACTCGGAGAGTGGGAGTAGCGGAGTCTAAATCGGTTTCAGAAACCACACAATAACAACTGCAGGTGCCGATTACGTTGAACTGCTACTCGGAGAGTGGGAGTATCGGAGTCTAAATCGGTTTCGGAAACTACACAATTACAACTGCAGGTGCCGAATACGTTGAACTGCTACTCGGAGAGTGGGAGTATCGGAATCTAAATCGGTTTCAGAAACCACACAAGTACAACTGTAGGTGCCGGATACGTTGAATTCCGAGAGTGGGAGTATCGGAGTATAAATTGGTTTCAGAAACCACACAATTACAACTGCAGGTGCCGAATAAGTTGAACTGATACTCGGAGAGTGGGAGTATCGGAGTTTAAATCGGTGTCAGAAACCACACTCTTTCTGCAAGCGCCGTGTGTGTTGAAGGGCGCGCTAGGCGCTGCCGACGAGCGCGCCGCGATGACGCGAGTTGGCGGGAGCGCGAGCGGGGCGCTCGGGTGCGGAGCGTGACGAGCACAACGCGTAATGCCATTAAATGAGCACCTTTCACGCTGACGCGATGCGGCGGGAGGGTGCCGCTCCACAACACGCCGCGTCTGTGGGAACCGGCGGCGTCTCCGAGCCGGGGCAAAAACGAAGAGCGACCCCATGCAGCGACTCGGACCGGGAGAGCCTGGAGTTCGAGTCACGTCGGTGGCGGAGTTTCGACATTAGCTACAGTTGGTAACAGTCTTGTTTGTACAGTCCATGATTTGCTCGAAAATCGTTAATTTTAACAGGAAAATTAATATGAAAAATATATCACAAGATAATTGAATAATTTCAGTTAAATAAAATGTAATTACCCTTGAAATGGCCTTGAATTTGAAATTCACCAGCACATTTAGTCGCTCAGGAACTAGCCGCTAGGGAGGTTTCCAAGCAAATGTGCTGGTGAACTTCAAATTTAAGGTCGTTTCGTCTAGGTGTACAAAGTTACATTTTATTTAACTGGAATTATTATTATGAATTATAATTATTCAATTATCATGTAATATATTTTTCATTAGTATTAATTTTCCACTTAAAATTAACGATTTTCGAGCAAATTTTGGACAGTACAAACAAAGACTGTTACTAACTGTAGGTAGTTAGGTGAATTCAGCCGCTGTCTGGAGGGGAATTCTAGCGACCGACTGCTCTGATCGGGTTTCTGTGGTTTATTCGATCAATACCAGGCGAACTTCGTAGCAGTACCCCATCAAACAGGACACAGATCACGCGCAATATTTCCTTTCCCTTCATTGCCCTATCTTCTCCCCTTACGATCCGACACACACAACAGCAACACTGCTCTGCACTACCACACATATCGGAAGCTCAGAGCTTGTCCCGGCAGGGGCGGTGCCCGGCTGGTGGCAGTACACACGTAGAAGGGGAGGCGCAAGCCGACTTGGAGGTCGCCGCCAGATATCACTATCCAGCGGGGAAGGAAGACCACCACCTTCTGCAATAAAGCAATAACTACAGTAAAGGGACTAATGAACATTGCAGTTGACGTACCCGGAGACATAAATCATTTAATCAGCCACGCACACTAGATACCGGGGATGTGTGTAGTAGTATTGCAATAACTGTAATGGATCATGGAGTAATTAAAAGGCCATAAAATATTTAAAAAATCACCACAGATTCCAATGACGTGCTCCACTTATGATTCTGCGAGCTAGATATCCTTGCCAGCTAAATTGTTTCTGCCAGCTACATTGCTTCTATAGTCTGTTTCTGCTTCATCTCCTCTTCTTTTCTTTGCTAAAGTTGTGTAGTAATGTAGCAAAACACGAACTCTGTGTGTGCAAACACTGCTGGAATGTTGTTATATGGTTGTAAACGCACGTAAAGGAATATAAACTCCACAGACGGAAATGAACTTCCTGTACAAACAATTGTCTTTTATTGACGGCTTTATACTGTATCTTTATGATTCTATCACAAGTATTGAAAGGCTTCTGTAATGTCAGTGAAAATACATCATTGATTGGTTCCAGCAGAAGTCGTAGTCACGGTGGTTAGTGGATAATAGAAAAACTGATGAAATGAAGGCATCGGGACAGCATTTTCAAAATACTCATTTCACATCTTTAAAATAAAAATTAGAATTTCCACAAAAAAACATTATTAGTACTCCGCACAACTTATTTAAAGATTTACAGGTTGTGTACAGGAAACGACAGAAAATGTAAAGACAATATGAGACCTCTCTGGCTGCATAAAATCATTTTTTCTCCTCCGTACCAAAAAATACAGTACTGAGAGTTATCCCCGTTTCCTCGGCCACACCAAATGTATTGTAGGAAAAATACTGGGATAATATTGTTTCTTTCCCAAAAGTATTAATTAACTTTTCTCCCAAAAAAACAGATTTATTGGTCGAAGGCCGAAAACAAAATTATGTACAATGGTAAAACTGGTGTCTGTACAACAAACGTGTGAAGATCCTAGATCTGAGAATCAATCGGCATATCCTCGTTGCTAGTCAACATTCAAGTTTCTAGTCAACAACTTACTACATTCAATTTCTTCACTGCAGTAGGGGTGTTGTCATTTTTCTGTATTTGTGTACCGTTGCCATCGGCACTCCCGTGGGAGCAATTGTTGCTGCCGCTACATATATGAAGAACATCAGTGATTGTATATTCTGCGTAATCTCTAGGAAAGGTAACGAATTGTAAATGAATCTAGTCCCAAATATGGAGAACATTAAACATCACTCGATACCAAATCATCCACGAAGATCACGAAGCGCCTCTTCGTATACATGCGTAATTTCAATACCCCACTACTTGGAAACCTACTTTCGGGACAATTTTATTCGCTCAGAGCGTTTGAATATCTCAACATGAGAAAACCAAATTCTAAAACTAACACAAAGGAAATATTAGATAAGAAACAAGATATATAGTATCAGATAAGCTCCTACCTGTTTTGTAAAGTAAACTGGATAAAATAAAGTGCACACAATAAGGTTGTAAGCTTTCTGCGGGTCCAGCCAACAATCACCAACACACGAGGTTCACTTCGGCAACATGAGCTATGCATTGCGTCTGCTCTGGCTTTCTCTAAAATCTCAGCGATAAAAGATACAATTCTGATGACAATATTAGATATCATCACCCTTCATAGTTCACACAAAACTGAGAATAAGTGGATTGCAGGGTTGCCATGCGCCTGCAATGTTTTAACGTCATTGATACAGATACACATGCACGCGCGGGGTAGGCGGCTCCCATCCAACACTGTAAATCCATAACTTGCAAACTACTACACTAATGTGAAGACAACAAAGCAAAATGTATTTCTTGTAGATTAAGAATAATTAACTGGTTTGCGTTAACAGCCTCTCTGAGAAGTAACAACAAAACGCAGACCGTGAGTTTGATTGATCAGTTATTCCGGGTGAGTTAACTACTAAGGTTATTAGGCCCGTAAGTGTAGTGCGTTTTTTCTCGGGATATGACAGTGATCTACACCTGCTGAATGACGAGAATCGGCGCCAACTTATGTGTTGGCTTGCAGGGTTTCTCCCCAACTAGGTATCTCTCACCAGCGGAACAGCGCTCTAGCTGGGACAAGCTCTAAAGCCCGACTATTCTTTCGGTATATGTGGTAGTGTAGTCCGTGTAAGTGTGTAAATAAAGGGTGAGGGTAGGTCAAGAAACGGAAGGAAAGATTGCTCGCGGTCCTTCGCCCGTTTGCTTGGATACTGCTCCGGCATTCGCCTGGTGGTGATCTGAGAAACCGCGGAAAACCAGCGATCAGCGCAGCCAGCCGCTAGAATTCTCCTCCAGACAGTGGCTGAATTCGACATCGGTATCTATCTAGCTAGTGTCGAATGTCCTGCCATCGTCGAAATTCGAACCGTAGAACCTCCCGGTTAGAAGCACAGCAGTGGCATCAACTCAAGCCATCTAATCAGATTAGACCATGGGGAATCCAAATACTTAACGCGAGTACTTGAGTGTTAAAGCCTTCTCACCAGCGTTGCGTTGACGCACTATTAACGCGCGTCATAACATTAACATTACATCTTGCGCGGAACGGTCAAAGCGCTCGTGAGCCGATTCTCATAAGAAACAGCGTTATTCTACGACGCGCGTTACTTATCACGCGTCAACGCAATGCTCATGTGCGGGGGGGGGGGGCTAACGCAACCTCAGTGCTCAATCAGCAGAACCTTGACGGGACCCTTCAGCTCGTCAACTGCTCCATGCGCCCTCACGTACGATCGCTGCGCCGAGCAGGGCGGAGGGGAGCGGAGCGGAGTGGCGTGGCGCGTATGAAGCCTCCGTTCCGTAATAACACGCCTGTCGCCCCGTTAGAGGGGAGCTGACGAGGGCATCAACTGATGCCCAGAGCCACCTAAGCCAGTTAGACCATGGGCTATCCAATACGCGAGTATCTACTGGAGTGTTAAGGCCTTAGTCTCACGAACGTTTCGTCGACGCGCGTTTAACGCTACATCTTGCGCTGAACGGCCAAAGCGCTCGTGAGCCGATTCGAATAAGAAACAATGTAACTCTTCGACGCGCGTTACTTATCACGCGTCAACGCAATACTCATGTGCGGGGGCCCTAACCTCAGCGCTCAATCAACAGAACCTCGACGGGACCCTTCAGCTCGTCAACTGCTCCATGCGCCCTCACGTACGATCGCTGCGCCGAGCGGGGCGGAGGGGAGCGGAGCG
This sequence comes from Acheta domesticus, assembly GCA_031308135.1. Taxonomy (NCBI): domain Eukaryota; kingdom Metazoa; phylum Arthropoda; class Insecta; order Orthoptera; family Gryllidae; genus Acheta; species Acheta domesticus. The sequence goes on from JAHLJT010009355.1 coordinate 128,037,302, forward strand.
GAGTGGCGCGGCGCGTATGAAGTCTCCGCTCCGTAATAACACGCCTGTCGCCCCGTTCGAGAGGAGCTGACGAGGGCGCCGGCCGCCGCTGCTGGCGGCTAACAATGCCGCGGCCGACGCGCATGAAATATTGAATATGGTTAGCGAGGAACTCACGGACCGTCGTCAATCCTGACGTCCCGCGCCGCCTAATGGTTCCCAGAACACACAGATCACGCTGGCCGCGCGTTTTCGGAGGCAGAAAAAAGCATATAGACGTCTCCCGAAGAAATTATCTTCAGGTATTCGAACGATTACACGGACGTAGTTACACGTTTCTTTTCGCTCCAGTTCACTGTAAAAAAATTTGTGTTCTTTCAAATGAACAGGGGGACGAATAACTATTGAAATGATTATCAATGATTTCATCTTCTTCTGCTTCTTATTTCTCATTCTTCTTCTTCATCATCATCATCATCATCATTATTATTATTATTAATATTATTATTATTAATATTATTATTATTATTATTATTATTATTAATATTATTATGATTATTATTAATGCTTTGCTAAATCTTCTCGCTTTCTTGGACAGGCAATATGTCAAGTTCAATTAAGTTCACCTTCCAAGGACACTTTAAATATTCCAGCGTTCTAGACTTCTGCATTTTTGTATAGCACTATTATAAACTAACTTTTGCATGAATTAAAAAGTTCAAAAAATGTCATTTTTTGGCACAAACTGCTACTTAATCGTTTTTTTCTGTTCTTAAGACGAAGCCTTGGGCATTACTACTAGACCAAAAATATATAATTTCCACGTGTCACATTTATGGATGAAATAAAACAAGCTCTAGCTTTATTAACTCAAGGAAACGTTTTGGACATGTTTGTCCAAACTTCTGCTTGAGTGAACTTAAAGTCTTAACTTTCGAACAAAAATTAATTCAATCAAAATTTGAATTAATTTACGTCAAGTTATCTTAATAATAATAACGTATTAATATATTATTATTGTTGTTTTTAATGAGTCATGAGATTTGTTTTTAATTTTTAACTAGTTTCCCAACACTTTCATCACCCAACCAACACTCACAACCCAACTTATTCTGTGGGGTCTTTTGTGCACCAGAACAAAACGAGAGAAATCCACTTTTGATCTCCTTATGATGAGGCGTCTGGCTCCACGCTGCCCTCTGCTCCGAGTAAAATGTGAGCGGGGAGCCACGCCTATCACGGTTGATCTCTTGTTCCTGCGCCGTTTATCGACGAGCAGTATTACAAGTTTGAGGTATGCGGCGGCGTTTCGTGATTCAGGCAGCGCCCGCTGGGGGGCGGGTCCGCCCAGCGCGACCGGACAGCGCCTGCGCCCCGCGCCGCATGCATAACACATGAGCGGTGGCGCTGGTGGAGGCGAGGGCTATGGCAGCGGCGATGGCGGCGGTGGTGGCGGCGGTGGTGGAGGTGGAGGCGGTGGCGGCGGAGACGGCGGTGGCGGCGGTGGTGGCGGTGGCGGCGGTGATGGCGGTGGCGGCGGCGGTGGAGGTGGCGGCGGTGGCGGCGGTGGCGGCGGTGGTGGAGGTGGCGGCGGTCGCGGCGGTGGCGGTGGTCGCGACGGTGGCAACGGTGGTGGCGATGGCGGCGGCGGTGGTGGTGGTGGCGGCGGCGGTGGCGGCGGCGGTGGTGATGGTGGCGGTGGTGGCGATGGCGGAGGTGGTGGCGGTGGTGGCGGTGGTGGCGGTGGCTGTGGCGGTGCCGATAGTGGCGGTGGCGGTGACGGCGGTGGCGGCGGTGGCGGCGGTGGCGGCGGTGGCGGCGGTGGCGGCGGTGGAGGCGGTGGCGGCGGTGGCGGCGGTGGCGGCGGCGGTGGCGGTGGCGGCGGTGGCGGCGGCGGTGGCGGCGGTGGCGGCGGTGCCTGCGGCTGCAAGAAGGGCGGAGGCAAAGGACTGAATGCACGGAAAGAACGATTTTCTCTACAGTCGAATGTTTCTACGTCTTTCGCATCGTTCTCTCTCCAAGGGGTGACCCGTACCTTGGCGGCAACCGTGCTAGCTTTTCGCGTGTGAGCACCAGGATCGAAATCCTAGTCGACCCAAATTGAATTTGTGGTATACAAAGTGGCTCGAACAAGCTTCTTGAGGGTTTTCCAGTTTTTGTCTAATAACATTTTATCATTTTTTTGATATCATTCAAATAATATCACCATATGACCTGTACTCAAGTTATTCACCATCCCAGGTTGTGCCATATACGTTCAAGAACTGAAATCACAAGGTATCTATTCTGGTTATTCGTCATGCTTATTCTTAGCGCCATTCATTATTTACAACTTCAAGGATTACTGTCTAATCAATACTATTACCATTACGCATTCTTTTCCAATACGTTCACAACCTCCAGACAACAACGGCAAGGGCAAGTACAAGGAAGTACTCGGGAAGATACAGAGGCTCCTCACCACATTACGTATAATGATTCCCATCTAAAGATTTATCCAACTACTACAGCCGTCGTCCTTCAATGTCTCTGTTGTTTATTAAGCTTACTTATCGGGCTATTTCTTTTATAATGAATCCAAAAACCAATGAGGATGAGGATGATGATAATGATGATGCCACACGAATTGTAATCATACAATAATTTGATAAGAAAAACATGAAAACCGCATGTTTATCTGAGGGCATCCACTTTGTTCATCATAGATTCTACATACGGTGTAGGGGGATTTGAACCCCTGTACCCAAAGGTGCGCGCTGCCCGTTCTGTTACGAATCGTTCCGAGTCGAATTTCGTCTTCATCTGATTCTCTCTCTTCATGTCGCTGAGAGTCATTTCTTTCATTTCCTCCTCCGCTGTCTAACCTTCCCCGGAGCCACCCAGTGGTCGCACCGCGTCTTAATCTTCGGCGCTCTTTCACTCTGTCAGCGAAGGCGTCTTCCTGTGGAAGGTCACGCTTTTGTTCGACTCTGAAGGCGGCTGCCACGAGAATGGTATCTCCCTCCTCGGAGCGTCTTTCACAGGCTGTTAAAGCTTCTCGAAATCTTCGGGTTGTTGGTGTTGTGCTATCGCTTTCCAGAGACGTATTCTCGTCCTTCGTGAGATGATGATTCTTCAGTCGTTTGAGTGTGTGAGAACTCTGGTATGTAGTAGGTAAAGGTATGGTAAAAAGTACATTTTTGTGCTGTAGGGTGTGTTTAAGTTTCGTAGACAATGGCATACAGTGCAAATTGAAGGAAACCAAAACAGTGTCAATGCTAAAAAATGAGATTATTTTTCTTTCTGTATCTCTTTATTGTTCTCCAAAGCAGAGTCTGTTGAATACGTATAATTGTTTGTGCTTATGTGCTCTGCATTTAGCACAGTAGTGTTTTAGTGAACACGCAATTACCACATTTAGGTCTAACAAGGTGTGTTTTTGCAAGTGAATTATCACTAACATGTGAGTAAAGCAATGGAGAGATACATTGCCACTGTTTGTTTTTCATTATACAATACATTCGCGTACATAAAATTTTCTTTCATTCATGGAGTTCATTTACTAAAAAAACAAATATTAAAGTGTCTGGAAATATCCCATTAATATTTAATTTGGTAATTCATAATTATTACTTTAGTCATGTTTCTTGTTATATTTGCAGTCACAGAAGGACATGATTTAATTCACGATTCGAAAAAACGCAAACTGTTGCTTAAAAAATCATACGATGTTTTACCTTTAAACTTTATACTGTCTTTAAACTGACAGCCGTGTACATATTTACCTAACAATAAATTCGAAGAGATATTCATCTGTTCTAGACTGTGTTTACTTAATATAAGAAAGTGAAATCTTAAAAAAACGAACATGAAACGTATTTTCGGTAGAAAACTGTTATAAATTGTGTCTCTGATTCTTATACGAAAATGAATCCGATGTTTTTGTGAATTCTATTCTTACAAAAACGCTTTATCTTTTGGTTGTCTTAAATTTAAGGTTTTAATTTTCACTTTTATTAAAATGTATTTGTATACAAAACATGTTATTATTTTAAATGAAATTATGAAAATTACAAAACCTTTTGAACAAAACAACATATCATTCCATTTCGAGGTAAAATTCCGAACTCCCGACGAACAAATACTTTCAGAGCCAACGAAAAACCAAGTGTATTCACGTTTACATCAAACTGTTCTTTCGGCGTCCCTCCAGTCATTCATCACTCTCTACGTTCGGCGAACGCCGTCTTTCCTCCGCACTCACACAGAACAAAGCGAACACTGAAGTTCGCGCGGTCTTCTTACATTCCTGTCCATGGAATGTCCATTCCCCTGTACCTTCAGGGACACCGGCTGTAGTTCCTCCTTTTCATGTACAAGCCTCAGCTAGTGGTCGTATGTTTGCAAGAGTCAAAAGGTCATGCCTGTCATGAATTTGGGAGCCCATATGAACCAATTTATAAAATGTAATAGGAAGGGGGAGAAAATTTCAGGACGGTATATAAAATTTAATACACTTGCCAAATAGTTTTATGGTGAAGGAATTAAATTGTTTTGAATTGTTAAAAATAGAAAGAAAAGATTGATGTAATTGGGGAAGAAAATTTCAGGACTGTATATAAAATTTAATACACTTGCCAAATAGTTCTATGGAGAAGGAATTAAATTGTTTTGGATTGTTAAAAAAAGGAAAAGATTTGAATGTAATATATAAGTTGGCAATAAAGTTAGTAAATTCGAACAGCCTCTCGTAAAGGTTAAACATATGAAGATTTGAATGAACTTCGTTGGAACATCTTTCAGCTAATACCACCCATGCTTTAATCGACCAATACAAATACAGTATGGCGCTGTATTCGTAGTGTTCAAGGTAATCAACACGGTATAACAAAATTAAATTTGCCTGTTCCAAGTTCCACATTTTATATTGCGCTAATTAATAACTGCGCAACCATGTTTACGAAAACATATGGTACTAAAAGAGTTGCCGAGACGTTATTTAATCTGCTGCTCTGAAACTGGAATAAACACTATCACATGAAATAGATCACATGAAAATTTTGGAAAACCGAAGAGTTTTGCTGCTTCTCTAATGATGGTTAACTTTAAGGTAAATCCATTATCAACATTAGTGTCAGTCTCTTACAATGCCAATGCTATAGGCGACGCTCAGACTTTTTACACATACGCCGCTTATGGCAATATCGTCGCACATTGCATTATTGATCACGGCTCCTTAGAAAATATTCTGTTTAGATATTTCCTTGTACCGTGAGGAGCTTTCTTCGAAAACACTAAATAGTTGAATTGCATTTTCATATTGCTTAATTTTTTTAGTCGTTTCTGCTCACATTCAACTCAAACCTAACATAATTCTGATAAATTAATGTGTGATATAGTGCACGTCAATTACGGTATTTTTACCCCCATTCATTGCAATAACCACGCATTCAAACCGAACATAGGCCATAATTGTGTGCAGCTTAACCAACAGCACAATTCGAGGAACAATATCTCGATGACAAACACAGTTTGCAATATCTTCATGACCCAAATTATATTTCATTCATGCCTAAGCCACGAAATATGATTGGTAAAGTATGTTATTTCGTGCCTCTTCTTTCCGTCCTTTTGTCCTCTTTCTAACACAAAATGTCGGGTGGCAGCCAACGCCAGTTATTTTCGAGGAACCTGGCCAGTCGTCAGAGATGTGGGTCCGCCTGCTACGGAAATTCTCATGCGTGTTTCGCGGTTCCTTTTGTTCGTCTCTCAAAAGTGAGTAACGGTGTCCTCAAGTTTAACGTACGACTTTCTCTCCGGAATTCCGTAGAGTTTTCGGAACGTGTTACACAAAGTACTTATCCAGGAAGAGTGCTTTGAGATTTAAGACTGCAGTCTTTTGTAGCAAAATGTCTCCCACAGGCCCGGATTCCAACAAGTTTACATATAAAACAAAAAATATAAAATTCTTGAAATATATAGTTTTCTATGAGATAATATGTTCACATTTCTCCTACACAATTGCGAAAGTCAAGTTCAGTGTTTTCCATGTAGTGTTTTACTTCATGAATTATCGCTATTCTCGACGTATCTGCGCCTGAAGTTTAGAGTTTTGATTTTATCGCGAACAAATAAATGCGTAGTTGATTGTCTTTCGACAACTGTGTGAGTGGTTTTACAGAGACAGATACGTTGTTTAAGATTTCACACTCCAGGAGCAAGGGCGTGTTGCATTGATGTGTAAATTATAATTCGGTAACAAAAACGGAACCTAACTATAACAAATACGTACACATCTGGTGCAAATACAGAAAGTCACTACATTGTAAAAATGTGTTTGTCTGCTGCAAGAAATACAGAAATAATATTAACTCATCCAAAGATATATTATCTGATTTTTAACATTTATATACTTACAAAGTTACCATTTCAATAATAAAATGACAATATGTTCTGTGTATTATAGATTTCCGATTATATCCAAACGTTGTTTTCGTGAAAAATATAGAAAATTCTTCTCCAAATACTAATACGTAGCTAACCATATTATTTTTTTTTCAATTTGAAATGTTAAAATATTTCAACACCTTTAACATATTAAAATCAAAAGAAAAATCATTTGTAAAGCGATTATTTTCCCCTCAGAAAAACACAACAAACCCAGAAGTAATAGAATTCTATCATTATGCTCTCATGGTGCACAATGCGCTTAAACTGCAAGTTGCTGTCTACCGGAAGAGTGGAGAGTGCCCGGTCATGGCCGCTGCAACAGGGGTTGGCGGCGGTGGGCTTTGGCGGCGACGGGGATGGAAGTGGCGACGGGGGTGTCGGCAGGTGCGGTGGCAAGAGTGATGGCGGCGGGGACAGAGGCGGGGACGGAGAACGGTGAGGGGGTGGAGACGGGGGTCATCGGCGTTGGCAGGGGCGGCTACGGCGATAGCGGCCGCGAGGGTCGGGGGCGGCGATGGCGGCGGGGACCTCAGGGCGGCGGGGACTGGGGGTGGCGGGGACAGTGGAGGTGGCGGGAACGGTGGGGGTGGAGGGGACGGTGAGGTTGGCGGGGACGGTGGGGGTGGCGGGGACAGTGAATGTGGCGGGGACAGTGAGGGTGGGTGGGGCAATGAGGGTGGCGGGACAGTGAGAGTGGCGGGGACGGTGGGAGTGGCGGGGACGTTGGGGTGGTGGGGACGGTGGGGTGGCGGGGACGGTTGGGGTGGCGGGGGCGGTTGGGGCGGCGGGGGTGGTTGGGGTGGCGGGGACGGTGGGGTGGCGGGAACGGTGGGGTGGCGGGGACGGTGGGGTGGCGGGGACGGTGGGGTGGCGGGGACGGTGGGGGCGGGGACAGTAGGGCTGGCGGGGACCGATGGTTGCGGGGTCATCGGGGTGGCGGGGACTGGAGGTGACGGGGACAGTGGGGTGGCGGAGACAGTGGGGATGGCGGGGGTAGTGGGGATTGCGGGGACAGTGGGGGTGGAGGGGGACGGTGGAGGAGGCAGGGCTGGCGAAGGCCGGGGAGGCGGCAGAGCCTGGGGAGGCAGCGGAGGCGGCGGGGGCGATGGACCCGGCAATGGCGGAGGCGGCGGCGGCGGCAGAGGCGCCAGCTGCAAATAGCAGCAGGTCGGCAGAAGCTCCTCCGCTGGGGCGTTCACACTTTTGCCGGTCGGCGGCGGCGCCGGGGCGAGGCAACGCGCCGCGAATGGGCGGTTGACCGGATAAAATATCGTCTGCAGGATGACGGAAACGGCGCCGCAGCCGCCAGAGACGCACAAGGCGAGCGCCGCACCGGTCCCGCAGACCAGGGCGATGCGCGAGAATGAATGAGGAAAAGGAGTGCGCCAACACCGTCTGAGGTGATCGCACTTTCAAAATTCGATCAAGGAAACCAACGTTCGACGTCTTCTTCTTCATGCCTACGCAATACTGCTTGTTGTACATACTGATCTTTCCCTCTCTTTGGTGGTCGACCAATATCTCTTGTTCCTTGTGGAATGTAATATACATTGTTCGTGGAACTCTTAAAACATTTCAGAAAGATATCTGGATTTAGTTTCCTTCCATTTATTCTTTTGAGAAGACCATTATTGTAATTATATCTATTTTCTTTCCCATATGGTTCTGTTTAAGGACGGTAACAGTACATCCAAGACATTCAAAGTTTGTCTTATGCTACCCAGTGCACATTTCAATGATTACTTTTGAGCGAATCATTTCCTTTCCTTCGAATACCATAATTTTGCCATTATTTATTTCTACATGTAGAAGCAAGAATTATCGCTTTTATGGTACGAGGTACACAATACCGGATTTTATGCCAAATGATCGCCATTTTCCGCTGAAGGATTACAACACTTTCTCTATGCCGCGGAACTGGTACAACGTATGCAACTGACGGTCGAAGTTGGAGGCGCATGAAGCGAGTGGGGGCATGCGTTGCTGGGCATCGCAAAGGCCCTCTTCGCTCGTTCGCGGTCGAGGTAGACGAGAGAGCGACACCTCGGTAGCTTCAGCTTCTGATATCATTAGTCGCATAAACGTAGCGCATGTTATAGTGTTCGTTACCTGCTGGAACGTGAGAGACGGCGCCGACCTACTCGATGGCTTGTGGGATTTTCTCCACCTGTAAATCCCAGCGAGGCACTGCCTCAGCCGAGACAAGCCTTTTTGGTATACCGACATGTGTGGTATTTGTGTGGTACACGTAAATGCAAATTCAATTAATATAAAAGTGAAGAGGATGGGACAAGAATAAGGAAACGAATATCGCTCTTTCTCCACGATTTCATCAGGAAACTGCTCCAGCATTAGCCTGACATTAATCGGATAAGCAACAAAAAACTAAAAGCTACCGGAACAGAACTGTTAGAAATCTCCTCCACCGAATGGCTGAAGTGGACCCAGCAGATGTATACCAAGTGCAGATGTATACCAAATGCAGCACCGTCGCACTCAAACCCAAAAACCGGCAAGGCGAATGCCAGAGCAGTTCCCTAAAAATAGGCCACAGACCGAGTGCGATCTTGCCTTTCTCTTCCCTGACCTATCCTCACCACTTACCTACAAACACTTACACTTACATGCACTAAACTATCACACAATTATGGAAGACCAGTCGGGAGCTTAGAGCTTGTGCCGGCTACGGGTGATGCCCCGTTGGTAGGAGAACCCTGGTTGGGGAAAACCCGCAATTCACCCTGAATGTCACCGCCAAAACTCGCCATTCAGCGGAGCAAGATCACCGCCACCTCTCGTGATAATAACACCTGCAGTACACTTATGGGACCGTATCAGACCACGCGCCCGGAAAAACAAAATAATCGATAAATCAATCAACCAAGGACTAAAGGCGGCTCCACACATTCGCTATTCGGCGAACAGCGAGTAACCACTCGCCGAATCCAGAGTAGTGTGAATGGCTCGCTTGCTATTTGCCGAGTAGCGATCATTCGGCGCTCGCCCTACCTACCGCGTGCCGGTCTTTTGGACACATCAAAGAGAGCGAACGTTCGCCAAACACATCAGATGATCGGGATCGGGCGAGCAGTAGCTCGCTGCTCGGCGAATGCCGAATGTGAGGAGCCACCTTAATACAACGACGCAGCAGAGGCAGCAACACTGCCATTGGATAACCTCGGCGGGCGGGGTAAACGAGCTAACCAGCGTAGAACGGCGCGGAGGCTCGACGGCGGTGGTAGCGGCTCCAGTGGAGCGACTCGCTCCTCCCCGCCAAGCCGCCCCGCGCCGCGCCACGCCCCCCCCCCCGCGCCGCGCCGCCCCGCGCCGCCCCGCGCCACGCCGCCCCGCGCCACGCCGCCCCGCGCCACGCCGCCCCGCGCCACGCCGCCCCGCGCCACGCCGCCCCGCGCCACGCCGCTCCACACCACGCTGCCCCGCGCCACGCCGCCCCGCGCCACGCCGCCCCGCGCCACGCCGCCCCGCGCCACGCCGCTGCACACCACGCTGCCCCGCGCCACGCCGCCCCGCGCCACGCCGCCCCACCCCGCCCCGCGCCGCGCCGCCCCGCGCCGCCCCGCCCCGCCCCGCCCCGTCCCGCGCCGCTCCGCCCCGCCGCCCCGCGCCGCCCCGTCCCGTGCCGCCCAGTCCCGCGCCGCCCCGTCCCGCGCCGCGCCGGCCAGCAGTGGAGCGAGCGATCGCGCCCGTAAATCGTGGGAGACGCTGAGCGAGGAGGCTGCCCTGGAGTGCGATAACCTTCGCTCCTCCGCCGCCGTCGCCGCCGCCCCCAGGAAATACTTTTACTAAGACGTCCTAAACAACCGGAACGAGCGCCGGGGCGTCGTTAGAGCCCGCGTAAGAAGATGCTCTGATTGGAAATATGCGCTTTCATGTTTTCTTATTACTATTCTTCTTGGTCAGCAATCGTTATTCAAGGGTTCATAAAAAGCAGCAAGGAACGTAAGTTGAAATGAAGACTTGAATGAAAAAAAATGTGTCATTTTCATACTTTTGAGAAAATTATTTTTCGAATGCATCTCTCGCAATAAAGTGTGTGTGTGTGTGTGTGTGTGTGTGTGTGTGTGTGTGTGTGTGTGTGTGTGTGCGTTAAATCTATTGGCACTTACAACTCCTGCCATTTATAATCACTACATAATACTATCAAGAAATGCGTCTGGACTTATGTTCTTGTTTATGTTTAGATATTATTATTTTATTATGTCATCATAATTCATAATCATTCATTCATAATTATGGTAAAAATATAAATTTAACAGAAATGGCATTTAAATCACTTTTTATTTCATGTCTTCATACGTTCTTCACCTTGTCTTCCCTGCAGTATTCAAGCTTCGAGCATGGGGGAACATTATACAATAGGACAACACTTTTTGTTTACGTTTCTCTTAATACCTTGAAACAATATTTGACTACTCCTATGCCCATGCAGTACACTTATCAATCTTCCACTTTTGTGTTGTATCTTATTTGAACTCTATGGAACCTAACATTTTGGATCGGTGAATTTTGAAATGATTCATCGGAAAAATACACGTGCAAAAAATTTTAAACAAGTATTAATAATTTAGCTGTGAAATGTACAGCTGTATATTTTCGTATTACCACGAAGAAGCGTCAAATTAAGGATCACAACTATAATATCGTGCACTAAAAATGCAACGTATTTTACAGTTGTGTCTGTGTGTGAATACTGTGTACAAAACAGATTCTAAATTTTTATTATTTTGAATACCCGGAATAGTCCTCAAGAGAAACCGTTCCACCTCACTTGACCATAAGCATCCTCCGGCAATTGTAGATTTACTGATAATTCTCAATTTTTATTAAGCAGTAATACATTTAGTCTAATGCGTGCTTATAACATGTATTCAAAAATCAAACTGTTCCTCAAACAACATCGATATACACGCAAGCATGATAAGAAAATCGATATCTACCGGAAGCCCCTCATCTTGGGTTAAAAGTGCCTCGGGCGAAAGGTAAAGTGCTACGTATCCCCTTGGAAGAAGGGCCCCGCCCGATGCGACGCTCTAGTGAAGTCGGAGAATTCGCGATGGGTGGCTGTTGTGGCGATGGCGGTGAAGGGAGCGGCAGAACGATGGCGGTGAAGGGAGAGGGGCAGAAGGCAACGGCGATGGCTGCGGGAACGTTATTGACGGGGGCGGCGATTGGGACTATGGGACAACGTGAGTACAACGGAGGGGACAACGGAGAGGTCAACAGTGGGGACAATGGAGGGGACGGCGGAGGGAACGGTAGAGGGGACGGCGGCAATAGTTGGGCGACGGCAGGGGACGACAGCAGGGACGGCGGTGGGACTGGCGGAGGAGCTGTTGGCGGGGACAGCGGCGGAGACAGCGGCGGGGACAGCGGCGGGACAGCGGCGGAGACAGCGGCGGGGACAGCGGCGGGGACAGCGGTGGGGACAGCAGCGGGGACAGCGGAGGGGACAGCGGAGGGAACAGCGGACGGGACAGCGGCGGGAAGAGCGGCGGAGACAGTGGCGGGGACAGCGGCGGGGACAGCGGCGAGGACAGCGGCGAGGACAGCGGCAGTGACAGCGGCGGTGACAGCGGCGGGGACAGCGAAGGGGGCGGAGGGAACTGCAGCGGCGAGGGTACAGAGAAGGCGCCCCCTGGCGCTAAGACTGCAGGCGATTCAGGGAAGGAGCCCAACGCCTAGCTGCAGCGCCAGCGGGGCCCATTTTTGTCCCCGGCCCCGGCGCTCGGCGCAATTACCGCCTGCAAAACCACTCGCCCCTCGCGGTCTTCAATCGGCGCTTTTACGATGGCGGGACGCAATTTTCCGACGATTACCAGACACGCCGCCTTTGCGGTGCAATTTTATGGACCCACAGCAAACAGGGGCTTACCAAGAATAATCCCGGAGTCTTGGTTGGGTACGAGAGAAAATGTTTCGGAGAAGATTTCTGGCGGGTCTTTGAGAGTGTATTTGTCAGCAGAAACTGTACAAAGGATCGAAAGAAAGTCACGATCACTGAACATACCAAACAATAACAATGATATTCGTATTCAACTTGCAAATGAAATGTCGCTTGGGTGTCTGCACATTTATACCACCATATGTCACAATAAATTTTAAATATAAGTCTTGCTCGTATTTTCTCACTAATGATCATGAATCTGACAGCTTAGCTAAGAAAACTAGTCGTTAAGGAAACTCTGGTAGACGATACTGAATAATGAATTCTAATCTAATTGATGATATCGCTTCTTTAAATCAAACGATAAAATTATATTCATACATTATTTTCTCATGATTAATTTCTTACACCTGACGAGAATTTAATAATTAATGAATGAACATTATAAAGAGCGAATGGAAACAATATTTAAAGTAAGAATTTTTAAAAAATTTACCGTTACAAGTTGAGTAAGATTTTCATCTACAACTAAAGTAATACTTCAATTTTCTTTATGATATCATTGAGTTAAAATGATTTAATCTTTATAATTTCAGAATTACATTCGGATCCACACTTACTTTTACCAAATATTTCTTTCAAATTTTTGTTCTTCATATCTGTTAAGGCGATTTTAAAAAAACATTATAAAGAAACCTAAATATCTAAACAATTTTTCATATCCAATAACAATCCTCTTTGTGCAGTAGCGTGTTCTTCTGCGAACCCATTTCATTATTTACGAGAAATAATTGATTGATCATTACTGATGATCTTTCTTACTGAGAGTGAGTAATTGGTATCTGTTGTAATTACATATTTGAAATATTTCGTGTCTAATCAATACTTCGTTTGTTGGTTGTAATTTCTGGATTGCTAATTATATCTCACTTGGCTTTGTTTGGCGAACTTTCCAGATCTGATTGACGATTTATAAGTTCTTGGTACATCTTTACACGTTAGTTCCCTTTCACTCTTTCGTCCTGTGATGAAACCTGGTGTACTCGCAATGCATCGCAATTAACATTTTGGCCGAATTGAAACGAGCTTTTGTAAAAGTGTTGTTAGGGCGTCTGAGTCGAGAAAAATTGTGTCAACAATGGTCGAGGCAAACTAACAGGAGACTGAATTACTTCTGTCATCTGTTGTTACGCAGTTAGTGAACGAGCCGCACATTCAGGGTTTTCCTGTAGAAGTTGCAGGAAGCACTTACTCATCTACGCTCTTGGTTTGCTCACTGATGCATTGAGCGCCATCTTAAGTGCGTCTTCACGATTCTCCAGCGGCGGCCAATTCCTCGTAATAAAAATAATCAAAATTTCCGTCTTGTGAGTTGCCTTTTAAACATTTAACCAGTTTTTTAAATTTTGAGGCGGTCTTTATTTTTTAAGTTTATTTAATACGAAATTATTACACTATAAATTATATAATCTGATACTAGTATTTTACTACGCCGAGGTCCTTTATGCCACCACCATACTTACATTCTTAAGCATTCTAACCTTTCGAATTCTGGTATTCACACGAGAAGGTTTCTCCATCGTATCAGAGCCGTGGAAAAGATACCATACGGTACAGCTAAGGAAAATAACCCCTGAAAGGGGAAAATATGATGTCTGAAGACGAATACTTGCTAATCTACCAAACTCTTTTTAAAATATTAATTTACTGGCGCAGACTAACGTATTCTTTCCAGTCTTTCTCGAGCACCTGAAATGAAAAATTGCAACAGAGATCGTCCGTCATCTCTGCGCTTACATCTCTCTCTCTCTCTCTCTCTCTCTCTCTCTCTCTCTCTCTCTCTCTCTCTCTCACACACACACACACACACACACATACACACACACACAAACATACCGGGAGAGTTGGTTCATTGCATAAGCTGATGTCACTGACCAATACCAGGCGAATACACTGACCAATACCAGGTTTCTCTGACCAATACCAGGCGAATGCCGGAGCGGTACTCTAACAAACGGGCCACGGACCGCGCGCGATATTTCCTTCCTCTTTCTTGTCTTATCCTCACCCCTTACACACACACACACACACACTAACATGCACTACAGTACCACACACGCCAGAAGAACGGTCGGGCGCTTAGAGCTTGTCCCGAGTGGGGTGATGCCTCGCTGATGGGAGATACCTGATTGGGGAAAATCCCGCTATTTGTATCATACCTTAGATCGGCATCGGATCTCTCCATCCAGCGAGGAAAGATCACCGCCACCTGCCGATAAAAAACATGTACTACGGAACTAATGACCTCAGTAGTTGACGCGCCCAAAATCGCTAATAAATATCAATCAATCAATCGTCGAACACCCTCTTTCGTTTACCCCTTAATATGCTCATTTAATTATTTGATCGTTTACTTATTTTTTATTAATTTACTTATTACTTAAGAAATAATATTGTCTTTCTTAAGGGGTGGCCTTCCCCATGTTTGTGACACCACCCACGTCGTGGTTGCACCTGTAACAATAAGTAGGAGTCTTTACTGAGCACTGACAGCCGGAGCCAGGTGAGTCTCAGCTTTTTTATGGAGGTATGCTCCCCGGTAGACTCTTCCGCGCTTTGGACCGTTGGAATCCAGGGGTCCTTTTCCGCTCCTTGGCCCGTTGGTCTTCACAGATGTCCGTTAGGATCCATATTATCATTACGGAAGGTCACAAGGGGGACGACGGGAATGCCGACTTGACTTAAAAATTTGTGTCATAATTATTGTATATGTATTATTATTCGAATTCTCAATTATTCCCATTACCCCACTTCTGACAGGTTGGAAACCCCCCCTGTTGTACTAATATAATGAAAGCCAACGTAATTCCACAATGCTCGTTGATAGTCATGCTACTTACGAGGTGAATATACAATTTGTTTCGAAATTAATACAAGTAATGGGAAAATAAACTTAAAACGCAGGAATGGGCTTTGCGTTACAATGTATACAGTTACAAAGTCTGCAGAGTACAAAAGGACTCAGTTGTTGAGGTCCCCGTTGAGACAACGAATTAAATACATTCACTGTCAGTAACATTTCGTCTTAACAGTCACAGTATTCACAGTCAAGCCATTAGAACCTCATTATCACAAGCCTCTCTTTTCCTGGTTTGCCAGAAAACACTTCCTAAGCAGAAGCTTTCTTGAAGTGATAGTTCCTCTTCACAATAATCAATATCATACAACATTTCTGTGCATTTTGTGGGTAATAAATTTAAAACAAAATGCTCGATAACGCAGGAAGTTAACTGTGCCCAACGTCTTACAAGAACAATGAGTTGAACCAGCCCGAAAAAATATTGCTAGAGGAAAAGAACACTATTTTTAATGCAATGTTTATGCCTAAGCCTCACGTTCATATCCAGTATAATTGCACGGACACATGAAAATATTTTACCACATGTAATGAATGATGATGGAGCAATGGTAGAATGGAAATACAGATGAGAATGGTAGAATGAAGAAATAGTAGAATAGAGAGATGCAAGGGAAACAGTATAACCGCAGAAAACTTGCCACGAAATCATCCCTTCGTCCACTACAAATCCAACTCGGATCGACCGGAATTTGAACACGAACCAACATCGATATCCGAGCGGACCCAGTGCCACACCACCACCGGCAACCACCTATCCAAACGGCGAACTGACCCGCGAGCACCGGCGCAAACTCCACCGCTACAGTCAGCCTTTGAGAAAGTCGGCGGCTTTATTGTTTTAATACAATGCCCACTCTTATTCCTTATGGCCACATCTGGAATAATTTTGATGGATA
Organism: Acheta domesticus; assembly: GCA_031308135.1. Classification (NCBI taxonomy): domain Eukaryota; kingdom Metazoa; phylum Arthropoda; class Insecta; order Orthoptera; family Gryllidae; genus Acheta; species Acheta domesticus. The sequence continues at coordinate 128,053,431 of JAHLJT010009355.1, forward strand.
TATGATGACGATGGAGCAAAGGTGGTAAAATGATGATGGAGCAAAGATAAAATGAGAATATGTAAGGGAACAGGGTAACACCGAGAAAACCTGCCACGAAACAACTACAAATCGTCCACTACCAATCCAAAACGGATCGCCTGCCATCTGAACCTCGGTCCCAACATCAATATCCCAGTGGACCCAGTGCCAAACCACTAACCGGCAACCACCCATTCAAACGGCGAACAGACCCGCGAGCACCGACGCAACCGCCACCGCCACCACCAGCCTTTGAGAAAGTCAGCGGCTTTATTGTTTAATAAAATGCCCATTCTTAATCCTTATGGCCACATCTAGAATAATTTTGATGGAGAAATGATGATGATGGAGCAAAAGTGGTAAGAATAATGATGGAGCAAATATAAAATGAGAGATATAAGGGAAACAGGGTAACACCGAGAAAACCAGCCATGAAACAACTACAAATCGTCCACTACCAGTCCAAAACGGAGCGCCTGGGATTTGAACCTCGGTCCCAACATCAATATCCGAGCGGACCCAGTGCCAAACCACTACCGGCAACCACCCATCCAAACGGCGAACAGACCCGCGAGCACCTCCACCGCCACCGCCAGCCTTTGAGAAAGTCGGCGGCGGCGGCGGTGCTGCTGCAGCCCTCGCCACCGCCACGCCGGTCCATGTCGGCGGCGGCGGCGGCGGCGGCGGCGGGTGGTGGTGGGAGTCGCCTGCGGGAGGAGGAGGAGGGGGAGGCCGCCGGGGCCCTTCGCGGCCGCCGCCGTAGTCCGCCCGCCTTGGCTCTGCGCAGCAGTTCGCCCGCCGGTTCCGCCGCCCGGTCTGCGCGCCCGCGTCCACGTCCGCCGCCACCGCAAACGCTCTCGCGTGCCTCGTGTGTTGTTGTGAGAAACGCGCGTGTGTTGAGTGACGCCCGCACGGCCACCGGTGTTGTTCTGTTCTGCTGCCTGCCTGCCTGCCACGAGACAAGCGCTGCGACGCGGAGGCGGGCCGGGTCCCGCGCGGCCGCGGGCCGAGACAGGTGAGTCGCTGGTGTGGGAGAGCCGGTCCGCGCTCGCCCCTGCGCACGTACGGGTGACGTGCAATGAATAGGGAGAGTTGTGGACGACCGGAATCCGGGGGTGCGTGCAGCGATCGTGTGGGCGACTGGATATAAATTGCGCCGTCGCACTCAAGTGGTTGTCCATCAAACGAACAAGAGACGTGGACGAAATTTAAAGGCCGTTCTGCTAGCTAATCATGTTAAAGAGGTGTTGCTGTAACACGCATACAGGCAATAACATCTAGTGAAAACTATTGTAAATTGTGTACAACCAGAGGACTTATATACGTTCAAGAAATCCACCATGCATACAAATTATTCTGTTGCAAAAACATTTCATGGGAAAGTGTAATATTAGCGTCAAAAGATTACATTAATTTTTTGAAATTCTATTAAAAAAGTTAATGTCAAGAAATTAAATTTTAAAAAGACAGAGCGAGTTTAAAATCGCAAAAGATCATATCTGTTTACGTCACCAAAGTCATGTTGGACAAACATTGGAGAGATAATTCAAAACGAGACGGAAAACTCTTACCATTAGTCTCCTGTACACATTTCGTATTGGCAAATATCATTTGCAATCTTATAAGATAGTCATCGACACAAATAAGTGTTTGCAGTTGAAATTGAAGTGTATATTTGCGCAAGTCTACGTCTGCATCTATCAGAAGCTTTGTGTTGGGAATCTCCTCTAATATTCTGAGTCCCTCTCGACAGTATCTCCAACTTCTTTTGCATGCGTGACGTCAGAACAGCAAATGCGATTGCGTCAGGTGCCTTGCGTGGCGCATCAACCTTCGTCGGGAGGACAGCTCCCTTTCTTTGCGTGGGCGCCGCAAGAAACCAGTAGCACCGCCTCCGGCGCCTTTATTTCGGGTGAACGTCGTTGAGAGGGCGATCCACGGGCTCATGAATTAGACGGAAGTTAGTGTGTTCGTTGGCTTTCAGGAAAGTACCTCCGTAGTTCAAATGAACACCATCTTCAACATTTACGTAGTCTTTAAATTGTGATACGCACAATCGATTCGCAATATTAACTAAAATTTCTGGTGTCTGACGATCGTTTTATTAGGCAATCCGTTTGAAGTGTGTTTGTTACATTTATTCACATTACAGCGACCCCTACCAATTGTCGTGCGCCTTAATATTATCTGGGCCACTGAAAATAGCAAAGACTGAACGAGAAGGAGAACAAAGAGATGGAAAAGAAATATATTTAAAAAAAGCTGTGTTTTGTTTTTGAATCGTGGAGTCTGCACTATTATTTCACGCTTTTGAACTAAGGTACTGCGGGAACTCGGCAGCTAGCTTGGACAATAAATGTCTTTCAAATTCAAAGACACAAAATCTAAAATTTATTGACAAACTATTTGTTTATAAAATTAATAGCCCATCAAAACGCTTAACAGTTTATTTTCAAGTCTTTTGAAAGTAGTGGCGATTAAAACAATTTTTCTAATATTGATCTTATTTTTACAAGTTTCTTGATCACAACAATTGTAGTTTAATTGATGTGTTACATCTGTATTTTTATTTACGAAGTATTTCATCCTAGAAGAGAATTGACCAAAGCACCCATCCTAACGTTATATATATATATATATATATATATATATATATATATATATATATATATTTCATTATCATAGAGAACACTTCTTAAAATATCAATCTTTAAAACTTAAGCGCATAACACTAATTTGTATTTCCCATTGCGAAAAACGTCATAATCCTACGAGTTCTTTTATTCTCCTCCGCCTTTAGCTATTGGCACTCTCTTCGTGTGCTAATAGGATACGTCACGGCCACTTTGCATTCAAAATGTCTGCAAGGTGCGTCACGGAACTCCTGTTGCGAAAACCTCAAAACAACACGTAACTAGCCTCATTTACATGAGATCCACATAAATAAACTGCACTACATTATGAATAAATGGTGTATGTGCTAAAAATACATCAAATTACAGTCTCTTAGAGGAGCCAGTTGGCGAAACAGTTCCGGATTGTGCCTGCCGGTAACGTTTGGATATTCCGAAACTTCCCAAAACAGATCTGAATATGGTAAGCAAGTTTGTAAATTGTCGATACTGAAGTAAGTCTTTAACAAAATAAAAAAAAATTCCTTAGAAACACTACATTCAGGTAGATTTCACTTCATTATTTTCGAACATTCCACTACATCCACATCACAAAGTATGAATTGATCATATCTTTGGGGGATACGAAGTCTTTTCAAAATTGCTTACACTTAACGACATATTTTTCGCGTTAAAATTCTTGTACGTTGCTGTGAAAAGGTCACTTCTCTGGTGAAATGCTGCGCGCGCACTCCAGCGGGCTCTCGCAAGAACATTGAGGCCGCGGGCCAGCATGAAGATCCGCCAGTCGCAAAAACACAAAGACAAATTTATAAATAGCCTGCAACCACCGAAGCAAACTGAAGAAGAACATTAGGGATCATGCACGACTTATATGCGTGTGAGAGAGGAAGCAAGTTTATTTCCTGCGAGTAATATTATGTTTCGCACTTCCGTTACACGCTTGTCCGAAACCAAGGTTATGTCCGCAAATAAGAGTGTAACAATTTTTTCGCTAAAACACCATTTAAGCTTATTAAGAAGTTATTTTCTTTATTATTACAAGATATTACAAAACACGTGTATAAAACTGACAGCTTTTAAATATAATTCGTTTTCTGATAGGTCATTTTTATGGACATAGGTCTTCATCGATGTGCAAAATGTATGAAATAAGAATCAAGTTTTATGAATCTAGAATATTATTGCTAGTTTCAATATAAAAGGTTGATGTATTTTTTAAACCAGTTTGCGAATTGGAATCGCCAAAGATATATATTTCTTTCGAAAGTAGGGCCGAAGATAAACTGCTGTTAATGTAAAGTTGTTATTTTATTACAACCGAGCAAGACACTACGCCGTGATTTATGACGATGATCCTCCCAGTCGCTGTTCTGCGTGTTTTGCACCGTGGCGGACACGAAGGTACATCTCGTGTTTTCTTGCATTCCACAGGAGGTAGCTCGACTGAATATTCACTCACAGAAATACCAATACCCTTTTTGGCACTTAAAATGTATTACGCGTTAGAGGGAAAAATACAAATGAAACATTAATTTTATTATTTGTCTCTATTTTATTGGAATCCATTACGCTATACTACAAACACAATAATTAAAAATAAAATTATTATTCAGTGAAGTGCGAAATTAATCGTGTCAGATTATTGTAATCTTTATGCTGGGAACGTTTAACAATTCTCATATTAAGTAATTGCTTTTTTGCGTTAATAGACGTATTTCAACAACAGGGTAAAAAACAAATAATGCATTCTATGAGTAAATACATTTATGGTATTTAATGCGTATTCAGTTATAATAAACACATATAATAAAGATTGTTAATATTAAACACATTAATAAAGATTATTATTATTATTATTATTAAAAAAATAAATCAGAATGAATAAATTGATCGATTTAAAAACATTTCAAATTGAGTTGTCGTGCTATAAGAAGAAAAATAACTCAATTTTAGATAGAATAAGATTTCGCAGAAAAAGTAATGATGTGGACTGTAACGTGAGAACGGGAACAAGAAAGACACAAAAGCAAATGGCTAATCTCGCAATAAGCAGAATTTCCAAGAAATCCGAATAAAAATAATCTAGAAATCTGAAAAAAAGAATCTGGACAGCCAGCGGAGGCGAATCAGTCGCAAAGCCAGGAACTGGGGGGGGGAGGGAAGGGGGCGACGTCATCCAACCAATCTCCTCGAAACCGAGAGGCGGACCAGCAGAGCGCGAAAACGGGGCGCCGAGGTGTAATTATGGCTCCAGTTCTCCGCAAGAAGCCCGCGATTGTGTAAGGGAGGTCGTTGGTGGCAGAGTTTGGTGGCGGGTGGGGGGAGGTGGCTGGAGGAGGCGGCAAAACCGACGTAGAGGACGCATCCACTCGCGTCTTCAGCCAACGGGAACCGATTGTGTCTTGTGGATCCGCCCTCCCTTCCTTCACCTGCCCGCAGGGGTCTTCAACGTGGCCATCGTCCTTCACACGGTCGGAGCTCCAGAGACTTCAACGTTGGTGTAGACAACGAACCGGTCAACAAGTTTTGAGACTGATTTGGAACATAAGCAGCTAAATTAGAATATAACTGGTATTTGTGAAAAAAAATAATTATCAACTTTTCAAAATCTTGACAATACTCCAGATAACTTTCAACTTATATTGCAACTGTACTGAGAAGTATTAAATCTTGTCATATTTGAAATAACACTAATTGTATCTAAGGACTAAGTTATATAGTTATATTATAAGATGTCTATACCATGAATTAATATTTTGAAATTTATGCATTAAAATTAAATTCGAAACTTCAAATATAGATTTCTGTTAACCATCGGTTAAATTGCTCGGAGCACCAATTGATGTCACTGCAGTTCTTCTGATCGGGAGGTTCTAGTTTTTGAGTCCCGATGGTGACAGATTTTAGATTCTAGATTTACAGCTAGGTCGGATTCAGTCAATATATTCAGAATTCTAGGTTCTGACATATGAACTTTTTCGTGGTTTCTCTAAACAATATCAGGCGATTGGAAAAGCAGTACCATCATAAATGGACCACGGTCTCGCGCGATATTTCCTTCCTCTTCCTTGTCCTATCCTCTCCGCTTATTCACATTTACATGCACCACACTGCCACAGATGTGGGGAGCCTAGACTTGTTGCGGATGGATCGGTTGCCCCGCTTGCGGGAGATATCTGGCTTGGCAAAGCCGCGCACGCGGTCGTGTTGGTTGTTGCCTGATCTTAATATTTAGATGGGAAGAACATCGCCACATCTCATGATAACAACGTGCACTACACTTACGGATCTAAATATCGCACCATTTGAAGCGTCCAGAAATACGATATAATTAATCAATACAATAATATTATCTGGAAATACAAAATAACTATAAACGAATCATTAACTCTGAAATTTGTATCACTATGAATCTACCCATTTTTATATGAGAAACGTTCGGCCAAACCTTCGAAGAAACTATGCTGGAAACCGTGGTCTCCAGCAAGCCCAGTCCTTCGCTGGCCACCCCTGCCCCGAAGACCTTGCCATGCGCCGTCTCGCGCCCCTTCGTTAGTTCTGCGCCACTAGCGCCCTCGGAGCCACTCCCCGCCACTGCCCCCGCTCCGCCCCCTCCCCACACCTCCCGCTCACGCCCGCGTTGCCGAGGCAGCCCGTTGCCTCCGCCGAATCACTTTCCGCGCGAACTCACCGGCCAGGAACCGCAAGAGGCGCGCGGGCAGCGCACAGCCGGGTGCGGCCCGGAGGCCGAGGGCGCTCGCGTCGAGAGGGCGACCCATTAACCTTCCAGCGGGCGCGCGTAAAATCTTCACACCAGCAGGCGCGTGTCGTAAATTTTACGACATTAAATGACTCTTGAAAAAATCAAAGACATTGTAGAACAGTGGAATTTTATGTCGCATTGTAATATCTGAAAATGATATTTACTACCAAAAAACATATCCGTTGATAAAGTTCGTATTTAGTATCAAAAAGATTTTGTTCCGATCCAGTATCGTTCTGATGCTCGCCTATATTTTCAACATTCGTTTACTGTCACTGTCACTATCCAATTCATGATCTTCCCCCGATCAGACAGCTCTTGAAGAATATTCTCATTTGCGTTCACAATAATTCTTTATCTGGACATTTTACAGAAAATTTCGATTAGGCCAAATTATTATACAATATTTTAGCACAACTGCCGGCGCGCAGCGTAGAGCTTACGTCACTATGCACTTATCCCGAATAGAGCGTTACAAAAACTGAATATAGCGTGCAAACTAATTAGTGACTGCAGGAATGCATCACTAAAGATACTTACAAGGAATACGAAGAACGCAGACGTCTTTGACAACAATGAGTTGACAGCAAAACACAAAAATCTGCTATTGTCGTAAAATTTACGACAGCGCGCCTGCTGGAGGGTTAAACCCCGCAGCGCCGCCAGCGGAACCTCCCGAAAACGACGCAAGAAACGGACAAGGGGACGGCGAATGGCTTGCGGTGGAGAGTATCTGTGTTCGGTTACACATCGTTCATTCTTGGTCAAGAATTATTTCTGCCCAACTCCGGAGTTTTGAAGGACAAGTCTCTTATAAAAAGAGGGAAAATGTAAAAACGTGCGAGAAATAACTAGTGTGAAGAAATGAATGGTCAAATAAAAAAAAATTCGTTGAGGAGTAAAACTAAAATACAACGTAACAAAGAGCGAACGTAATATGCACGTGTCGGTAAATGTTTTTTTTTTGGTCCTTTTGAATTTGAAGCAAGTCTGTAAATTCAACAAAAATATTATGTGCCATTTCAAACATCTATCTAGTACAAACATATATAGTACAAGTACGTAGATGTTACATGCAGGAAAGTGTACAAACTTTTCTAAAACTATTTGCCTGTTGAATTCCAAAATGCTATTTCATCTCAAAAATCTACCTCTGCAATTTTTCGTATCTGATTGGATATAATTCGATGACGTCTGTAAGATAGTACGGTTAGGGTTTAAGAGAAAAAAATTAATCAGCAAAAATTTTTCAAAAAGAAGAGTATTGTGTATAAAAGTTCCAGTGTACACCCGATACATTTTCTCCGGATCCATTTCTCGAATTCGAAAAAAAGTCGATATCCCATGCCAAACTGTCACCATCGACTGGAGAAAGAAATTAGGCTGCGGCACGAACAGGACCACAAGCTAAGCGGCGCAGGAGAACAGTGTGCGGTGAAAAATACAAAACCAGTCGTAAACTTTCCCCCGTTCCCAGAACGGGAGGGGTTCCAGCTTCCAAACCGCGACAGTGGGTCCTCAAAGCAGTGAGGTCCTTCCTTCACTAGAAAGCAGCTCATACACGCATCCCGTGGTACCCGCTGTTTAGTTGTTATCAATCACTCCTTCTTTCTTAATTTCCCCGCCGGTGCATTTCAGCTGAGCGAGCACGAGCTCTGCCCGAACTTTTCTCCGCACCCCCCGCGGCGACGGAGTCGCTTGAGCGAGCGAACGCGCGCTGCGGCCGCGGAAGTGGGGCGAGTGTGATATCTCCACGTTCAGGTTCTTTTCTTATAATTCCTGCGAGTTCGTGAGTTTCTTTGACCCCCTTAAAACAAATAAGTTCCTGCTGCGGTGAAACAATAGTCTGTGTAGTATTACTAGCATTTTCCGTACGATCTAAAATCAATGGGTTTCGTTGTTTGATTATAAAGCTTTGAAATACACCTACAAAACAGAAATAGTAAGCTGGCTCAAGATCGAAAAGGAAAGTTTCTTTTTGCAAAGTTTAGGATTACAACTTTGATGAATCACAGATTTGTGAAGTAGTGTTGATACAAAAAAAAATAACTGCGATCAGTAATTATCTGAGCAAACGGGTTGCTTCGGCACTTTGTATGGAACGAACTGATAAAATCAAGTCCGTAAATTCATAAATGTTGTCGTTTACACTATCTCCCGTTTCCCGGGTGCGAGGATTCTCTATTATGTTAAGAATTTTTCACGCTCCACAAAGCGTAGCTCCTGTCTCTATTCACTAAAGCTTCCGTGTACCTTACACTACCATAACGGGTCGAGCAACTGTTTCATTGCATTACAGCGTCTAGCCATGAATGTAAATATAAACATTAACCAGGAAGCGACACTCAATTGCCAGCAATGCACTGCCATGCCATCGAACTTTCGAAGATCACAGTTATTTACAGTGAGAAAGTGCTTGATCGTGAGAGGTCTTTCGTGGAAGACGTCTACTTCTCAGTTCGCTGTACGATTGCGAAACGCTAACTCATATTTTAAAAAAGTACCCATAAATATATTCAACTATCAAGGTTTAGCTTTTCCTTTCAGTAAATATTCGTAAAGTTTTGAACTTACGATTATTGTTAACTTTGTCTGTTGAAATTACCCTAAATACAATTAAAAGAAATAAACTATAACAAACCTCTTGGGAATAAATCTGGCAATCTTTGTCTTAAATGTACCTACTTTCGAGGCATCAACTTTTTTTTCGCATGTCGATCAAAATATATTTTACAAGTTTTATTCCACCTAAAAAGTGAATAACATTCCAAATATAAATGGCTGTATTTTCTCTTGATTCACAAAATCACATCACTTCTTCCACTATTTATCACTTCTACTTCTTCATGTTTATCAATATTTATATTATTCAAGTTTTCGTAGGAGAACCTCACTCACCCTTCTTCCCGAAACAGCGAGCGTCGCCTTCGAGCGTACCATCTTCGTCTCCCAAAGAGTAAACATTTGCGGAAGCAAAAGAGTCTTTTTCCTCCCGGTCTAAGTGGGCGGTGGCTGCTCGCCCGAATGTTGGGTCTACAACGCATCCAGAAACGAAACACGCTCTAAGCGGCCCGCGTGTAAACAAAGCGCGGGCAATGGGCGAGGGGCGAGGAGGCGGGCAGCGCCGCGTTCAGACACGTGCCTCGCCTCTCCCACGGGTGGATGAGGCGCGCGTGGGCGTGAGGGCATCTGCCGCCGACGGCACGCGCGTGCCCCAGCGCCACGCCGGCCACGTGACGACGCGCGCGCCCGCGCGCTGGGCCGGGAGGATAGGGGAGATCCCGCGCGCTGATAACCGTCCGACAAAATTGGGAGGCGGGCATGGGCGATAAATGTGAAGGACAGTGGTACGTACCAGGGGAAGATACATACTTTCGTTTTCAAAGTCAAGGGGTAACACTGGCTAATATTTGATTTGTGTGAGTGTGTTTCCGAAGTGGTTCTGTAAACAAATTGTCCCGATAAATTCCGTATCTCCTTAGAGATTCATGTGCCCATTAACACGTTATTTCGGTGTGAATGCATTTATTTTTTACTGATAAGTTATTGCTCGTAATTATCTTCCGTACATAGTTCGATAAAGAATGCATAAATTACCTGGATCGAAAGCAGCGTGATTACGACGGAAATATGAAAACAGTGGAATGATGCTACATGCTCGTTTACGGAGGGAATTATGAAAGCGAATTATGGTAGGGTAATAGGAAAAGACAAACGGATTCGAGTTATCATATAGTTAGTAAGTAAATAAGTAAATCCGAATCATTACAATGAGGTAAAAAATCTTGTTTGTACCACGGGCGCTAACTTGTTCTAATGATCTCGGGCAACACAAATCCTTCGGGAAACAGGCCTTCTGAATTTTTGTCGCTGCTCGATCATTGGAACCCTTATAATGCCCTTCGTGTATAGGTAGCTATTATTTACGACTGATTATGATATATACTTAGAGTATTAATTAATAAATGCTCCAAAACTCTTTAACGTGCTGATCGATCAAAGACAAAAATTCTTAAGAGATGAATTAAAGCATTAACATTTTTAACGTATTTTTGAAAAATAATGTTTTTGAATCTTTCTAATGTTGCAATCTTGAGTTGTCATTTCGTGATGCAGGAAGTTGAGTGTCGTCCTTGAGAACAATCACCTCCACTTAATGGTGTAGCCAAGAGTGACTAATTGAAAGGATGTAGTCTCTGCCTTCTAAAGTGGACTCTACTCAGGCTACAGGGTAAACACTACTCTCGTAAAAACACATGGCCTTATATATCGTACAATTATGGCACTAAATATGACTGCGAATATCAATTTCGTTGGGTAATTCAAGAATCGTTTATCAAGTTAAGATTTAATTACTGGCTTCTGTTAGTCATTGCAATGGGACCGGCTAAGGTGACTAAATGCATCAACTGTTGTGAATATCGTGCCTATGAGCGGGAGGTTGTAAGGTTTGAGTTTGGCTCAGGGAATCAACAGTTGCTGTGCCTATGACTGAGAGGTCCTAAGATTTCAGTTTCAACTGTGGCAGGATTATCGACACTAGCTAGATAGCTGGATTCAGTCCAGCCGCTGTAGGAAAAGTAATTCTAGCGGCAGTCCGTTGTGATCGGTAAATTTCCGAGATTTCTCGAATCAACACTAGCCGAATACCAGAGCAGAACCCTCACAAACGGAGGGTAAGTTTAAAGCTTGTCCCCGGCTAAGGTGGTGCTCCGCTGGTGAGAGATACCTGGTTGGGGAAAATCTCGCTAATCGACGTGTAGGTCTGCGCCGGACCTCACTATCCAGCTGAGGAAGATTATAACTACCTCCCGGAAAACACGTGTACTACACTTACGGAACTAATGACTTACGCCATTGGCGCGCCCGGAATCACTAATCAATCGATAATTCCAATAGGGGGAATAATCTTTCTCATTAGGAACTTTTCGTACCCTCGAACGTTAAAACAGTTGACAGCACTATCGATCTTCGACGCATGCGCACTTCGCGTTTCGCATCACTTTTGTGCATCTGCGCATGCTCAGAAGATCGAGATTGCAATCGATTGCTGCCCGCAAAGGCGTACACAAACTCCTTAGTAGGGAGTTTTTGCACCCCCGAACTTTAAGTACTATCGATCTTCTGCTCATGCGCAGTGCAAGTTTCGCATCACTTTAGTGTATCTGCGCATGTCTAGAAGATGGATAGTGCTTTACGTTCGAGGGTGCAAAAACTCTCTATACTTCGGTTTTTCTTTCTTGGCGCGTGGGGTGTATCATCAAAATGGAATATCTCACGTATTTCGCGTCGTTCTCGGTTGTGCCGCTAGGAGTCGC